>OZ008371.1:85619578-86219578 GCA_963931995.1 Phaonia tiefii | reverse complement strand
AAGATCCAGTCCGGAAAGTAAAATTGAGAACAATTCAAAGCAAAAGAAAATAGAAGACTATTGGTTGAAATCCACCACAAATAGATACGCTCTTTTGGCGACAATTGAAGAGGAAGATTGTCCTGAGGAAATAATAACAAGACCACCACCAATCTGCATTTACAAAGTGGAAAACATACAGCCCTTAAATGATCTCTTGAAACAGATAGCTGCCAATGAATATGAGTTGAAGATACTTAAACGAGATGAGGTAAAAATCCAGCCCAAAACAGAGCAATCTTATTCTAATATTACCCAAGCCCTACAGGAAAGAAATACTGAGTTTCATACGTATAAGCTGAAAAATGAAAGAAACTTTAATGTAGTACTTAGGGGGTTACACCCATCTACACCAGTCGAAGAGATTAAAGAATATTTGACGAATGAGGGGCATGATGTAGTAAACGTCAGCAACATCAAAGACGTAACATCTAAACTTCCTACTCCATTATTCTGGGTAAACCTTAAACCTAAGCAAAACAATAAAGCCGTACACATCAAAATTTTGCCATCGTAAGCCAAGATGTGTTAAATGCGCTGGTAGCCACCACACCAAGGACTGTAGTGTAAAAACAAGGACAAATGATGTTAAGTGTGTTTTATGTAATGGTAATCATACAGCTAACTATAAAGGATGTTCAGTATACAAAGATTTGCAACAAAAAGCCTACCCAAGTCTTCGTAAGAAAGTATTCACAAAAAATATACCAAGCTACCACGGTCTGGAGCCAACAACGGCCGACAACAATAATGAAATACAATTACAGCCTAATACCTCTTCTTTAAAAAAATCACATGCACAAATCACAAGAATTCAAACAACACCAATAGAACAATCTAAAGCTCATGATAACAATGACTTAGGCGAATTAAAATCTATGATGAAAACTCTAATGGAACAAGTTGGAACTTTGTTAAACCTATTAACCACCGTGATTGCAAAACTAACTTAATGAAAAGCAATCTAAAGACAGCCATCTGGAATTCCAATGGGCTTAGTCAACACATACTTGAAGTAAAAACTTTTCTTAATAGCCATCATATTGACAGCATGCTCATCTCAGAAACACACCTCACCCAAATAAATTACATAAATATACAAAACTATAGGACATACACTACGAATCATCCTGCAGGTAGGGCAAGAGGAGGTACTGCTATAATTATTAGAAATGGTATCAAGCACAGCGTTATGAATGAATTTAAAGAGAGAAATATACAGTCCACCATAATAAAATTAGAACATGGCCATGACTCTATGACAGTAGCTTCTATTTATTGTCCGCCCTCTGTTATTACCACTAAAGAGCACTTTATAAGCTACTTCCGTACCCTGGGATCAAAATTTTTGGTCGGTGGTGACTTCAATGCCAAACATCAACTATGGGGATCACGACTAATTAACACGAGAGGAAGAGAACTGCACAAGTCTATAGTAGCTGAACAGTAAAACACATATCCACCGGTGAACCAACATATTGGCCCTCTGACCTGAAAAAAACACCTGACCTTATAGATTTCTGTATCCTAAAGAATCTAGATAAAAAGAAATGCGTGATATCTTCTTGCTTTGAATTATCATCGGACCATTCGCCAATACTCGCAACGATACAGTCTCACATAACAGAAGCCTTACCGAAACCTCAACTGCATACAAACCAAACTGACTGGGTCCTATTCAAACACATTATCGCCGATAGAATCCAATTAAATATCTCTTTAAAAGATGCTGAGGATATATAAGAACCTTTTTATAACTTTACGACAAACATTCAGCAAGCCGCTTGGGAATCTACGCCTGAAAATACTAAAAGGTCTAATACAGAGGTCGTAAAAGAATATATCATGGACCTAATTCGAGAAAAGCGGAAACTGAAAAAGATTGCACAAACATCAAGACACCGTAGAGATAAAGCTCGCCTTAATAAAGCAACAAAAAAACTGAAAAAGGCTTTACACTCGCAGGAAAATTCGGACTTTAATAAATACGTCTCTAGACTTTCTCCCACTGAAAATAACAAATACAACCTTTGGACAGCGTCGAAAAAGTTCAGCAGGGAAACAACTAGAATACCACCAATTAAAAATGCTAATGGCAGTTGGTATAGAACGGACAAAGGCAAGGCTGAATTGTTTGCCAGGCATCTGTCTGAGGTGTTCAAGCCTCCTTCACCTACACGAAGTGATTACAAAGTTGGTGAATTTTTATCGTCCCCTGGACAATTGGATTTGCCAGTGAAGACCACTAACTGTAAGGAAATAAAAAGTATAATAAAAAAATTGCCGAATAAGAAAAAAGCGCCTGGATTTGACTTGATAACAACTAAAATTATAAAAGAATTGCCTGATATTGCACTTACCCATCTCAGAAATTTGGTTAACGCTATATTTAGAATTGGTTACTTCCCTGCCCAGCTTAAGGTGGCAGAGATCAAAATGATTTTAAAACCGGGTATTACCCAGTCATAGATAGGTAAAGTGATTGAAAAATTAGTGCTTAATCGACTGAAACCAATAATACGAGCAAATAATCTCATCCCAGATCACCAATTTGGTTTTAGAGAGAAGCAGTCGACGATTGAACTAGTTCATAGAACCGTAAAAGTCATAAGGTCAGCTTTCGACAGAAAACAGTATTGCTCAGCTGTTTTCCTGGATATAAGTCCAGCTTTCGATAAGGTGTGGCATCCGGGCCTTTTATATAAACTCAGAAAATCTTTACCTTATCCCTTGTACACAATACTAGTCATATCTAGAAAATAGATTCTTTTACGTAAAAATTAATGATGAAAAATCTAGTTTAAATGGCATAAATTCAGGTGTACCGCAAGGAAGTATCTTAGGACCTGTGTAATATACACTCTTCACGGCTGATATTCCTACTCACAGACACTCAACGATTGCCACGTTTGCAGACGACACTGCATTGCTGTCAAATCATCAGGACCACGTAATCGCTTCTCAATATCTTCAAGACCATCTTAATAGAATCGACGACTGGTGTAACTTCTGGCGGCTAAAGGCTAAAGCAAACAAGTCAGTTCATGTGACGTTTACATTAAGACCCCAAACATGTCCACAAGTAACACTCGGCAATGCGAAATTACCTCAAGCAGAAAGTGCTAAATATCTCGGCATTCATCTAGACCGACGACTTACGTGGCAAAAACACATATTTTCTAAGCGGAAACAGCTAGGCATTAAGCTTGCTACAAATTACTAGCTGATAGGACGAAACTCAAGACTATTGCTGGATAACAAACTTCTTTTATACAAAACCATCTTTAGACCTATCTGGTCATATGGATCTGAAATATGGAGTTCAGCTTCAAAAACAAATATTAATATAATTCAACGCTTCCAATCAAAGTTCTTGAGACTAATTTCCAATGCTCCAACAAATGTGTCGAATAAAATTCTACACAGTGACTTTCACTTAAATACTGTACAACAGGAAATCTATGAAACTAACCAACGATACGCGAACAGGTTATCTAATCACTCGAATCCATTAGCCCTACAGTTGCTGGAAGTATCATCATCTCAAAGAAGACTACGCAGATTCCAATTGACTAATCTTGTTTCTACCAGATAATAATAAAATTATAAAATAAATTGCAGGTAGCAGGTACTGTTACCTTAGTAAATCTATAGGGAGGATTAGCAATAGCTTAGCCTTCTCATGTTGTATATATTATGTTAAATATTTTAGTTCTACAAGTTGCCCATTGTCATAATTAATGATAGATTGCAAATAAAAATGGAGAGAAAAAAAAATGAGTTATTAAAAGAAAAATACTATAGTAAGTTAAATAATAAAATATTTTATCTTTAATATGACAAGTTCAGAAGCAAATACATTTTTTACTTTCCAACTGCTAGAGTGGATAGTCGAGAAAACTGTCAAAGAATGGTGTTGTTTTCGACCCACATCTGGTAATAATAATGATAAGTTTATTTATGACATATTCATGGGATACATCATGTAACTTGAAAATTCCTAGCAAATAAATACGTCGCTCTATGTAGAGCTTTCCACATTCGTATGTCGCCAATAATGAAACGAAATATCGACTAAAAACAAATGCAAATGCAAACCCCAGGGACACTACAAAAATTATTAAATTATGTTAACTGAAAAAATCATTGTGATGGAAATTCGCTAGAAATACTTAAAATGTTCCTCACCACTTGATACGACTTTATCATTCAAATAATGCAATAAACTTTTACTTTCTAATTTTTTTATAAAATATGAATGATACTCGATTACTATTGGCAACCCTAGCATTACTATTGGCAACCCTAGCATACGGACGTGGTTTTTAAGCGCAAATAATACCGGCTACAAAATACTACAAATTTTGGAATTAAATCCCAATCTGCAAAACAACTAAACTGTTCAAATTTATAAACAAAAAATTGTGTATCTGAATACATTGAAGAATGGCTGGAACGAGTCGCAGAAACCCCAAAAATAAAAAGTTAACATGTTACCAACGCAAATTGCAAATCAAAGAAGAGACAGAAGATTTTATTGAGTGTGACAAATGTGCAAAAAAGTTTCACTCTCAATGCACACAGCTAGACAAACGTCAGTTTCAGCGCCTGATGAACAATGAGAGCGAATTGTTTGCTTGTCAGTTTTGCGAAGGAGGTGAAGGAGGAGTAAAAACTGAGTTGATGGAAATCAAAACAAAACTGCAGAAACTAGATCAGTTGAGTGAGATACAACAAACAATGTTGTCGACGACATTCTAAAGGGAGTTGCCGACAGTACGACGACATTCTAAAGGGAGTTGCCGAAAACAAAAAGAAGTTGGAAGAAGTAGAGAGAGAAAACGCAAAACTCAAAACTGAAGTGAAAGAGTTAAAGTCAACTGTGAAGATGCTTAATGATGTTCGGGTAAAGAATGATTGCATCGTTAGCGGTTTAGAAGTGTCAAATGAATCAAGTGCAGTTGAACCTGTTCTTGAATTTACAGAGAAAGTTGGAGTTGATTTGCGAGAAGAAAATATACACGAAGCTTATTTCATACGTAACAAACTATCTGAAAAGAAAAAATCTATAGTTGTAAAGTTTTCTTCGAAATTAGTTACGGAGAAAGTAATGAATATTAAGTCAAAGCTGAAAGATAAACCTTCAATGAGCTCGGTGTACGTCAATGACTTTTTGAGTAGAGATACGTTAAACCTTTTCAACTACGCCAAAACCTTAAAAAAAGTTGGATATGATTTTGTTTACATTAAAAATGCTAGGAGTGAGATTTCAAAGCCGCAACAAATTAAATGTGAAGAGGACGTAAATGTCATTCTATTGGAAGCTACAACATCTAGCCAATAATCAAGAAATAGCTGTCGATGATGATTCTGATGACGGTGAGAACCCGTTTTCGTTTGAGTCCCGCAATTAATATATTTTATAAAATTTGGGTATATAGATATTTTTTATTTTTTTTCCTTGTTTCCTTATGATCAAAAATCAATACTTTCATAATATTTCTGAATTTAATGATAAAACAAATTGCGTAAAATTTTCAATGTATTTTGAAAACTTTAAAATAGGTCGAAAACCATTACTGTTCGCAGAAGTGCGGTGTTTCTAGCTTTTTGTCAATAATTGAAGAACCTATTAAAAATCTTGCTACTAATCCTTTTGTTGTATTAGGGGACTCAAATGTAGATACAATTAGAGGCATGCATTTTCAGGAATTAAAAGATTTATTCTCTGAATATGATTGTCTAAGTTGCCATGAATTGATAACAAGACCTGCAAGCAATGTTTGCATTGACCATGTTTTTAATAACGTTCCTACTAGCATAGTAGTTGATGCAATTGAATGTGCTTTAACTGATCACAATGTATTATCATGTCAAATCAGAAGTAATTTTCAATTCTCTACAGAATATACTGACAAAAGCAAATTTGTTTGCGATTACAATAAACTTAGAGAATGTCTTCAGACGAACATTGACGTAAATATTACAAGTGATTCATCAGATTGTGTTAAAGATCTTATTACTTTAGTTAGTGAAGCAGTCACAAGTTCAACCACGGAGACTAAATATAAGGAACTTTTGAGATTTAAACTTACTCCCTGGATCAACAAAAACTTACAAAACTTGATTTTGTACAAGGAGAAATTGCTTAAACAGCGTCGGAAAAAAGGAATAGAAGATCAGAGGCCTTACTAAAGCCACTTAGTAATATTATTAAGAAAACTAAAAAAGAATCGCGAATAAATTACTATGCTTACAACTTAGAACGCTTGAATAATGATCCGAAAAAGGGTTGGAGATTTCTAAATAATGCCTTAGGACGCTGTAAAAAAACAGGTATTGAACTAGTTTCCTCAAATGGACAAAAAATTATAAGCAATCAGGAGAAGGCTAAAGCGCTTAATGAATATTTTTTTAAGTCAATAAAAGAAGTTATAAGTGCAATAGAAGTTTATCTGGATGACCATTGGAATTTTTTTAGGACAGTGACACAAAAACATACAAAATTTGTTCTTTCCACTTTAACAGATGAAGAATTACAACCAATATTAGGTAGCTTAAAAATAAATATGTCGGCGGGATATGACAAAATCTCTCCTAATATTATTTCGAAGTTTAAAGATATTTTACAACCCGTGTTTTTAAGGATATTTAATAAAATTATAGAAACGTCAAACTATCCAGACAGCCTGAAGATCAGCAAAGTCATTCCAATTCCGAAATAGCCAACTGCGTCTGCTGTTGAGTGTTTTCGGCCAATTGCGTTACTATCAGTTATTGATAAAATTTTTGAAAAACTTACTCATGGAAAATTGTTGCAGTATTTTGAAGAAAATAACTTCATACATGAACACCAGTTTGGTTTTCGAAAAGGATGTGGAGCTGAGGAAGCTGTCGTGAATGTGGTAAATTTAATTTGTGATGGTTTGGATAAAGGCTTTACTGGTGTAAGTGGACTTTTTTTGGATTTGTCCAAGGCGTTTGATATTGTAGACCTGTTCCTGGTATACAAGGAAATGAATTACTGTTTTTCAAAACATAAATAGGAAACAATTTGTGCTGATTGGAGAGCCTAAAAGTGAACTTGAGCTAATTGAACATTCTTCTATTCTTCAAAATATTCATAAATGATATTTTCATTATCCTTATAAATCTGAACTAGTATTAAAGACAATCATGTAGCCCTAATAGTGGAATATTTCAGACTCAACAAGTTGATTATTAATGCGGGCAAATCACAAATTATTCGGTTCAGACCTCGCCCTATTATTGGTGATAGTATGATCATAAACATTAATGGCAACATCGTAAGCGAAGTACATAGTGTCAAGTACTTAGGTATTACATTACAGATTAACCTTTCATTATTGACTATTCTATATGCAAATATAGTAATAGTTGTGTACTGAAAAGTCTTCAGTGTATGCAAAATAAGGCTTTGAAAATCGTTTTTAATCTAACTAAAACATTCTCCACATTGTCACTTTATGAGTATATTTGTTAGCCAGTGCTACCTATACATGCATTGTATGAGTATCAACTGTTAATGTATATGTTTAAAAGTTTGAATCATTTAGGATACCACGCTATCAATTTTACTCAAAACCAAAATAACTTTAACACAAGAAATCAAAGTAATTTAAGAATAAAATTGTGCCGATTTGAATCTACAAAACAGCGCACAGTGGTCCAAGACGCCAATCTAGCTGGAAAAAAGTAAATTTTTTTATGTTTCAAAGTTCACATAATTTGTTTGGTAAATGTTAGATATCTATCCACTGTTCATAACTGTATATCAGGTTTTTTTATTTTTTGCTTGTTTGCTTTGTTATGATGTTTTGAAAATGAACAATTGCATTATCACTGTTGTTATAGAAGCCCAGTTGATTGACAGCATCATATTTGAACTGATCGTAACATAAAACAAGAGCAAATTTTGTCTTTATTTTTTTTGCACTGCATTATGTCAGGTATGTTTAAGCTATATGATAAATAAATGTCGAATTTAAATGTTCTGTGTGCAAAATAATAGGTAAAAGGAAATATGTGTTTTGTGTAGTAAAAATTTAGCATTTTATGGTTTTTAGAGTAACTTTTAAATAGGATTCCCGTGGATTCCCGTGAAATGAATTGTGCCCTGTTGATCTGTGTAATGTCCACTTTTTATGGAAAAAAAATTAGCTGCAATTATTGACGGGAAAACTTTTTATATACATATACAGATAACATACCCATTACACGAAGAGAACTATACAATGTGTGGATTTCCGAAATGGAAGGCAAAAGGCTAGAAGCTGTCATTAGCTATTTTTTTGCTAAGAGTGGGTTACAGAAAACTAAACCAGAAGATTATTGTAATAAAGTTAAGTTGGCTGTACGGAGATTAACGTATTCAATCAATGACAGATGGATAAAAGCAAAAAGATCAAAGAAAACTTTTGAACACTCCAACAAAATTTGGTTAAATGGCGTATTTGGCCTTCCTTCTGAAAACGTGACTAAAATTCCAGAGGATTTAGGGTTTCAACCGTCAACGTCAAATTTTGGTAGACCTCGATCAGATTTTTCAGGTAAATCTGAAAGAGGAAAGCGTTTGGAAGTGTCGGCTTTAGTTAGTGGATGTTCACCTGACAAACTAGCTTTCGCTGCTGGCGTTAGCCTTTATAAATCTGGCAAGAGGAATGCTGCAGCGATTTTAAAGAACATAATTGACTCTCCAACGAGAGCAACAAAAATTAAAAAATTTGCTAATGCACAATCTAAGGAACCAGTACCATATACAGATGAAGAAGCATTACGTCTGTTTATCGATGGAAAATATACAAAAGCAAGTTATAATGCGATGCGTACTGGTGCTAAGATCCGTAACGCGGATATATACCCATCTTATCATAGAATTTTGGAAGCTAAAAAAAAGTGCTACCCAAGTAATGGAATAAAGGTATCCGATGTAATAGCAGAAGTGCCTCTGCAGGACTTAGTTGATCACACTGCATGTAGAATTGTGAAGTTACAAAAAGAGGTCATAGAGCAATTTAATTATACGGAATTGACTTTGATTTATAAATGGGGATGTGACGGTAGCAGTGGGCACTCAACCTATAAGCAAAACTTTAGTTCAAATGATTCCCGTAAAACAGATCAATATTTGTTTGCAATTTGCTTGGTACCTTTGCAGCTAAAGGACGATAACCACATCATATGGGAAAACCCACGTCCATCATCTACACGTTTTTGCAGGCCAATTAAACTGATTTTTGAAAAGGAAACAAAATCTTTGATTCAAGATGAAACTAATTTCATAAAAAATCAAATTAATGCAATAGTGTCAACAGTTTGTAACACTGAAGATAAAACAGTTACTGTTAAACATGTGCAGCGTATAGAATTCATGGGAAGTAAAGAGTACAATAAATTGCCCATTGCATTGAAAAATATATGTATTGTTTCACAATTCAAATCGCGCATAAAGGAATTTATATCGCAGCACTATGAAACGCTTCTAACCAATTCTCTATAATTTTATAATAAATAATCTGTAATTAGTATTTATTTCTTTTTTTCTCTTTTTATCAGTTTAATATAAAATGTATTGTAAAAAAAAAAATAAATGGTTTCCCATTAAATCCCATGAAGGGACTGGGGAGAACTTCTCACAATCACTGAGCTGTGCGCTTTCCAGTTTTCACTCACTGATTGGGACCTACAGTTTTACACCGATTCCGAACGGTAATTTGAGAAGCTTTTTCATGGCTAGATACTCGATAGTGTCGCCGTCACTATGCGAGGTGACCGCGCCGAAAGAAAATTTGAAGGTGGTCAGAGCCGGGTTCGAACCCAGGATCTCATGTACCAGAGCCGCGCACACTAACCATTGCACCACCGACGGCCACAAAAATGTATTGTATATGAATTAAATTTGCCAACATGCCCCTAAAATGCCTTCTGGCGCTGGGACCACTTAAAATAAGTTACATATAAACATTATCATTATCATTATCGTCATTCTCACCAACTACCTCTTCATCAACATACTGCTGCATTACTAACCCTACCTCGTCATCGGAGCCAGCGCTGGGATGATGTATATATTTCTAACCGTAAGTTGTAAGTGTTTTCATTATATTTGTATATAATATTCATCAATAAAAAATATGAAAGTAATAATTATTGTAGATTTTATAGTATTACTCCCTATATAACAATTATGTCTGATTTATCTTATATCGCTCAAGAATTAGAACTATTTTTGTATTTTATTATGTCTTTTTACAGCAGAGATGGACACTTGAGTAAGTTTTTAACAGTTACTGAGGAGTTTTTAAAATACAAGTTATTGAGTGGTTTTTATTTCAACGAACAAGAAGTAAAAATAATACTATTTAATTTTTTCTAATATAATTTAAAAATCACACTGACTTTTATTTCGTATAAGCTGAAATAAAGGTATTTTGCATTTGTCTGTTTCAGTTATTAAAACAGGCGTGTAGCCGATTATTTTAACCTGACGCCAAATTAAATTTTTCATAAAATTTAAATATCCTTTCAAGTCTTCTCTTACCATATTCATGATTTACTTCCATAGTACAACCAACAAAGTAGATGGAGTTGGTCGTGAACAGATGAGCAGGCATAACCATACAAACTCGTCTCGTCGGGCTGATTAAAAATAATGTAAAGTATTTACTTTTGCTCAATGTTCAATAACGATGAACAATGAAAAAGTCGTTTATTGAAACCCATGACAAATGTAAGTGCTCAGATGTTTGTTATCCCCAGTGATGCCAGCTCTGCAGGAACGAAACGCGCCGTCGAAGTACCTAAAAAGTGTCAAATAACCAAATACCGCTTATAAGGGGCTTTCCAATAGGGACATAGTTGGGACCACAGGGATAATCACCACAGCAAGTTCCGGTTTCGAGCAACACGTTCGAATGATAATACTTTATTACCAAAACGGGTGTTCTCTTCTGGCAACTCTACGCGCGACGACACTCATGTTTGAATAAATGTGTACATCAACAAGCATTGCCGGATTTAGGACGATGCCAATATTTGCCAAGTGGCAATGCATGTACAGAATGCCATTGTTTTGGTTTGGATTGTGGTACGTCAACGGAGAGCGCTACCGATCTGTGGTTCCATCAGGACGTCGCTACGTGCCACAATGCGCATTTTGCACGATGGATTTGAGAATTATCCCACGCAGAGGCGACCTACTTAGACTTTCCTTAAGTCGCAGATCCATGCCAATCTGCCGCAAATACCAGTGCCCTCAGACAACATACCCAACCCCATCATTAAAATTTAGCCTGGTATACACCGAAGCCGCGGCGGTCGTTTGAATGACTGTATATTCCCCACATAATGTTCTTGATAGGCTATTCAAATAAAATAAAAAAATTCGGTGATATGTCACACGCAACTTGTTTCATTCAATTTTAACATCCTCTGTTGGAATATCCGTTTTGATGTTCAGCCGAAGAAAACGATGTTTGTAGTCCAGATTTGACGAGTGCCAGCATTGCCTGACATTTTAGTTTTCTGTTCTATCTGTGGTTGTACCAACCGAAATCCGTAGAAAGGATTCATGTCTTTCATATGTTTTTGTGATCTAGAATAGTTTGATACGTATATCGAAGTGTTTAGCAGTTATCATACATTTGCAATAAATACATGTTGCGTTGGACTCATCATTGGGGGGTTTAACTACTTTTTAAAAGAGAAGTCTGCTTTCCATACCTTCCGATATATTTGGGTCTCTTCACCTACAAATTTATAAGTAAAAAAATAAAATAAATAAATGGTTTCCCATTACATCCCATGAAGGGACCGGGGAGAACTTCTCACAACCACTGAGCTGTGCGCTTTCCAGTTTTCACTCACTGATTGGGACCTACAGTTTTACACCGATTCCGAACGGTATTTTGAGAAGCTTTTCATGGCTATATACTCGATAGTGTCGCCGTCACTATGCGCGGTTACCGCCGCCGAAAGAAATTTGAAGGTGGTCAGAGCAGGGTTTGAACCTAGGATCTCATGTACCAGAGCCGCGCACACTAACCATTGCACCACCGACGGTCACAATTTTAAGTATTGAGAGTAATAACCAATACAAAAATAGAAGCAGACAGTCAACGGTGTTAAATGGTAGAAGCAACAAACTTAACATTCTTTAGCAAGTAGGTGTTGTATAGAAAAGGTTTTTACAAAAAAGCGCCAATGACATTTTTTTTCGCGTTTTTCAAGGTCGAAAAGTTCTCAATCTAGCCCCAAAAGAGCTAAGTTGGCATCACTTGTTATCCCTGTTGGATTTATATTTCCGAGTTTCAATTAAAAAAAGTAAATGTTTTTTATTTTTGACTTTTATTTGTAAAACTCCAAACAAAACGGAATAAATACACTGTGTGTAATTTTTTAAGTCATGGCAAAATAACCATATACGGACACCACTACGTGATAAAAGACTAAAAAAAAAAGACCCGTGTTTCCCAATTTTTCCCAAAGTCATGCACTTTTTTTTATGGGCCGCCAAAGATTTGGGGCCTCGGTATCATTTTCGTAAAAATGTGATCATTTTCTCAGGCTCATATCTTGCAAACCGTTCAGAATTTCGATTTACTCTCTGAGGCAAAGTGAGGTCTTGTCATAAAGAACAAAAATTGCGAACATATAAAATCAAAAAAACTTCACCTTCCAGATCAAAATCGCAAAAAACTTTTTTCCCGTGTTCAGGTCCATAGGTAGCAAACCGTTCAAAATTCAAGGAAACAATCAACTACAAAAATTTACCTAAGATCTCAATAAACAAATTTCTAGAACATATAAACTTCCTAGAGATGATTCTTAACACTGTTTAGGTAGCACGCAAAAGTGAAAAATTTGCCGAAAATTTTTTAATTTCATTTTTTTTACCTTTTTCTCCTGTTCAGGTCCATAGGTAGCAAAAAATGAAATATGCCTGGCCAGAACCATGTGTTTGTCCAAGGGTTAACACCGTTTAGGTAGCGCTTAGGTATCACGCGATCATGCACCGACAGCAGCAGCACAGGCAATGCAGTAAGCTCAGCACACGCAACAAGGGACGCAGCACACAATATAAAAGCGACACGACGCTCACATCGAGGCATTATACAGCGCGACGTCAACGAGAGCTCAGCGGTGAAAGTTATAAAGTGAAAGTGAAAGTAAAAAAAGTGAAAGTGCTACAGTATAATTCGCACACAACATTGGCAACTGACAATTTCAATATGCAGTGTGAAAATATTGATTTATTTTGCTACGTTTGCGGTCATCAAAAAAAACATCTACAAGATTTCAGAAGGAAAATAATCTTTTAACTAGTGAATTCAAAAGAGCATATACATTGTTTTTCGACGAAGTGGACTTGACCGGTGAAAATTACACACCTAATACAGTGTGTCGCCAATGTTATAACAATCTCATGGCATGGTTGAGTGGAGGCAGAGGTACTATGAAGTATTGTAAGCCGGTAAACTGGATTAATCGCCCAGGTGATCATGATGCAACCAGTTGCTATGCATGCGTAAATTACACATGTCGTCTAAATCGACATTCTGAGAAGAACAAAATTTATAAAGCAACTGCAACAGCCACACTACCAGTGCTTGCACCTGAAAATTTTGTATCACCAAGGCCGCCAACTCCAGATCGTACTACAGAATTTACAGCAATGAGTACAGCAAGTGGTGTTACTTATGAAGATCCATTTGATACCGATTATGAGCCCCAACAGGGAAGAGATGGACCACAACTAATAACACAAATGGAAATGGATTTCATTGTGGCCATATTGGGATTATCGCAGCGACTTGCAATATTTTTGACAGCTTTTTTAAAGCAAAGAAAACTCACACATGCTAATGTTAACTCTACGGCGTACCGCAAACGACAAGCTGAATTTCAGATGCTCTACACTCTAAATGATGACAATTCGCTCGCTTACTGCAACGATATAAAAGCTTTGGTGGTAAAAATGGGAATGAACTACATCGCTAGTGAGTGGAGATTATTTATTGATGGTTCTGTTTCAAGCTTGAAAGCAGTGTTGTAGCATGTGTCGAACCGAAAACCTTCCATTCCGCTAGCAATGGGTATCAACATGAAAGAAAGCTATGAAACATTGAAAGATATAATGGAAAAAATCAAATATTACGAAAATAAATGGAAGATTTGCTGTGATATGAAGGTCATCAACAATTTGCAAGGGATCATCGATATGGGCGGCTTCCCAAAATTATTTTGTTTTCTTTGTAATTGGGATTCACGCTCACCTCTGAATCAATTCCAATGTAACTCGTGGAGGCCAAGAGGAAGTGTGGATGAACAAATACAACAACATAGACTGAAGAATGCACCTTTAATTGACAATACTCAAGACATCTTGCTGCCACCGCTCCACATAAAATTGGGAATGGTTAAAAAATTCATCGAAGTGGCCGTTGTAAATTGTCCAAACGCATTCGACTACATATTTGAAAAGCGTTTTCCCAAAGCGTAGCGATGACAAAATTAAAAAAGGTATTGTAGTAAATTTAAAACGAATTTTTGTTCACCTAATTGTCCTATTTACATTATGTTAACGTTTTCTTTTCTGTCTTTATTTTTTGTTTTCATTTAACAGGCGTACCTAATGGCCCTGACATTAGAAAGCTTTTCAAGAGCAACTTTGATTCATCGCTTGATGAAAATCATTCAATGGCATGGATTTACCTTCAGCGTGTATGCACCAGAGTCTTGGGAGGGGATCGAGACGCGGAACCGGAAGCAAGAGAATGGGTGAAACAAATGCTGCATTATTTTGAGATAATCGGCGCATCGATGACATTAAAGCTGCATTTTCTTCATTTTCATTTTGACGATTTTATCAAACAACTCCCTACCGAATCCGATGAGCAAGGAGAACGGTTTCACCAAACCGCAATGCCCATGGAAAAACGGTACAAAGGCAAAATCCTCGACGCATTGCTTGCAGAGGTATGTTGGTGGAGTCACAAGATCACCCTGTATGATGTTAATGAAGTATTTGAAGATGAAAGAGCTGATGATGGAGGGCAGTCTGGAAGCAACGTGCCTGTGGACACCATAATTGCTGAATCAGAGTCAGATTCGGACGATTCGGACGACGATTTGGATCCACAACTTAAGAGAGCGCGATTTGCAAGTCCAGGGCCGTCAACATTATAAACATAATACGAATACTTGTTTTTAATATTTTTGTAATAGATAGCATAGTATCTCAATGTTGAAGTAAATAAAAAACAAATGAAATTAAAAAACGGTGTTAAGAATAATTCCCAGGAAGTTTATATGTTCTAGAAATTTTTGTAGTTGATTGTTTCCTTGAATTTTGAACGGTTTGCTACCTATGGACCTGAAAACGGGGAAAAAGGTAAAAAAAAATCGAATTTTTTTAAGTTTTTTGCGATTTTTGATTTTATATGTTCGCAATTTTATGACAAGAGCTACAACTTTGCCTCAGAGAGTAAATCGAAATTCTGAACGGTTTGCAAGATATGAGCCTGAGAAAATGATCACATTTTTACGAAAATGATACCGAGGCCCCAAATCTTTAGCGGCCCATAAAAAAAAGACTTTGGGAAAAATTGGGAGACACGGGTCTTTTCTTTTAGTCTTTTATCACGTAGTGGTGTCCGTATATGGTTATTTTTTTTCGTGTTGCACTGTGATATCAAGTAATATGTGTTGTTTTGGGAGGGATATAACTACATATTTTTAACATGACTCACAACTGTTATTTTATCTGCCAAAAACGAGAAGAATGTATTAAAAAATGCAAAAAATTGTCTGTGGTTGGATTCGAACTCCAGAACAACATTCAATATAAATATCACTGCTGTTGTAGGTTCAAATCCCAGCTGGGGCAACTTAATTTCTTAATTTATTTATTTTATTTGCTTTTCGGTTTTATAATTTTTATTTATATATGGGTGAAAATAAACAATGTTGCACTCAACGGTCACAGCTATATAATTTTATACGTAAATGAAAAATCTATAATATGATATTTTATTTTCTGTTTCATATAAATTATCAAGCATTTCCATACATTCGCAAACCCAACGGTGACCATTTTTGAAAGTAAATTGCTTTTAAACATGTAAAATGTAAACTCCGTTCCATTAATATTACGTTATTTTCAAACAAATCAACAACCCTATCCCATAAAGTAACTCAAAATCTTCACATTCCCGGAAAATTGAAACAATTGAGAAACGTTTAACAACGATAAAAAGAAATTTACCATTGTCCCTTGATTTAGACTAAATATTGTGCTCCTAAAGTTTGCTTCAAGTTTGAAATAAAAAAGCTTCGTCGATCCTGTTCAACTATACTAGGTAAATGCTAAAATACCACATAATTATTCACAAACTTTAGAAAGTCAATTTTGAACACTCTCAAAGAACTGTGCTCGTTTAAATATGAAATATCAGTTGAGGTTAAAAAAAATGTAATCTCCGTCCGCGTTTTCCTAGCGACACAAATTGACGATACGAAATTGCTCTTTTTTTAAACAAATGTGTAATAGAATTCTCTAAAATTTCCCTATTTTTTTATTATTTTTGGGCAAATCGTTTGCTAATTACATATAAAAATGTGACAGTTTGTAAACTCCGTCCGCGTAAACTCCGTCCCTATGATTCGGTATTGTGGCAGCCGGTGCCTAGAGACGCACACACACATACACAACCATGCCAACAAAGAGACATCGGCGTTCATGAGAATGAGAGTTTAGTTTAGTAAGAAATGTCAACCAGTGTGCAACAATTGTCGGTGCAAAATAATAAACTAAAATAAATAAATCATTGAATTAAAGTAATACTTTCGAGTGAGCTTATTGGTGGGAAATTCCTGGGTTATTACAGGTATATTCAATATAAAAGGAAAACTCGGTTCTAGGGTTGCGTAAAATGATATTTATATGTGTTTATAAAATGGTTGATAAGATTTTTGACATTTTCAAAAAGAATATAGTGAAAATTCGGCAATAAAACTTGATTGATAATTGGAAAAAGTTGAATAAATTGTACTCGATTATTTGCATTACGTAGGATGGGTCGAAGAAGACGACGAAAAAGAAAAGACGACGAAAAATTAGTTGAACCTAAATGTTTGCTAAGTTGAATAAAGTTTCGTTATCGTTCGTAATTATTTTGAAAGATTTGATTTTTTATGCTACGGAAGCATTAACAATTTAATTTATTATACTTAAATATGTTTAAGAATATTATTTACAAAATATTATTTGTATTTTTAATTCATCGTGAAGTTTACATGACAGTTTCTATGAATTTAATGAATTGATTTACATTCATGTAAACTCTGTCCCTATACAATTGATTAAAATTAACTTCAAATTTTTTTAACGAAACTTGTAGTTGCAATATTTATAATTTATACTTATTCTGGTCCCATCTCTCGATTCTGATCGAAAAATAACTTAAAAAACCATATTTGAAATTGCCGAGTTTGAGAATCAAAAAGTGCAACATTTTTTATTTTCACCCATATATTATTGTTTTTTTAGTTTTAACAAAATCAACAAAAAGTAAAATTGACATACTTAACGTATATATCATGATTTGTTTCCATTACATATGTTGTAGAATGGGTGAAGAAATAGGTTATTATTATTTTCGTTGGCAATGCAGAGATTTCAATATCTCAACACTTGTGGTGGATTTTGGGAAATTCGTGGCAACAATGTTTCTAAGAATTGATTCATTTGGCAACGCAGATATTGGAATATATTAACAGTTGGTGGAATAATGGTAACATACTGTTAGTGGTTAGCCATCTATTATTTAAAATTAGCAATTGACATATATCTTATTATATGTACGGTCTTTGTTGTTACTTAACGTTACTTAAATTTCTCAACTTGTCTGTATAATTTATTTAATCCTTAAAAAATTATACAATCTAGTAATACCAACTCCTTAGCGCAGCAAATAAGCACTCCTGGGGAATTGGCCTAACTGCTAGCTAACACCCTCTTAAATACAGTTGGAACGTAAACTCAAGAGATTAGAGTTGGGTAGTTCATGAAGTTTAGGGTGACCAGGCATCACCCCCACGAATATAATGCTCATGTTCGATGTGGAGAGTATGTTCGTGATTGTTATGTCCAGGCACCTTAAAGGAACGAGTTCGAGAACTAGTGAACGAAATTAATCCCTCCCACTAAGTCAATACACACAGTGTTTTTCAAATATGAGATACTACAAATTCCGACAATTGTAAAGAGCAAAGCTTTTGCGATGCTATTGTTGTAGGATTTTCGGCGGAATCCTCCTAGCCTAAACCTAAATTGGCATGCCTCAAATAGGGCTGGTTCCTCAGAGTTTCCCCGAATCAAAAGGGCTAATGGTATGGTATGCCCGAATCAAATGGGCATGTATGTCAAACGTACATGTATGTCAACAAATGTTTTAAATTTTTATTTATTTAAATTTTGTTTACAAATGAATTCTGACAGGAAAACAGATAAACAAAAAATTTCTCAGATTAAACTGCTGCCTAGTCATGTATGTTTCAGCGGAATGCGTTTCTTTTGTATCCTATATATGTATGTAGGTGTCCTATCTATGTTACAACAAAAACACGAGCTTTTTTTTATATTTACACGTTTTATTTACTTTTTATTTTTGTTGGGAAGACTCAGATATCACCATTGTTAATTTAATATTATTACTATCACATTAATGTTTTATTTACATACATATTCAATTATTTATTATACTTATTTATTTAATATACAAGCTTTTTCTCAGCAAACTATTTAACGATAATAATTCCAGTATTTTAATTATAAGATTTAATCTTGTTGTGCAGGAAATCCAAAATAAACAAACTAAACTAAACCCCATACTCTTGTCTTTTCTCTTATACTTCATGTTAAAATGCGTCATGAAAAAGATAATTTAACAATTTGATGCGCATCATTTTTTCTTGGATACATATATGGCCGCATGGTGGCCGTCGGTGGTGCAATGGTTAGTGTGCGCGGCTCTTGTACATGAGGTCCTGGGTTCAATCCCTGCTCTGACCTGAAATTTCTTTCGACTGCGGTCACCTCGCTTAGTGACTGCGACACTATCGAGTACTTAGCCATGAAAAGGCTTCTCAAAATACCGTTCGGAGCCGGTGTAAAACTGTAGGTCCCAATATGTGAGTGTTAAACTAAAACACGCACAGCTCACTGGTTTGTGAGAAGCTCTCCCTAATCCCTTCATTGGATGTAACGGGAAACCATTTATTTTTTTTTACATATATGCATGAGTGTAAGATGCCCTGTCGACTATTAATACTTAACATATTTAGGTTGTACCCCGTATGGATTTAGGTTGTACCCCGTATGGATATAAATTAATCTAAATACCCAACTATAAACTACGGAAAAACGGAAAAGATGTTTGGAACTGTACTTAATTTCGCGTTCTCATATAAAACTAATGCAAGGCCTGAAAGTATTTCATTTCCACTCTTCTGTTCTAAGAATAATATACAAATGGGGTTAGAATATGACGATATTTAGATGTTTTACTGGCAACATCCTTGAAGTCCCAAAATGTGCAATAAATGGAGTTAGATATAAGTCAATACGCCGACGCCTTTTACCAGTAGTAATTTTCGTTTGTAGTGATAGGAGTACGATAAAAGAGAGAATAGCGTCCGTTGATGTTTGACTAAAACTTGTTAATATCGTAAGTAATCGGATTACACTCACCCAAAATACTGTGCCTAGGGCGCTTCAATTAAATATAATATTTTAATTCTAAGTAGATAACAAACTTTTTGAATTCGGAGCTTGGTAACAAATAAAATTATTTATTTTTCTAAACAAAGATCACAAAATTTTTTGGGAAAACATTTTCACATGTGGGGCTTCACTTACATATTATGTACTTATATAGAGCAAACTAACTTTTTGAAAACAAATAAAATTTAATTTTCTTGCAAAAAAAAAGAAAATGAGCGGTTTTTTGGTGGAAAGAATTAAGTTCGTCTTAAGAACACAATCCAATACAATACAACAAATACATTTTCGGATTTACAACTATAAACTGAATAAACTAACGCAAATATTTTGAAATTTGAAACTAAAAGCTTTACATCAGATTTACAAGTCTGTGAGAAATGCTATTCGCTCGCCTTTTGTACAAACAAAATTAAAAGGTTGCGGGTTTCATATCTGTCAATGTGTAAGGAAGGAAAGTTAAGTTCGGAGGAAAATAGGTGAAATCTGGCCGGGTGCGGCACGGGATGTTGCCACAAAATGGCACACCGTCACGGCACTGGGCCCAAGCACGGATTGCTGCAACACAAAAAAAAAACTGAAATGTCGACAGATTGGATGATGTAGATTGGCATGAAGTTTTAATAGTGAATGCCGGGTCTCTGTCTAACCTCGTCGAGTCAGGTGGCCGCGTCTCATACGGATTCAGTACGATCCTACTTAGGGTGTCCTAAAAAATTGGTCCTTTTCGAATAAGCTAAAGTATTTTTGAAATTTTTTTTCAGAGTTTTCGTAAGAGGTCGCACAGGTCGAATTTTCCCCAAAGGTAGAGTTTCCGGACGTTTTAAGTGCTTTGCTTAAAAATCGGTCAATAACCATGATTTTCTGTGTTTGTTAGTCAAGATTTTTAAAGCAAAACGTCCAAAATTTACTTGCAAATGTATAAACCACCAGTTTTGGAAAAAAATTCTACGAACATGTAAAACCCTAATGACGCAGTTTAAAGGATGGATAAATTCCAAGCAATTTAAAGCTTAAAGCTTTTTACCCATTGTATGACACTAATAAGTTTGTTACAAATTTCCTTAAGCGCCCTTCTTAACGCTGTTTTACTTCTCGTTAATAAAACAAGGTTCATTTTAAATTTCGATAATAACAACAGTTTTATGTTATTTACACCACTTAACATTCACAATTGTCTATATTGAACCTTTTTATTAATACTTCGCGTTGGTTACTTTCCGGTGTTTAATCACAGACTGACTCATGAATGCTGCTAAGCTTCTATTTATATTAGTTCTTTACATTGGAATACTGTCAACCGTCAATTTCCATCCGCTACCAGGGTCTTCAAGTGCTACCATCTATTTCTCGAAAAGTCTACTAATCCCTAGAATAGCCAATATCTTTCATTCCGGAGTTGAGATACCATGTGTGAATTCATAATACTGGTTTGGCAAACTGGTATGTTGTAAGAGTATTCAGGCGCAGCATTAATCGCCCTGTTATTTACATTATATTAATTTGATCAATTAGAGTAAGTAAAAGCTGTGACTTAATCGTAACTTAAGCCTGTTTGTCCGGAGCAGTCCCAACTCCGCGATTTCCATACAGGGCTAGTCTTTCCAAATGCACGACCTTCATTTTAGATCTTTGACTTTAGCATTTCTGGATTCGGTAAACCACGTCATTTATTCGTTGAACAACCTTGTAAGGGTCGTCCCAGTGAGTCTGCTGTTTTGGAGATAAACTTTTCTTGCGCTCTGGCTTGAACAGTAAATCTAGCTGAACATCATGGAATACTTCGAAATTTGCCGCTTGGTGGTACCTGGCATTGGTCTCTCAGCTCTCCTGGAATACCATCATTCTCCCCACTGTCGGATGTTAGGCAGCTGCCAAACTTCAAATTTCTAGGAAGCCTTAACTCTGCCCCAAAGACGACACTAAATGGACGGCAGTATCCTGGGTATTCCTATCCGGTCTGCCAGAAGGAATTTTGGTATGCGCTCGTCCCTGTCTTTTCAATCCAAAGTGACGACCTTCTCAAATATACCGCATGAGGCTGATTAAATCTCTCTACCGTGCGGTCAGTTCGACGGTGCAATGACATAGTTCTTATACCACGTATTCCACCCATGTATTTCCACATATTTCCTTAACGTGGCAGATTCAAAATTCCTAGCCTGCTCCTGATGCAGACTTATCCAGTTGTCCCCGACAGCTTTACTTAGTTTTCTCTTCTCTATTCGGAATAGCGTACACCTCGGGCCATTTCCTGATGTAGTCCATAACTACTAGGACATATTGGTTCCCGGAGCTACTTGTTGGAAAGGGAACAGCCAACTAAATAAATAAAATAAATAAATGGTTTCCCATTACATCCCATGAAGGGATCGGGGAGAACTTCTCACAATCGCTGAGCTGTGCTCTTTCCAGTTTTCACTCACTGATTGGGACCTACAGTTTTGCACCGATTCTGAACGGTATTTTGAGAAGCTTTTTCATGGCTATATACTCGATAGTGTCGCCGTCACTATGCGAGGTGACCGCCGCCGAAAGAAATTTGAAGGTGGTCAGAGCAGGGTTCGAACCCAGGATCTCATGTACAAGAGCCGCGCACACTAACCATTGCACCACCGACGGCCAACTACTTACTTACTTATCCGGTCACGAACAACCCCGAGGGGTCAGGGACCTTACAAACCGAAGATAACATATTAAGCCAACAAGTTCGATCTCCTCACTTATTTCTCCGGTTGGCAATACCAAGTTTACTCAGGGATTCATCAATTCGATCCCTCCAGCGGTGTCTTAGTCTTCCTACTTTTCATCTTCCTTCGAGTTCGGTTTCGAAAATCCTTCGTGCTGGTTCGTCTTCATCCATTCTATTGGCATGGCCTAGCCAGCGCAATCACGTTATTTTGATCCGCTTAACTATGTCAATGTCGGGATACTCGCCGCTGTGCACTATTTTTCCCCCACAGATGTTTCATGTCCTTGCGATAAGATCCAGGATTCTGCGCCATAAAGCAAGACAGGTTGTATGAGAGTCTGGTATAGCTGGACGTTTGTTACTCGAGAGAGGGCTTTATCTCTGAAGTGCTTGCTTAGCCCAAAATAACATCTATTCACAAGCACAATTCTCCGCTTGATCTTAAGCATGACGTTGTTGTATTTGTTTACGGCAGATCCGAGGTATATAAATTTGTCCACTACCTCGAAATTATAACGGTTATCAACGTTCACGCTTTGGTCTAATCGCGCGGAGGCCCTGCTCGTTGAAACCATTATTTTGGTCTTGTCCTCCTTTACTTTCAAACTGAGTCACTGACCTCCTTCTCAGTTCTTGAAAACAACGCAGTAAATTTGCTAATAGTGCACCCAATGATATCGATATCATCAGCATACGCAATCAGAATGTGTCTTTTGCTGCTTTTCTCATAATGATCTCCATTAAGATGTTAAAGAGATCGCACGATAGGGTGTCGCCTTGCCTGAGACATCGCTTGGTTTCGAGAGGTTCGGTAAGATCCTTACTAACTTTCACTGCGGATTTGGTGTTCGCCAAGGTCATCCTGCAAAGGCGTATGAGTATTGCAGGAATACTAAGCTCAGACATTGCCTCAGAGTTTCTCCCGTATCGGACTATCGAAGGCCGCCTTAGAATCGTTAAATCGATGATAGATGTCGATTTGTTTTTCGTGAGTCTTCTTCAGGATTTGGCGTAGCGTGAAAATCTGGTCAGTTGTCGATTTTCCAGGTCTAAAGCCAATCAGGTCAGCGATAATTGGTTTTAGTCTTTCGCACATTATACTTAATGGAAACTTAAATGCTATGGACAAAAGGCTTAATTGACGGTAGTTGGCACAGAGACTACACTGAGACTCCAATCGCCATGCATGCATTCATCTAACCAAATTTTGCTAATGAGTTGATGTATGCAATTTATCAGCTCACCACCGGCAATCCATCGGTTCCTGCGACTTAGTTGTTTTTAAGCCGGGCAATAGCTGTTCTGTCCTCGTCTGGGTTAGGAGGGGGGCAATAGACACCGTCGTCCAAATTATAATCGATTGTTTCGTCATTGAATATCTCAGGTACCAATGGCGCAGATTAATGATATCTCCATATTCCCAACATACTCTGCACATTTGCGATGAGATTTCCATCCTTGTCTTTACCGAAGGGGGCCCTGAACCATACCCATTAGTTCCGTTTTTGACTTTTCGATAGAATTTTCGGGCTTCGATCTTCCTTCTGTATGTCTCAAATTTCTCACTCTCGCGCTCCCTCGACTGTCGTTTCTTACGCCTAAAGAGAAGGTTTACCTCCTTACTTTTCTCCCTATACCGCTCAGTCATGCGTGCTGCGTTCTTTTCATCATTTGTAATACGACACTCTTCATCGTACCATGGTTTGTAGCGAAGCGGTATTACAAACCCAAGAACGGTTGTTGCGGCAGTTTTTAAAGAGTCGGAAATGGGTTTCCACTGCGCTTCAGGATCGTCATCGGGAGGGGGTGGGTTCTGTGCCAAAAGTTGCGAGAGCTTCCTTGAGCACGCTGTGACTACCTTTGGTAATTGCAGCTTTCCGATGTCTAGCTTTCTCTGCGTCTGGTTTCGTACGATATTCGCTCCACTTAATCTTGTGCGAATCATTGCTGCTACCAGGTAGTGATCAGAATCGATGTTAGCTCCTCTGATCACTCGTACGTCCATTACACATGATGAGTGCCTTCCATTAATTACTACGTGATCAATTTGTTTCTTCGTTCTTTGATCAGGGGATACCCAAGTAGCCTTGTGGATGTCTGTATGCTAGAATCTTGTATCACTAATGACCATGTTTTTGGACGCGGCAAAGTCAATCAATCTCATACCGTTGTCGGAACTGTCAGCATGTAGACTGAAATTGCCAATAGTTGGATGAAACACATTCTCCCTGCCTACTTTAGCATTAAAATCTCCTAGTACAATCTTAATGTCATGGCCAGGGCAGCGGCTCATAGAATGTCTTTGGCATCATCATCTTTCTCTTCTGTCGGGGCATGCACACAAATTAGGGAAATATAAAAATATTTCGCTTTAATGCGGATTGTGGCTATACGTTCACTCACAGGACTGAACCTAGAGACTATATGTCGCAGTCTTTTGCCAACTACAAATCCGCAACCAACTTCATATTTTTTCTCATGGCAACTGTAGTATATGTGGATAGTGGTAATTTCAGCCTTATAACTTTCGAGGACATCTGCCAATTGGATGTTTGTACCGGATCTATATAGAGTTCTCACATTCCAAACACAAGCAAACCCAGTCCACTGGGTTTTTGCATTTTACTTACTGACAGGATATTTTATTGCAGCCGCCCATTATGGATCAGACGCTGACCAGGTTGCAAAATGTGGAAACTGGATTTTCTTCTTTTGGTTTCTATCCGCCGTTGGCCCATATGTTTGGCTCAACCGCCTTCTAAGGACAAAAGCTTATGCCCGATATCTTGATGAGCGTTAGTGACATCAGGCACTTACTAAGCCTGAGATATATCAGTTGCATAACCAATCAGGCTGTTCATGGAACAACCACGCTCATGGATATTCTCTCGAAGGGAGCACCTGCGGTTTCCTGTTGTTTCTGTCCACAACTCCTCCGCGTTGGTCCTTCAGGTGTCAAGCACTGAGTGCAGCCTGCAATCCGCTCAGATACAGCACTCATTTAGTTTCTCCATAGTTTTGCCTTTACCGAGGTGTCTCTACCACTCGGGTCATTATGATATTCTGCAATTATCTCTTTCACTTTCAAGATAGGTACCACAATTAGATTTTTCTCCGTTTTTTTACTTTCTCTTACACGGTATAAATAGCCGTATAGCAATTTCAGGCTATTCCACCCGGCCCAATATGATTTCAAACGGAGCTTTCTGCAGCGATTTCATTCCGCGTTAATCATATATCCTCTTCTTTTGCCCAATATTTTTGTACCAATACAGGATCACTTCTCTGTGCAGTGAACCATTCAATAATTGTGTCCTTTATCTCAGCCTTAGAATCCCGCTTACGTTCGATTTCATGTGGATGGTCATTTACTCGTCCGGTATCGGTCGTTATCGCTGGAGATCTTGATCGGTTTCGGGGGTCTCTACAGTTCCGTCCCATATGGACACGTTCGCCTCGATTCCGTAAATATCTTTAAAGTCGCTGGTACAAGTTCTTAACCACAATTTTTGATATCATCGAATATTGGATATTCTGTTGTGCAATAAATTTGGAACTTCTTCTTTAATAAATGCTGCTGCTGCTTTAACAATTCTAACGCGCTGCTTTTCAATAGAATAACAAATTCTGCACTAACAATTCTTCGGATAACATGTCCTTGAAAATAATAATTATGGTTCTGCCACATAAGTTGGTTGCTACCAAATTTGGTTTAACATAATTTATAAGCAGGTCTCTCAAGTAGTAGTCAAATCTGCATCATTGCCACTTAATTTTTTTCCTTTAGATTGCTAACTGCAAATTGGCATTCATTACTATGTTTTATTAAGGGACAGAAAGCTTCAAAACCTGCACGACATATGTCATTTATGGGGTTTCCTCTGGCCGGATTAGAGGTCACTTCTCTGAATTTGCAGTAGTTTTTCAGATGATATCGCGCAGTTTGTGTCCACAAATTAAATAACCCACCAATCCGTGTATTGACGATACTTCCCCATGTGTCACTGCGTTTACAACAAAGATCCAGGATACTTTTTGTATTTCGGTTGATGTTATAACAATAACTTGCTTGTATCGGTTTTAATTCTTAGAGTCAGTGACTTGTCTTCGACACAAAACAAACAGTTGATTTTAAAATCAAATTATGACACACTTGATCTTAAAATTGTTTGCTATCTGGTCCTGTTATGGGAAATTACTATAAGTATCTAATATATTAATTTATATTAATAAATTAGTGTTACCTTGCTCACGTGCTCTTTTGCAAGCAACAATAATACTTTTGTGTAGCTTTGCCGGAATATGCAATATAATTTCTTCGACGTTCTCTAGCTTTTTCCACAAATCATCATTTCTTGTTTTTGAAGCTACCAATTCCTTTTCACCACTGTAAAGTCCTTTATCTCCATACATTTATTATAAATATCTTAATTTTTCTCCATTACTTTCTGGCAACTTTACACTTCTTCTGATAGCTTTACACTTTTTCTGACAACTCTTTACTCTTTGATATTCAAAGTTATCAAAAAAATGCGACAACGACCTGCCTGTGTGAAAGCTGGTTTCTTACGCTCTTTGGAGTGAGTATTGATAACAGTCGTATTGTGTAAGTGTGAATGGCCGATCGTGTTCGGCCTCCAGGGGCATAGCGTGATGACTACTGATATACCTATAGTATTCAACAATATTGTTCGGTTTATAATCCGCACGGTATCACAGGTAATTCGCATGAATAATCCCTTAAGATGATGCATAGCGCAGTTTTAAACATCTTCCAGAATTCAGGTAACTTTTTTTTTTTTGTTTAATTCTGAAACCGGTTTTCTATAGTGAAAGTACACAAAGGAGAAATCCTTAATGAGGGTACCTACACATTAAGTTTTTATAAATATCTCACCTCGAGCGGGGATTTAAGGATTCTCAAATAATTCCGCATACTAAGCTAGTTTCTAAATCATTTATATCCAAAATTATAGTCATCTTAAGAATCTCAAAAATTCCAAAAAAAATAAAGTACTGTTTTTTTATGCTTAACTCATAGAGGTGGGGATTTTTAAAGTTTTAAGTTAAAAGTCGATTAGAATTATTTACAAGTTTATATGGAGATCTGTTTTTGTTTCCTGAGCTAAATGTCCAATAAGCCACTCCATTTTTTTTTTGTTAGAGCTTTGGATGGTTTGGTAAAATTCACGCGAATTTCAACGCATTGCGTGGGAAGCCTCGATATTGATAGTTTTGAAGTGCGGAGTTCAGAATTGAAAACGTTGTGAGTTAAGGCTATAGCCGTATCTTCAAACGGCATAAGATGCAATGAAAGAGGACATTGTTATTCGGCAAACGGTAAATATTTCGTGGTATTTTCAGTGTTGGATAAAACTAAAACAGTAATGACCAAATTTTGACTTTCCATAACACGCGTGGTGGACATCAAAATGATGTTCCTGCGCTGCTGACACACGTAGAGTGTAAGCTCTTCGTGTGATTTAAATCGTGGGCAGTCGGCACTTGATTTGTTTACATTTTCCAGGGGGATTCTATGGCACAGCTGATCGAAAAGGTACTAGGCCGATGATGGAGAATGAGAGAGCAAAGCAACCAGGAACTAATTTTAAATAGCGTTTATTGATACTAATGACAGCTAAATTATGTTTTATGTTGTTTGCATTGAACGAAAATACGCATTCCCAGAAGACCGTTTTATGTCCAACGAAAGTGTATAATAAATACAGCAGCAAATAAAACTCTCTGAAATGGCCTACTACCTCGTCGTCATGAAGAGGAATTGAAGAGAGTAATCGACACCCTTAAGTATTACTCTATGCATTTTCCAATGCGAATCAAATCAGTTGCTGGTCAGCATTTATTAGGGGAGGGTCACGCTGCGTAATTGTTTAATAATACAAACTTCGTTTTATTCTGCTTCACACACATGCCCAATATGTGTGTGGCCAAACTAAAGCAATGACTTTTGCTTATTAGATTTTAGTGCAATAAAATTGGGAAACAAATCGTCTTGTAAGGTATACTTTATTTTGCAGTTAGAGGACATATATTCATATAATATTAGCAATATTCGTAAAACTTATGCGAAAAACCTAAACACGTACACCAACCATAACAACAATAATATTTATAATTTTATTATAAAGGGTTTTCCAATAGGTACTTGACAACTTCGAATTTAATTTGTGAACACAATATTTCACTGATCATCTAACTGTTTCTTTCCGTTTTTTCAGTAAACTCAACATTTTCATCATGGTAAAGTACACGAACGAACAACGTATGCAAATTATAAAAATGTACTACCGAAATCCGGAGTCGGTGACCGCAACTTTAAGAGCGTTAACTCCAATTTTCGGTCGTTATTCTCGCCCTAGTAGACAAGCAATAACGAGTTTAGTGCAAAAATTTGAGTCTACATTTTTTTGTGTGATGCTGCCGTGTCAGTGAGACAACGGGTTGGTCAAAATGGACTAGTCGTATACTTTTTGTTATCTCACAATGTAATTACTATATGCATAAATAGTATTGTGATTTCCTACTCAATAATCTCTAAAGGACAATATTGTACTTGGGGGAAAATTTTGTGCTTACTCTTTCCACTAATGTTTTATAAAATCTTTGTGTTTTTCTTACATTAGATACTTGAAAATTATCAACAAAGTTGATCCAAATATTGGAAACTAAATAAATTGTGATAAAACGAAAATTATACAACTTCGTTTTCTTTTTTCATACCTATTACCTCGAGCCGATACTAAAACTGAAAATCATAGCATGTATTTTTTTTTTAACAAAGTATATTTTTATTTCCTTTTTGTAATAATATGTATTATATTATCCCGAAAGGTTATTTTAAAGAAAAGTACTATTTTTACGAAGAAGTACTTTCTGTAAGAAAAAGCTATAAGCGTACGAATTTTTTTACACAGAAGTACTTTTTTTTAAGAAAATGTACTTTTTAAAGAAGTGGTTCTCGTTGTAGAAGAAGGTTATGTTTTTAAGAAATTATACTTATTTTCAGAAAGGCTACTTGTCTCAATAAGAGGAAAGAAAAGGTATTATTTAATTTTTAAGAAAATGTACTTCTAAGAAAAGGAATTTTTGTAAGAAAAGGCATTTTTGTTTAAGAGAAGGTATTGTTTTGAAGAATTGTTTTTTTTAAGAAATGGGAATGTTTTTAGGATTCGTAATTTTTTTAAAGAATAGGCACATTTTTAAGAGAAGGTACTTATCTCAAGAAAAGTTATTTGTTTGTTGTAAGTATAGTTGACCTATGTAGAAATATTGGTTGTCAGTTATCTCGGCTTAAGGTCATAAGAATAAAAACAAAACTCTTCAAGTATTTCTTTTTACAATTTTATTAATATTTTCCAATCTTTCGACCAACTTCGTTGATAATTTTCAACGACCTAATAAAACAAGAATAAACACAAAGTATTCATAAACATTATTGAACAGTTCAAACAAGAATCAACATAAACAAATATATGAAAATATGTTCTCTTAGCCTTAAAAGGAAATTACAACTTTAAATATGACGAGGATCTAAAAACAACTAAATTTTAAACAAATATATTATTTTCCCCAAACGGAAAACGATTAATCCTAATTACATTTTGAGATAACACAAAGCGCGTCCAAGTTTTTAAGCAGTCTTATGTCAACTGATTTGTTGCACAGCGGTTTCTTGCAGGGGTTTCCAAGGAATGGAAGATGTGCTTCCACTGCGCTTCTGGGTCCTCAGGAGGGGGAAGTATTCTGCTCTGGCAGGAGAGTGAGCTTTCGTTGATAGGACTTTGATATCTCCGGTATTTTCAGCTTGTCGAAATCTAGCTTTTCCCGTGTTCGGCTTCTTACGTTTTTCCGCACCCAAATTCGTACTTTCCCTCATGGCAGCTGTAGTAAATATCGCAGTTTTTCTTTCTGGAGCAACCATACCCTGTCCATCGCATTTCCTGGATAGCTGTGATGTCAGCTTTATATTTTTCGAGGACATCCGCCAGTTGAAAAGTGGCACCCGTCCTGTATAGTGTTCTCACATTCCAGGTACATATCCTTAAATCGTGCCCCTTATAACGTTTGCGGTCCTTATAGCCTTTCATTGTCTATATAACGGTGGCGGGAGGCAAACCCAGCCCACCGTGATTTGCATTTTACCTATTGCCAGGATGATCATAGTTCAGCCGCCTATTATGGATCAGACGCTGACCCGCCTTCAAAGGACAGAATGACACGGTCACCTAATATCTGTAAGACGCACCAATGAGGACAAAAACTTTAGAGAGTGAATTCAAGTGGACTTAAGTTTTATAAAATAAGTTATTGACCGGATTAGATTTAAAATGGCAGAACAGCAAGGATCGGCCAATAATAATAATAATAATAATGTTGTCAAGTGGAATATAATCCCATGGTACAATGCAACAAATGCCATATGAGGTACGATTTTCAGTGTGTTGGAGTTAACAATGCTATAGCTGACGCGAGTTGGAGTAATGACGGATGTAACTCCAGTATAAGTGCAGTGCAAATTGTCGGTGCGGTAGACCATGGAAGGAAGAATCAATTTGTAGAACCTTCTGTGAACTTACTAACGTAGCCACAAGCAGCGTCGTCGCCTACAGTTCCTGGAGGGGCACAGCAAAAGGCAAGTACAATCACAGGAGTAATCAACAAGAAGAACCGTCAACTGTCGGCAGTTGTGCCCGGACCATCATCGGTGTTGGTGGAAAAACGAGCCATTTAATGCGTAATGAGAGTTGCAGCTAAAGATGTTGGAGGAACAACAACGAATTGAACAGGAATTTCTAGAGAAGAAGTACCAGATACTACACAGTTGAGAGAGAGTCATGCATCGCATATTTCATCAAATAATATGACATCAAGATGCAAGCCATCCCAAAAGATTTGCAACATTTTCAGGGTGACCCCGCTTATTAGCAGTTTTGAAACGAGCATACCGGTGGATGGATATTCTCATGCGGAGAATTTAATTCAACTCCAGTCATGTTGTAGTAGCGTTAATTTCTCAATATTTTCAAATAATTTGTAAATTATATACTTGTTAAGTTTTTATATTTATTGGAAAACCATGTGATTTATTATTTGTTTGTCAGTTGTTACGTAAACTTTTTCAGAAATATAGTATTCATATAATTAACAGTCTGCTTTACCTAAATAATTTTCATACCACCAAAATGTCCCAAAGGGAGAGCAAAGGAACTTGTAAAATGTAAGCTGATGATGCCAACATTGGTGACAAATGACAGATGTGCTTTGTGCGACCGGAACAAATCCTAAAACAAGTCATCGAAAAAGTGAGAAAATTTCCGCCTCTGTAGGACAAATTGGAGGCAATCATCGATTACATCGTGCGACACCATTTACTGGACCTGAACAAGTCCATAAATAAATGGTTTCCCATTACATCCCATGACGGGACCGGGGAGAACTTCTCACAATCACTGAGCTGTGCGCTTTCCAGTTTTCACTCCCTGATTGGGACCTACAGTTTTACACCGATTCCGAACGGTATTTTGAGAAGCTTTTTCATGGCTATATACTCGATAGTGTCGCCGTCACTATGCGAGGTGACCGCCGCCGAAAGAAATTTGAAGGTGGTCACAGCAGGGTTCGAACCCAGGATCTCATGTACAAGAGCCGCACACACTAACCATTGCACCACCGACGCCCTTACACACGTGAAACTAGAGCTCGTACATAGACAATGTGTGTACTCAGTTTTTCATTTCGTGAACTTTTCTCCTTTTTAAAGGACTTCAAAGTTTTAAGGATACAAAAAATTTTAAAATCATCATCTAGATTATGTCAACATGGGTATCAAATGAAAGAGGGCAATGTCTACAAATGAAACAATTTTCAGTTTTAAGTTTTCAGGATGAAAAGTTGTAAATAATGTCCTTTGCAAAGGTTATCCTTTCATGTCCTTGACAATTTTCAATATATTTTTCTCATAAACATGTATGTTGAAACCTTATGCATACTTTACCACACACCTAAATTTATTCCGACATTAGGTCAAGTATTTGCAGGCCCCTATCTGAAAGTGGCTAAAGGGAGAAGATTGATTGATCTGAATAGCATAATAACAACAACAAGTGTTAGGTAATATGGCAACATCAGTATCCATTGCTATAACTTAAATTGTGTTCAAGGATCTATGATCGGATGCGGTGGTCTAAGGAATCACGTATTCTTAAACCAAAATCATTATAGATATACCTTTTATACGGTTCAAATCTAACAAAACTGTGTAAAAACACTTAAAGAGTGAACTTCATGTTCAACAAAATACTTATACAGCATCGACCAACTTCAGTCGCAGAGAGATTTTATTTTTGTAAATATAACTGCATATTTAAACTTCAATGTTACATACATTTGTGTACGAAAGGGATTAAAGTATCTAATTTATAACATATGTTTGATTTTGAACTTATTACATTTTATTGTATAAACATCATATAGTACAACTGTGCAAATATCAAAAAAATTATTATACGTATTATTAAATAATAACCCGTCTAAACTGATTCCACTTTTCTTTGTTTCGTTTCAGCTGCTGTACTTGCCAGTCAACAAGCGGCAGCGGAAAGCTGTGATAAATCCTTTTCCACCTGGACCAACCAAGTAGTTGAATACGTGTGGAAAAATGTGTTATAATATAAATACACACTTGTAAGAAACCGGTTTAAAACAGTTATAATCATTTTGGCTAACAAATAAATATATTCATTAGAAGCAAAACTATATTAGACTTTTAACTTAAACTAGAATTATGTAATTGGCAGCCGAGCATATCCCGAAGAAAATTGTTATTCGGCTATGCTTCGGAAACTTCGTTTTCAAAAATTAATTCTAAATTATTTACAAAACAGCATCATGAGTTAGCCTCAATTGGCATGGGAAATACAGTAATTCCAAACCTTTTTGGGAAAACGTCTCAAAATAAAGAGCAGTATCTACCAGCTTTTTTTGTGCAGTTTTCGTTAATGGGCAAGAAGTAAGTATTACAATTCAAGGAGTAGGATTTTTGTCCTTGACGACCCCCCACTTTTTGGTAATTCTTAAGAAAATGCAAATATATAAATATATAAAACGTCATTCAAATGCTCTATGTTGCTGATTACGTCACGATGAGAAGGCTTCATGATTGTGCGTCAACGACAAGTTGGAGGATTAACATTTCTCTTGCTAAAAGAAACACATTTTGAGAAGTGCGAACTAATCACAACCAAAAAAAGGTTTAAATGCTTGCGAGGTTTGAGAGTCGATTTATCATATAAAAATCGTCTCTCAAACCTGACAACTTTTTATGAATAAGGCCGTAAGTTTCGCTTCGATTGAAGATCATATAAGATGCCGCCACAAAAAGTATATTCCTTGCACAGACGTAAGTATATAGTCCTTAGGCTACCATCGTTATATAATTGTATGAGTAACGTGGCCGTCTGTGCGGAATACGTTATAGTTGTCTTTCTTCCTACAGATATCAACATTTGTCTACTAACAGTAGTGGAAAACTGAGTGCGTCAAAAAATCGTATTACTGTATCAATAACTTCCATTTTGGGAAATTATACGACTGAAGCCATTATCATATGATATCGTATGAATTATCGTATGAATGTTTGAAATTCCAATAGGCACAAAATAAATTCTTTGGACTACAACGTGCGTAATATCAAAGTGTGGAAATTAATCTACACGGAAATGGAAAATGTGCAACAGTCATACGAAAGCGCCAATACAAATCTCTCTCAACTGCTAATGGAACGTTTCCTTGTTAAAACCAAGTCCACTGGATTTCAGCTCAACCAAACAAACTATTACGAACCATCGAAACCTCAACTTAAAAATTTCTCGCTATCACTGACATTCACTAAGCTAACTATACACATAAGATGGGCACAATTGTACTCATCTTTATTTTCTAAACAGGTAATACGCAAAAGGACTACACATCGAGGCCTCGAAGTCCTACATATTGAAGTCTTCAGCAATTGGATGAGTGCATTTAATTTGCATTATTGAAATTTTGCCTTATTCAGAGATGAGATTTTGTATTTTTTTCTTATATCGCGTTGTGATATGAGTGTTGTTGAATCATTTAAACTTATGGATTATATATATTACAAAATGACTTTTTAATACCCAAAAGAATACCGTGTTCTATATAATTAAAAAAATTAACAATTTGAATAAGAAAAGAAAAATGGAAACAATTTAGATTTAAAATACCATGGCAAATTTCAATACTCCGACGTTTTTTCTAAGCACTTTGTCAATAAATTTAATTTTCCACATAATGAATTGCATTATAGTTTAAGGAATTTAATTGCGAAAAGCGTTAAGAATTTTTTCCCTATATGAAAAGTTGTAACTTCTGATTGTTTCGCTTTTGATAAAGGACAGAAAAATAACAAAGAATGAAAACAAAAATAACATAGATTTTTCTGATTTATGTTGATTTGTGTTGATTTAATAACATGTAATGTCACATGAAATCGGTTCAACTCGTAGCTTTAACGAATAATGTTACCAATTATAGAATAAAATTGCAATATTGTTACTCTTATATGAATACCTAAATTTCGTTGAAGTTTTCTCATGGTAGGAAGTTAAGAGAGGGTAAGATAAAAATAGTTTGGGATCTTATGATAGAGTAGCGTACAGAAGAGGATGTTCCACTAACACCTGGAAATCCGCGGGAAAATTACACCTTTCCCGATCCAATTCACACTTATTGATTCTCCTCACAAAACTTTCAGTTATACACTGCGGTTCATCAGGATAGAACAAACAAAATATTGAAGATACCCCTGTCAAATATTTATATGTGCAATGTATCATGTTGAGTTGGAGCTTTGAAAACTAAAATTTTTTTAATTTTTATTTTATATATTAGTTTATATTTATGTGTTCTTTAAATTTACAAGAACACATATTTTTTCATTTCTTTTTTAGAACAAAAAAAAGTGTTTGATATATTCTTCATAGAAAATATTTATATATGCAAAAATGAAACTTAAATTTAATTCTTATTCTTATCCAATTAAAATATGTAATTAATATGATATTGAGTTGCTCTTGTATATAAGAACTTGTTGTAGCCTGCGTGGCATAAAACTCACTGAGTTGCTTAAAGTGGACATGCCAATTTTCTCCCATTCCGCCAATATTGCTAATTTTAGCTCTTTAAGCGTCGTATACTGCTTCGACTTTGAAAACACCTTGGCGGAAAGTATCCCCCAGAGGTCTTGAATTGGGTTAAGGTCGACACTTATGGCTGGCCATTCCAGTAATGGAATATTTCGGGACTTATAAAAATCCCTTGTGAGCCGAGCAATGTGGATCGGGGCGTTGTCTTGTTGAAAAGTCCAGTTATCTCCATATAATTCGGCAGGAAAGTCAATTAAATTGCTGTCCAACAGATGAACGAATGCTTCCGAATTCATTTTAGTTGGGACAAAGCATATTTCTGACTTCCTCGTGCTCCAAATGCAGCCCATATCATAAGAGATCCACCACAGTGGTTTCGCTTGTAGCACGTTTGCCGAGGATGTCATAAATCTCTCCAATATTTATGGTGACCATCAGGTCCGTCCAAATTAAACTTTTTCTAATCACTAAATATAACGGTTTCAAATTCGTCCAACCAAAACTTGTACATTTCTTCAAAAGCAATACGAGCATTTTTATGGCGCTGGGTTAAGCATGGTTTGGCCATTTTGCTTTGGTACCGAATACCTATATCGCCCTTTAGCAGTTGCTGGACACGCTGTCTCGTTACATTTAGACCCAATTCCACCTTTATTTCCCTACAACTCATATCCTCATTAGATGTTAAATGCCGAATGCCCCCCTTAGTCCTCTGTTCTGCAGTTGGGATGCGTCCTCTGCGCTTAATACAACCATAGTTTTTGGAGTCTTTGAGAAAATTCAAAACTGTATAGCGATGCTGATTTACTGCAGCTGCAATCTCGCCAATTCGTTTACCTGCAAGTCTCATTCCAACAATTTCTCCGCGCTCCTCATCCGCAAGTTTACTACCACGTGGCATGTTCAACTAGAAACAAAACTGTGAATATAAAGTTTGTTAGAATATATTCATAACGGTCACTTTACTCACGTACAGAAAGATATTTTATACTAAACACCCAAGAAAAATAGAGTTGTTCACTTTAAAGTGTCAGGAACGCGACTGCACATATAACTATTTTCTATTGAATAGCAGACTTACAGCGATGACGGGACTACAAATAAAGTCCAAAACAGAAAAAAGTATATGATAAAGAGAGAGGGATATTCTCGAAAAAATTGTATATGGTCGACATTAAATTACAGTTAGTTTTCAGAAGGAAAGAACACAAAAATATTTAGCACATATAAATATTTGTCAGAGGTATAAGGTGTACTATGCAGAGATTGGGGAGGTAATATTGATTCTATTTTGAAGACACATAAAAGAGGTAACACTGATTATTTAAAACATCACAAACCTGTCCCACACACATTGTAACGGTACTTTATTCACTCTGTATGAATTAAGTTGAGAATATTAGCTTGTTTACCAGAATAGAACCACACTCAGCATTTGCATAAATAAGTCGTCGGTAGCCCTAAAGCTTTATAAAAACTGACTAAAATGAAAGTAAAAGTTTTCAAATCAAAATGGGTAGAAAAAGTAGTTTAAATTCATCGGAAATGGTACAAACTGATTTTCTCACTCAGAAAAATATTCTTATCGCGACATCGGCAGGAAAATAGGACGAAGTCATAAAGTGGTAATGAATTATATAAAAACCCGTAAAAACTGCAACAAACATCGCAAAGAGGTATTTACACACCTTTAACACCTCAGAACAAGCAAAAAATCTTCAAATTGCCCCAAATTCAGCACATTCCAAAATTAAGCATTTAGCAGGAGTATTTATTTATTTATGTACTTATTTACTCAGCTAAACCAGCTGGAAAAATTTAATTTTACATATCTTCAGTTACAAACTAAAAACAAACTTAAAGTATAATAATTAAATTGAAAGAACAGGAACAGTGGTAAAATAGTAATCAGGAACAAAATTAAACAATAAATAGTAATAAATTCCTGCAGGAGATAATAGATTGAACAGGGACCTTCATTGTATTGGACGATATTAACAAAATTATTATATTTACATAGAGACTAATAGGAAGATACGAATGATATGAATGGAATAGGATTAATGAAGCAGGAACAAATGAAGCTGCAACAGATGCAGCAGGATAGATAAACCAGGAACTGATGAAGTATGTGGAGCAGGAACAGATGAAGCAAGAACAGATGACACAGGAACAGATAATGCAGGAAAAGATGTAGCAGGAATAGATGTAGCAGGAATAGATGAAACAGGAACGGATGCAGCAGGAAGCGAATGAGGCAGGAACAGATGAAGCATGAGACATTAAGCAGGAACTAACGATTTATAAGTAGGTGGAGCAGGAACAGATGAAGCAAGAACAGATGGTACAGGAACAGTTAACGCAAGAACAGATGGAGCAGGAATAGATGTAGCAGGACAGATGAAGTAGGAACTGATAAAGCAGGAACAGATGAAGCGAGAACAGATGGCGCAGAAACAGATTAAGCAGGAACAGATGAATAAGGAGAGATGAAGCAGGATCTGTTGAAACAGGTGAACCAGGAACAGATAAAGCAAGAACTGATGTCATAGGAACAGGTGAAGCAGGAACAGATATAGCAGGATGACAATGAAGTAGCAACAGATGAAGCAGGACATATGAAACAGGAAATAATTCGGCGAAAAGGAACCAAAATTCATTCATATGATTTCTCGAATGAAATCTTAAATATAAAATATGGCAATTCTAAACATTATCAGTCATTAAAAACAATAATCGCTCGTTTAATTATTTGAATCGAATCCGATAGAGAGAATAGATGGTGGAACTCATTATTCGTCGTGCTATTTTGACCAGTGGACATCTGTAGCTCCGAAACTGAAGAAACACCTCCACTAAATGCAGTTCGTCAACAACAACGTCTTTAATTTGCTAAACACCACTTGGCATGGGATATGCAAAGCTACTTGAGTGATAAGTGATAACACAGTGTGTAATTTTTTAAGTCATGGCACAATAACCATATACGGACACCACTACGTGATAAAAGAGCAAAAAAAAAAGACCCCTGTCTCACAGTTTTGCCCAAAGTCCTCCACGATTTTTTTATGGGCGCCCAAAGAAGTGGGGCCTCGGTGTCATTTTTGCAAAAAAGTGATCATTTTCTCAAGCTCATATCTTGCAAACTGTTCGGAATTCTGATTTACTCTCTGAGGCAAAGTTGTAGCTCTTGTCATAACGTATGTCAAACATGTAAAATCAAAAAAAAAACTTCATCTTCAAAGTCAAAATCGCTAAAAACTTTAAAAAATTCCAAATATTTTTTACCACAGCAGATATCTGGTCTGGGTACCACAGAAGCTTCCTTGGATAAACGTGTCATTGGCTAACGGAAAATTTGGAGTACACACATTTTTGGAGTACACAATGCTGAGGATATTGCGCAGATGATTGCTGAAATCAAACACTTCGTTTAATTTGATTAGCTCAAACATTGTTTTGACCGTTACAGACAATGGTTCCAAGATTACAGTGTAGGAATTAACTGTTTCGAAGATGATATTAAGACGATCTGCCAATCCTTGATAATGAAAGGTGGTTACCTACTTATCGGAAATGCTGCAGCCATGCTCTAAATTTGCTTGCTTCGATTTTAAAAACTGAGCAGCTACTGTGTATCTAGCATGGGATGGTACTAACATAAAGCGATTGATATGGAATTACTCATATGTAAAACTACTAGCAACGATAAAATATTGTTGCTGTTGTTTTAATGTAAATGATTGCGTTTTCTATTTCGACTTCTCAACCACAACATATGAAAATTTATATAATGTATATTTTTTTAAATATTCGATAATTGCAACAACTTTTGGAAGAAGTGAAACTGGCGGAATTCTTCGGAAATAATTGCAGAACACTTGGCATCATCGTTGCTTTTGCCAGTTGTTACCGTTGGAACTCATGGTATGGCGCGGTTCAGCAGCTACTTTGCTACAAAGAAAAGTTAAATAGTCTGTGCGATAAACTAACTTTGTCACATTTTCCCCCAGGATACTTACAGTATCTGGAGATGTACAAGTTGGTAATGGAACTAATTGGTAAGGCGCTGGACTTTCTTCAAGGAGAAAACAACATAAATTATAGTACTACTACTGCAATCGAAATCTTATATCAAAAAAAAAACTGTTGTATTTATCCATTGGTAAATATTGAGCCAATCGGCCTTTCACAATATAATTTAAAAAGCATCTATAAGCCCTCGATATATTTTTTATTATTTATATACGAATGTATTGTGTTTCGTGTAATTATAGTAATTTCAATAAATAATCTATATTTTCCTAGCTTGAGGTCAGATTAGCATTTTCTTTCGCTACTCCGTTGTGTAGCATCATCAGGGATATAAACAATTAAAACCAAATAACAATAATGAACCATTATGTCAATATAGAAATGTTTGAAAAAAGTTTTGCCGCCTTTTAAAAATTTTCTGAAGTTATACAAACAAAAATAATGTACGTAAAAATTTCATAAAGGGTCCGCCAAATAACTTTTTTTTTTTAAATTGCTATAAAAAAAAACTACTGAATATTTTTTCAAATTTCTTTTTTTATTTGAAAGTACAATCCTTCGGGTTAATAATGGAAAATAATTTCATTCAAATGGCTGCCTCGGCTGGCCATGCAGTAGCCTACACGATCGGTCCAATTTTTAAGCACATTATCGATTGTGTGCAGCTGTATTTCACCAATGGCTTTGCGAATATTGTCTCTGGCTGGCTGGGCACCCCACAAATAATAGTCCAACGGTGTCAAAAGGCAGCTCCGAGGTGGCCAAACGACATCAGCTCTTCGGCTGATAATGCGATCTTCAAAAACAGGGCGGTGTCAAAAGGCAGCTCCGAGGTGGCCAAACGACATCAGCTCTTCGGCTGATAATGCGATCTTCAAAAACAGGGCGCAAAACATCGAGTGTAGCTTCGGCTGTGTGGCACGTAGCGCCATCCTGTTGAAACCAAATGTTGCCAATATCCTCCTCTTCAATTTTTGTGAACAAAAAGTCGTTCAACATGGCCCGATAACGATCGCCATTGACTGTAACGGCCACTCCTTGCTTATTTTCGAAGAAAAATTGCCCAATTATGCCTCTGGACCAAAATCCGCACCAAACAGAGACTCGTTTTGGGTGCATCGGCTTTTCAATGTGTGCTTGCGGGTTTTCTGTGCCCCAAATGCGACAACTTTGCTTGTTTACATACCCGCCAAGATCAAAATCAGCTTCATCTGAAAAGATGATTTTTTGTTTTTTTTTTTTGGCAAAATCGGCATCTTCTGTAAGTCGATCGCAGGCCCATTTTTCCCAGCGCTGTTCAAGCGTATACACAACCATATTCGTTCAGCGGAAGGATAAAACTAATTATCTGTCAAATCAGACATGAGCTAAGTGTTACCATTCACGAAATAAGCACTAGTTGAAAAAAAAAGTTAGATGGCGGACCCGTTATAAATTAAACCAAAGAAAAATATTAGATCGATAAACAATTTGTGGCTAACAAGTTCTGCTTTTTACTAATTAAATGTGTGTAAATTTGGGCTACATTATCTGTATCTGTTTTATAGTTAATTCTTTTCAGTGTTGGTGTTTTAATTATTTGTAGCATTTCTCACATATAACGCCATTTATAATTCTTTTCTTTATTCAAAACCGATGTATGCTAAAAGTTTGGGTAATGATTTAAACTAGCACAATGGGATGTTAATGCTGTTTACTGTTTAGAAATTTTCCTGTATTTCTGATCTGATTTGTGTCCTGCAATTCGTGTCTTTAGTCTATTTTTTGTAGTCCCTACCTATACTTTGTTACAAATCTCGTTGTCATTTCCTTTACAAGGTATTTTATATACTATATTACTCATATCAAATTTGTCCAAACTATCCTTTGTTTTAGTAAATATTCTACCTCTTGTGTTATATGTTTTGTGTGCTACCCTATAATTATTGTCGTCAAATATTTTTGACTTCGCCAACCTATCAGCTATTCCAGGCATGTAGGTTATTGATTTGTAAATTTTCGGCTCATCCGTAATAACCCTGTTAGGTTGTCCTTTATCCTCAAATTGCCCTATCAGTCTGTTGGTAAGAATGTTCGGGAAGTTGTTCTCCTTGAGAATACTTCTTATCCTTTCCTTATTGACCTTGCGGAATTCTACATCACTTATAGTCAAAACGAGATCTGTTAAATTTTTCGCCGTATTTATAATCACACGTTTTTGATGTTTCGAGTGGAAGTTGATTATTCTTCCTGAAGTCGTTGGTTTCTGACTAAAGCTTGCAGAATATAGATTATATATTGCTAACGAAAAGGTCGAACAACAGAATACAAAATATATTAATTTCATTAAACGCAGGATTTTGAACACCAACTCTTGTAATATGCTGCATAAACTAAGCAAAGTCCAGGAACTGCAAAAATACCCTCTGTTGTTTCAAAAATGGAACAGGGGTTAACAAAAAGCTTTCAGCCATATTTCATGTTGCAGCCTGAGGCAAACATCGCAATTGCGGCAAACCTACTAACCCCAAGAATCGAAATGAAATATCTCAAGGTGTTGCAGAGATTAAATCCAGAACTGCCGGAATTATCAGTCGAAAATATAACCAGCAGAGTTTTGGATTCAATTTGCAGTTTTTACGGAAAAAATTGCTTTTCATTTAATTTGGTAGCTAAAAATAATAGCTCAATTAAAGGACTGTTTTCATTTGCAGGGATCGTCAATTGTCCGAAGGGCCAACTATTGTCTGATTTTTCGTTTGAAAAATTTGTTTTAATGAAGGCTAATTATAAATTTAATCCAACTTAATTCCCAATCCAACTAATCTGCTTTGAATGTTTTTATTTTTCTTTATTATTTTATTTGTGTATTTTGACCCTTTTTCAGTTACGAATCACTTAAATTCTGTTATTATAATTAAATTAAGTGCATATTGGTATATCTTTATATACATATTTGTACTGCTCGTGTGTTTGTGACTGAACTCCTCCTAAACTTCTGGACCGATTTGAATACATTTTTTTGAATGCGTTTGGGTGGCGGTTTAGATTTTCTGTTCGGTCCAATTGCACAAAGGTGTGTGGTACCTCCCATACAAATCGCTTGAAATATTATGCAGGACAAAGTCTGCGGGCCAGCTAGTTTTGTTATAAAAACATAAATTAGATTTATTTGTTTCGAAGTTTTTTGTGTTGTAAATCCAAATGTTTGAAAATAAAATAATATAAATGCTAAATTTTTCAAAATTATCAAAAACAATCAAAAGTAGTCTTTGAAAGTAGTCGGATTAGTTTTTGAATACTTTTGATTCTTTTTGATTATTTTATAGAAATTTGAAGTAGTCTTGATTACTTTTAGATTATTTGTAATTGTAATCAACAAGTAATCAGAAATTGTTTAATAGAGTATTATATAATCAATACAATTCCTTTCAAAAATAATCTAATTGATTACTAATCGTAATCGAAATTTAACAGTTACATTCATAAATATTTTGATTGTATTTCAACTCGATCATAAAGTTTTGCAAATATCAAGTCCTAATTGGAAACCCCGTTACTTCTACTTATACACTGCGGTTCACTTGAATAGCCCACCGTGCACATTGAAATTCTCCTCCCTATATCTTTGTAGGGAATTAAAACAGAGGATAGTTTTTAGTTTGCGTTTGTAGTGTTATTTATAGCTTTTAATAGAAAATAAAAAATCGATCCAACTGGTGAGTCTCCTTCCTCAAATCGTGAAAATACTAATTGTAGCCATCAAAGCCCTTCAAATTAAACTTCTTCTCGTCAGAAAAAACAATGCGCTTCCACTCGTTGCTCCATGTCATGTTTTGTCGGCAAAATGTCAACCGCATTTCTTTCCGTGCAGAGGTAAGTGGTGGTTTTTTCTTTAATTTAAGTCGTTTGAAGTGATTTGCTCCTGAAATAACACGCCATACAGTGGTCTTGCTAGCATGGACACCTACTTTGGCTTTAATTTTGTCCACAGAATCGTGCGAATTTGATGCTTCTCTCAAAATAGCCCTCTTATCTGCGTCAGAGAGCACACCACTTACACGACCTTTCATGTTTTTTTTCCAAAGTTCGTCTCATTTCGAATAAAATTAGATATTACTTTTCTGCTTTTAGCAATTTTTTTTGGATATTTCAGTCACGGAAAGCCCACAATCTCTATATGTTTTGATATTTATTTGTTCGTCGTTAGTTAAAGCTGTACCGCGACCCATTGTTATGGTAAAATAAACCAATTTGTTTGAAAAGGTAAAAAAAATTGTTTTTCTATTTCGCGGTCAACCGGTTCACTTGTACATCAAACTGAAACTGCAACGTGCTATTCAAGTGAAACAAAAAATCAACTGCATTTCTGAGCAAATTTAAATCAAATCAACCAAAACAAATAACGGCATATTTCCAGTGAACCAAATTTCTCTTTCGAGGAGAACAGATGAAGACGAAAATATAACAAAAACAAAAAGTTCAACAAAGTTAAGAATATTGATAGATAAGAAAATAACATTAAAAATAAGCGAGTGGGCTATTCAAGTGAACCGCAGTGTATATTTTATTCTTATTTATACTCAAGAGATTTCTGCTAAGTGGAAAAGCGCAGCCGTAGTCGGATAGTTATCGCGTACAATTTAACGATCTACAACATCCCATACATTTTCTATGGGATTAAGATAGGGTGATTGGGCTGGCCACTATAAGACATTGCTCTTGTTATCAACAAACCATTCTTTATCACCGTTCACACATCCGTGTTTTACGGTACCGTTAAAATAGCGTGGATTAATGCGTTGGTTGGAGCCCTTAAAATTAAACGCCAATTTCAATTAATATGTAAATTTGCAATTCTTAGTGCGAGCCATTCTAAATGTTTAAATTTATGTTGAATGGTGCAAAAGTTGTCTAAACTATCTTATTGTGTTCTCCGAATAACTTTTTTCTTGTTTAACGGAACGTGTTGGTAATTTATAATTACCAATACATAGCAACACTGAGCAACCGGGATTGTGTGAATTAGTTTCCATTCAGCATTTTATACGTTTTTATAATTTTACTACATATACGCCCAAGTTCACCAAAGTTAAAGCTAACTGACAGTTAAAAATTATAAATTCCATACAATCTGACAGCTAAAACTGTTCGCTAGCTTTAACTGAAAGATAACTGAACATGGTGAAATCGGCCGTAAGTGTTTATTTTTCCTAAACTAATCAATAAATATGAAATAAGTGACAATTTTGAAATTTGACGGAACTAGGTGCTAACTATCAGAAATCCGTGCTTTAGTATTGTCGGACACTGTATATGCAGTATTTTTCCTCAGCACTCTGGACCAGATTCGGCATCCTCACTCATCATTCTGATCCGGTGGAAGCGGAAGATTCAGTGCAAACTCAGTGGTACTCGAAAGTGAGGTGTGCGAAGTTAGCCCCCCATTTTTGGAAATAAATATTTTTGAAGATTGTTCTAGGATTGTTCTACAATGTTCCAAAACGATGATTTTCTAAAATATAATTTGTACCGGTAAATCGAAAAAAACCAATATTAAACTTTGCACCCCATTTTTGGAAAAACGAAATTTTTGCGGTTGTTCTGGGTTGTTCTAAACATTGTTCCAAAACAATGATTTTCTAAAATATAATTTGTACCGGTAAATCGAAAAAAACCAATTTTAAAGTTGCACCCCATTTTTGGAAAAAAAAACTTTTTGCGGTTGTTCTAGTTGTTCTAAACATTGTTCCAAAACAATGATTTTCTAAAATATAATTTGTACCGGTAAATCGAAAAAAAACAATTTTAAAGTTGCACCCCATTTTTGGAAAAAAAATTTTTTTGCGGTTGTTCTAAACATTGTTCCAAAACAATGATTTTCTAAAATATAATTTGTACCGGTAAATCGAAAAAAACCAATTTTAAAGTTGCACCCCATTTTTGGAAAAAAAAACTTTTTGCGGTTGTTCTAGTTGTTCTAAACATTGTTCCAAAACAATGATTTTCTAAAATATAATTTGTACCGGTAAATCGAAAAAAAAACAATTTTAAAGTTGCACCCCACTTTCGTAAAAAAAATTTTTTTGCGGTTGTTCTAGGTTGTTCCAAAACAATGATTTTCTAAAATATAATTTGTACCGGTAAATCGAAAAAAACCAATTTTAAAGTTGCACCCCACTTTTGTAAAAAAAATTTTTTTCCGGTTGTTCTAGGTTGTTCTAAACATTGTTCCAAAACAATGATTTTCTAAAATATAGTTTGTACCGGTAAATCGAAAAAAAACCAATTTTAAAGTTGCACCCCACTTTTGTAAAAAAAATTTTTTTGCGGTTGTTCTAGTTGTTCTAAACATTGTTCCAAAACAATGATTTTCTAAAATATAGTTTGTACCGGTAAATCGAAAAAAAACCAATTTTAAAGTTGCACCCCACTTTTGTAAAAAAAATTTTTTTGCGGTTGTTCTAGTTGTTCTAAACATTGTTCCAAAACAATGATTTTCTAAAATATAATTTGTACCGGTAAATCGAAAAAAACCAATTTTAAAGTTGCACCCCACTTTTGTAAAAAAAAATTTTTTTGCGGTTGTTCTAGGTTGTTCTAAACATTGTTCCAAAACAATGATTTTCTAAAATATAATTTGTACCGGTAAATCGAAAAAAATACAATTTTAAAGTTGCACCCCACTTTTGTAAAAAAAAATTTTTTGCGGTTGTTATAGGTTGTTCTAGTTGTTCTAAACATTGTTCCAAAACAATGATTTTCTAAAATATAATTTGTACCGGTAAATCGGAAAAAACCAATTTTAAAGTTGCACCCCACTTTTGTAAAAAAAAAATTTTTTGCGGTTGTTCTAGTTGTTCTAAACATTGTTCCAAAACAATGATTTTCTAAAATATAATTTGTACCGGTAAATCGAAAAAAACCAATTTTAAAGTTGCACCCCACTTTTGTAAAAAAAAATTGTTTTGCGGTTGTTCTAGTTGTTCTAAACATTGTTCCAAAACAATGATTTTCTAAAATATAATTTGTACCGGTAAATCGAAAAAAACCAATTTTAAAGTTGGACCCCACTTTTGTAAAAAAAAAATTTTTTGCGGTTGTTCTAGGTTGTTCTGAACATTGTTCTAAAATATAATTTGTACCGGTAAATCGAAAAAAACCCAATTTTAAAGCTGCACCCCACTTTTGTAAAAAAAAATTTTTTTACGGTTGTTATAGGTTGTTCTAAACATTGTTCCAAAACAATGATTTTGTAAAATATAATTTGTACCGGTAAATCGAAAAAAACCAATTTTAAAGTTGCACCCCACTTTTGTAAAAAAAAATTTTTTGCGGTTGTACTAGGTTGTTCTAGGTGTTCTAAACATTGTTCCAAAACAATGATTTTCTAAAATATAATTTGTACCGGTAAATCGAAAAAAACCAATTTTAAAGTTGCACCCAACTTTTGTAAAAAAAAATTTTTTTGCGGTTGTTCTAGTTGTTCTAAACATTGTTCCAAAACAATGATTTTCTAAAATATAATTTGTACCGGTAAATCGAAAAAAACCCAATTTTAAAGCTGCACCTCACTTTTGTAAACAAAAATTTTTTTACGGTTGTTCTAGGTTGTTCTAAACATTGTTCCAAAACAATGATTTTCTAAAATATAATTTGTACCGGTAAATCGAAAAAAAAAAACAATTTTAAAGTTGCACCCCACTTTTGTAAAAAAATTTTTTTTGCGGTTGTTATAGGTTGTTCTAAACATTGTTCCAAAACAATGATTTTCTAAAATATAATTTGTACCGGTAAATCGAAAAAAACCAATTTTAAAGTTGCACCCCACTTTTGTAAAAAAAAATTTTTTTGCGGTTGTTCTAGTTGTTCTAAACATTGTTCCAAAACAATGATTTTCTAAAATATAATTTGTACGGGAAAATCGAAAAAAACCAATTTTAAAGTTGCACCCCACTTTTGTAAAAAAAAATTGTTTTGCGGTTGTTCTAGTTGTTCTAAACATTGTTCCAAAACAATGATTTTCTAAAATATAATTTGTACCGGTAAATCGAAAAAAACCAATTTTAAAGTTGCACCCCACTTTTGTAAAAAAAAAATTTTTTGCGGTTGTTCTAGGTTGTTCTGAACATTGTTCCAAAACAATGATTTTCTAAAATATAATTTGTACCGGTATATCGAAAAAAAACCACTTTTAAAGATGCACCCCACTTTTGAAAAAAAAAAATTTTTTGCGGTTGTTCTAGTTGTTCTAAACATTGTTCCACAATATATATGTATGTTGCAAACCGTAACGTATGCAAATACAAAATATTTTTTCCGCGATATCAACGTTGTTAAACGATATCAATCCTGTTTTTACGACTTTAAACAAATTTTCCACTGAAAAATTGTTAGGAAAATACCAAATAAATTGTTAAAAAATTGTTACTGGATACCACAGTCTCATCAGAGCATACGTAGCAAAGGTCTGCAACAAAACATTTGTTTTGTCGCTGACAATACTGCGCACACTTCATTGCAATATGCAGTAGTACACTTTTCTTTTGTAAGGCAACGTATAACAGTGACAGCAATAGCAAAGACAAAAACAGCACACTGTTTTATTTCATGTAAACACAACATACCAACCTTATCAATGTTTTTATATACAACAAGTGTGACGTCACACATCATTATGACAGTATTGTCGACACTAATCATTTGTTATACACGATGTCAAGACGCATGTGTAGCATAAAGAACATACACACGTTTGCGTGGCTCTGGAACAGCGCAGTGCAAATGGAAAAATGTAGTTTACAGTTAACTTTACAGCCAAATTTTAATTTCAGTAAGAGGTTGAAAAACAGAATAATTATGTTCATATAATTAAATATTTTTTTTAACTTTAGGCCAGTGCTGTGCAAATGGGTTACATTCTCATTCTCATAAGCAAACCACAGCCAATGAAAAAAAATTTAAATAACAGCGAGTGTAGTACTGTTAACAACAGTGACATGTATTGTTTGTTTACTGTTTCAGTAAAACATTCACTGTCTTCTTTTGATTCTTCTTTGTTTTAAGTTTTGGTGTGCAATGAGCTGTTTTCTTCTCTACAATTTTTTTTTGAAGTCGTTAGGCATGGTTCAGTGTGTGCTTGGTTTTCGTAGTGTGTTTTGAAACCATAAACAAGACACTCATTGCAACCCTTTGATACGTACCTACATACATCCAAACAACGTACATATGTACATATGTGACTTCTTCTTCGCATCATCGTCACAACAGTCCCTTCAACAACACCCGTTAAGCCACTCTCTTCGCTTCCCCAGATGACTACCCCGTGCCTGTTAAACAACATTCACATGCCACAGCACTAGACGAAACATGTATTGTTGTTGGAGTAAGTAACAGCAATTGTTTCGCCTCTGCGACCTGGGCCAGTGTGTGTGAGTGGTTGATGAGAAGCACTAGCATCGCCAGAGGGCAAAACAGCGAAGCAGAGTTTGTTCTTCGCGAGCCGGTGTTGCGGTGTGTGTGCATGTAATAAATACAACCACAAATATAAATCTATGGCCTTTTACTTTTTCACAAGGTAACCGTAAGTACCACTTTCTCTCTTCTTCGTTTTATTTTTTCACTGTTACCGAGCGTCTTAACTTTCGAAGCTTGATATCGCGTGGTATCGTATACCCGCATACCTAATATTTCATTCACAAACTCGATCGCGTACTTTGTTTAAAATGGCGCATCACGCGCCACGTATTTTAAACGAGGTCTTGTCTCCTGATTATCGCTATATGATAAATGCATTAGGACAGCCTCCTATACCAAGCGATGGGATTTACAAAAAAATCAGCGACAATGAACACTCGATCGGCCCAAAGTATATTTATACGATTTTACATGAAAATCGATACTACTACTATGGGACAAGATTCTCGCGTTTCATAACTTCGAAATTCATAATGACTCAAAGTTGGATGATTCGGAATTAGATTCAAGTCTAAAAGATCGAAACTCGAAAGGGGAAATCACTTTCAACTTGAATATTCCCTACAAGACTTAGGTCATTATGACTCCAGAGGAGCTTCGGTATGCTGATCGAGTATTATCCGCAAGAAATTATACCGTTTTATCTCGAAACATTTGGACGGATACGTTGTTCGAGCACGTTTGGGACCAAACGGACATACCATGCCCATTCTCCTTCAAAGGGTGCAAGATTACAGAATCGGGTATATTCCTAAAAGTCTCCGGATCTTGCAAAGAATGCGGAAGTACATTTTCAGGAATGATTGCCAACAAACCGACGTCTAGACGAGATGTCACAATGGAGTGCTCTGTACAACATTTCGACGAATCCGTTATGCATCGTAAAAAACGTCAACTAAAAGGTCAACGAAGAATCGACGTTTCTACGAAAATGGTGGATAGTAATATTCTACCCTGTATCTGGCGCCGAAAAGAAGCGGACAAGTTGATGGAGTTCGGAGATCGCGAACCCGCTCATTTACCAAAAAACTCTGTTCTCAGAAAGGCAAAACAGGAGCGCGAAAATATGGATATCGGTCTCAAAGGAATAAATCCGATGGAGAATCTTCAAATAATGAAGTACGAGAGACATGCTGGTGCGATTCATTCCATTGGAGTGGACCCTGTCTACGTCCACTACTGGACGCCACAGCAAATGGCTATCTACTTGGCAAACTCCGAACGTATTTGTATCGATGAAACCGGTTCCTTGATTAAAAAAATGCAGAAGCCAACGGGTGAACTTTGTCCTCATATTTATTTATATCAGAAACCGCGTTATCTAAGGTATCAATTATTTTAAACACGAATATCTCGAAAACGAAGCCACCTAGGCAATTGGCGTAAGAACAAACATTGTAGCTTTTGTTCTCAGCTATCACGTGTTTAAGTTTAGACAAAAGTTTAGGGGACACCCTGTATAAAAAAATAAATGTAAAAAAAGGGGAGTTTGTTGACAACCTGCACGTGGTACTTCCTGCATGCGCTCATACTGATCATATCTATACAGCGTAACTAATGTCAACGATATGAAAAACAACCCACTTCACGACATGACATGTCATCAATTATGAAGAATGACTTGGAAGCAAACGAGAACTTTCGATTCGAAGTCTAGAGACCTGAAAAGTTCTGCGGGAACTTTGGGTTCTTTACGTCTCCGGACTGTAATATTTTGTTTTTTTTTTTAAATTTTTGACCTACTTGTAGCTAACCGATCGTTATAAAAATTTGGAACAATCATCAGTAGATTTAATTTTAACAGTATGGAACTCAATTCATGTTTAGATGTTTAGATTCAATGTTTAGAACAACTAAGAACAACCGCAAAAAAATTTTTTTTACAAAAGTGGGGTGCAACTTTAGAATCGGTTTTTTTCGATTTACCGGTACAAATTATATTTTAGAAAATCATTGTTTTGGAACAATGTTTAGAACAACCGCAAAATTTTTTTTTTTTACAAAAGTGTTTTTTTTCGATTTACCGGTACAAATTATATTTTAGAAAATCATTGTTTTGGAACAATGTTTAGAACAACCTAGAACAACCGCAAAAAAATTTTTTTTTACAAAAGTGGGGTGCAACTTTAAAATTGGTTTTTTTCGATTTACCGGTACAAATTATATTTTAGAAAATCATTGTTTTGGAACAATATTTAGAACAACTAGAACAACCGCAAAAATTTTTTTTTCCAAAAATGGGGTGCAACTTTAAAATTGTTTTTTTTCGATTTACCGGTACAAATTATATTTTAGAAAATCATCGTTTTGGAACAATGTTTAGAACAACTAGAACAACCCAGAATAACCGCAAAAATTTGGTTTTTCCAAAAATGGGGTGCAAAGTTTAATATTGGTTTTTTTCGATTTACCGGTACAAATTATATTTTAGAAAATCATCGTTTTGGAACATTGTAGAACAATCCTAGAACAATCTTCAAAAATATTTATTTCCAAAAATGGGGGGCTAACTTCGCACACCTACGAAAGTGTTGGTCGAAACTTCGATCGGAGGCCATCTGCGGCTCCACCTATCAGTGATAGTGTATATAACCTCTCACTGCCTCCATGAGATACTAACAACTTTCAGTGCGATTTTCATTCCTAGCCGACGTTTCGAGACATGTTATAAAAATATTACCTATTTCGAAATCTAACAACGAATTTAGGCGTTGAAGAAAATTATATACCGTCAAATGGACTATCATATCACCGAAAATAATCTGCACACAAACTGTCAAGCAGGCTTTAGACCAAAAAGAAGCTGCATCATGACACTTATTAAGGTTATGAAAGACCTCAGGAAGAGTATGGAGAACATGATTTCGTTCCTCATTCTGGACAAATCATTCAGTTCTCTAATACTAAACCCACACGTTCAATTGTATTTCAGTTCAAATGTCTCGGGCTTAACTATTCGAATTGAATTGCATTGAAAACTGTAGACCTGAATAAAACTTAGATAAGTATTTGGCTGTGTTTAAATCAAACCATCGATTTGGAAATACCAAACAGCCTTCCAATTGTTCGGTGTTCCGCTCAGGAGTCAAGAGTATAAAGGAAACAGCGATCCGTTTTTCTAGAGGGATAGTAAGCCGAAACAGAGTGCCTTTCTTGGACAGTGCAGATAGGTGCTGTACCAATATTTGAATCAGGCTCCCCTCTACACGGAAACTTTCTTTCCGAATTTTGAGGCAAGTCTCTTTCCCAAAACACCAGAACGATTCTAGTAAATAAATCAAAAGAATAGCTTCCAAGTAATAAATATGGTTTCTCACTTACAAAACAACAGATACTTCGTGCATTATTCACTTGATATGCGGCGCTGATTCCACTGTGTATGTCCATTAGGCACAATAACTTTTCATCCTCATTTTCTACTGCAGTCAGCAAAAGATTATGCTTTAAATCCATTATTTGTCCGGTATACATACATATATACTTTTCTCGCCACAAAAAATAAACACAATCAGCTGTTTGGGTGCAAATGCGAAACACAGTGTAAACACCATTGCGTTTGATTTGATAAATCATTAACGCGATAAACAAAGGCTGCTTAGTGGAAACTCCATATTATACATCATTGGTTGATCCACATTTTACATTACATCTTATACTACATAACACACTCCTTCTTAAGTTTGCAATATATATTATAATGGACGAACACCAATTCAAACTTCATTTATATAAAAATTTAGTGCTAACAGTATAAGTTAATAATAAGATCATATATACATATACATAGTTAGAAATGTATATATGGATATCAAGCGATATGAAACGAAAATGATTTAATTATTTCTTGGTCTCAACTTTCTTTGATGTTCATTGTTATTGCATGCATTACTTATTAATTAATTTTCTGCTATAGTAGAATTTGTTTCGTATGAAAACTCAGCGTCATTATTAGATGCCGTATTCCGATTCTCATCATTCTCCACTGGGAGTTTAATGTTGGGGCTGGTATTCATAGCTGAACATTTGTATGATCGTGGACCCATTCGGTTGTGAATAATTGCAGGTGACCAACTTGCCCTTTTCGGGTTTCTACAGTCCGTTCCATAAACCTTTTATTCTGGATGAAAATCAACATTTCTTTTGCCCGGATAACTACTACAAATAATGCTATAGTAGAATTTGTTTCGTATGAAAACTCAGCGTCATTATTAGATGCCGTATTCCGATTCTCATCATTCTCCACTGGGAGTTTAATGTTGGGGCTGGTATTCATAGCTGAACATTTGTATGATCGTGGACCCATTCGGTTGTGAATAATTGCAGGGGTGGTTTTATGAGATCAAATCGTGTTTTGGTTGTCCGATTTAAAAAAAATTTGAGTGGTGTTTCATTGGTTGAGCTGTGCCGTGATGTTCTATAAACCATTAAAAATCAAAAATTATATCAAAATTCGTACCACTTTGTTCACATATAACGATTTCTTTTAGGTTTTAATGAAAATTTCAACTTTTCAGTATTTGTTTAATTTTGTTAAGTTCTATGAAGTGTTTGAATTCATCAGAAATAAACTGACTTGCGTTTTTTGTTAGTTCTATGTATAGTTGATCTTTCAAATTATATGTGTTCAGATTTTTTTAGGCTTGAGGTCATATGTGAAAAACAAAACAATATATAGGATTATCTTTTCGTCATGATTTTATTAGTTAATTCCAATATTGATTGTTAGAAGAGGTTTGTGATCCGTTTTTAAAATTACCAAGTAATATACTGTTTGAGTTTCGTCACTGAATATGTACTTATAATGGCAAGAACTTTCTTTTCCAACGTGCTGTAGTTCTTGAAACAAAAACAACTGTCTTTAAGCCTCCATCAGAAAACTTGTGCGACAGAATGCCTGCTACAGCACTGGAAGATGCGTCAGTGGTCAAAACAATCGGTAGGTTACGATTGCAATGTACAAGGGTACTATCTGAAGTTATATCAGACTTGATTTTTTTATACGCTTGTTGATAGTCATTTGACCAAACATATTTATTACCATTTTGCAGTAAGGAGTAAAGTGGTGACATATTTTTTTTCTGTAAATCTTTCGGAATAATGACAATGATATTAAACTCTAAGGAGATCCTGAATCGCACGGCACATCCATTCGTGTGCCATTACATTTAATTGGCATGTAATAATATCCATCTGAATTTCCATTAGATATTCTATAAACAGAGAAAATTTGCTTACTTGAAGCTTCATTATTAGAACTACTTTCCATCGATAGATGATTTATGTTTCTGGATTTTCCTCTGCATACGCAATGATGACATTGTCTGCTTTTAAATTTGCATTCACTGGACTCATGGGTTCGCCATTTGCAATGTTTACATTTGTTGCTTTCGTTATTTTGTGTGTTGTGAACATTATCGTACCGATTTCTATTGTTGTTAACTATATATATCTGGTTACTCTTTGCGTTCTGTTTTGCATAATTTCCACACATATGTAATTGCTCATTGCTTTCTTACTTCCAAACTCTTTTTCAACATTTGGATTACAGATTCTGAAAGTGTTACGAAGAGCTTTCCAATGAGGTATGGGAGAACACGGGAGAATTCTTTATTTTCGCACAATGAGCGAAATTATTTTTGGGGGGTGAAAGTAAATGAGGATATTTTTTTTTACTTCTAAACTCTATTTCAATATTTTGATTATATATTCTGGAAGTGTTTGTAAATAGCTTTCCAACGAGGTATGTGAGAACCGGGGAGAATTCCTTGTTTTCCAAAGTTGATCGATTTAAATATTCACATACTAAATTTACTTAGGGGCAGTGAGCGAATACGGTAATACTATCGGGATCAGGAACAATTTCTTTCCATAGTGCCATGAATGACGCTTAGAAGTTATATGTCTGGTTTCTGTATATTTTTCCGATCGGCAGAAAGTAATATTTCATTAAGCGCCCCATGCACCATAGTTAAGTTAATGCCATAACAGACTTATGGCAACTGTTGTGGTTTTTGACGTTGCTAGTTAGATTCGGAATCTATCTTCATGCACAGGGTACTTCGTACCCAGCTCGGGCATTGATTGGTCCGAATATTGAGGCGTCATTTGTTTCGGAGCGCTTACAGAATCGTCTGGAGCTTCCAGTACATTCAACGAATGCTACAATTTCGGGGGTAAATCGTGCACAAACATACCACATATAGGGATTCAGATGGTCGATATATTTGGACACTCTCCCTTAAGTGCGAGCGAGCGGACGTGCTGCGTCGGTACCTTCGAAACGAAACATCGTTACTCAGGAAGCCTGACATTAAGACCGTATATGACGGTGTAGTGACGGAATATTTGAGATTGGACCACATGCAACCAGTCTTTGCCTCTTTCGTGCTAGACACCCTTTGGGGCTATTTGACACACCATCCGATCATTAATCCGGACATAAATCCGAGTGGTGTTTATCGCCTCCAACAAATCTTCAAGTAGTACTGACATCTTTCATGCTGAACCTGCCTTACAGTTGGACTTAGTTCTTCAAAATTTAAGATGACATTAATTTAGATTTGTATTTACGTGTGATTTTGCACAGATTTATCGATAAATTCGGGTTGACCATGCTTAAATTCCGCTTCGGGGGCTTCTCTTTAGGGAATCTTCATCTAAGATTGTACGGTACTAAAAGCGCAGACGTTAATTCTGATCCTTACCTCACGATTAACACTCTTTTGCAGCCGACCAATGTTATTGAGAATGAATTTCCATTAGCCGCACAAATTGTGCGGAAGTGCATATACGTTGATGTAGTCTTAGTCGGAACTCATCATATGACGCAGCGCTTATCGCTCTGGATCAGCTTCTTGCAGAACTTGCTTCCGCGAAGTTTGAGCTTTGGAAATGGACGACAAATGATATGGCAATATTACATCGTCTCCCCCCGGAACATTTGGTTGATGAAAAGCGTATCTCTTTCTTCTTTCCTTTCCTTTCTGCTGAAAGTTTGGCTGGACAACATTATTTGGGATGAGTCAGTTCCACAATCTACGAAATGTGAATGGAGAAAGTTTGTCGGCGCCTACTCACTGGTGAATACCATTTTCTTTGGAATTCGGCAATGGAAACGGGTGTTCTCAAAACATTGCGAGAGTTCCAGGATGAATACTGACTTGTTTAGATTCTCCGAGCTATTTTAGTACATATATTATTACATTTTTGACTCCGTGATTACAATTTTCACCACTTCTCATTTTTCGTTCGTTGTTTCAGTTGTTTTGGATGAATATTAGATTTTATAATACTTTATATAGGAAAACGAATTTTTCCTAAAATTCTTGAAATTACCCCCATACGGCTTATATTCACGTATTATTTTTAGAAGCAATTTTCTAACTTCTAGTCGAATTTATTTTCGTTTTGTCACAATTTTTCAAAATAAAATAATAAACTCACTTTTAATAATGATTTAACTAGTGGAGGTAGTCTGCTTCCGGAATTCGAATGCTTTTTGTGAATCAAATTCACCATATTATCAATTTTACTGCATAATAGAAATATGTAAAAGACTTTTTGTTAATTATTTATCTAATCCATTTTGGACCACTTTTTATACTGTTTGCAACTCATTTTTTTTGTATGATGCAAAACGCAATGATGGATCAATAGGAAATTTTGTTGGCTTTCTAAAAATAATTACAATGCTCATTCCATATCAGGCACTACTGTTCTAATTTAGTCAATAGCGTTGAAATGTAAACTACCTTTATCCTGTAGGGATCAGAAAAATAAGGGTAATTCCGCTTGATAAAGACAAATTAAGCATATTGTTTACGATCAATATCAATTTTAGTGCTATATAATTGAGCATAAATGTATCACTAACAAATTATTTTACTTCACATGCAATGTCAGCAATGCTCGTCCAATGCTCATTATTGTTTTTTTGCATTAATTGTATATTCTTTTGTTATGATTACTTGCATAATTTGCAATAATGAATAATCTGTATTAGTATATAAGGAAGTGACATTTAATAAACAAGAGTAGTAGACAAATTATCTTGTTTCACTGCGCGTCCATTACACGGTCCCAAGTACCCTGTAATAACAAATGAATTACTGGTTTATGCACCTGGAACAATCCCCCATAATATTCATTGGTGACCCCGACAATCAAAAAAAAATCATCAAAGAATTTCTAGTTTCCCCCCAACAGTGGTAGGGAACTAGGAATACCTTTTGTGATCATCAGCTCGCGGCCGAAAACACAATTGGAGCGTCAAACACCATTGGAACAAGGATCATTGATGACCAAGAACAAAAAAAATCATCAAAGAATTTCAAGTTTCCCCCCACCAGCGGTAAGGAGCGTGGAACACTCGCTATTATTATCAGCACGCAGCCAAAACACAATTGGAGCATCAAATTGCAACAAGGACTATTGGTATCCCCGAAAACCATCGGACAAACCTTCAAGGATAGAAGAACATTGAGATACATTTGGACGCCCCACAAACACAGGAGAACAAAATCAGATGACTTCGCGAAAAATCATGGTCTTAAGAACCGAGCACAATCCATTACAAGGACTAATTAGGTGTCAACATGCCCCGAAGACATCGCTTATTCACAGGAAGCACCAACTAAAACTCTGGCCGCAATAGATAGGCCATGGCAGAACATTGAGCAAATCCACCTAAAGATCTGGGAATTAAGCGAAGATCCAGAGTCTGAGGGATATAACTGCGAGGATTAGTTGTCTCTCGAAAATGACATCGTAGGGCAAAGGGCAAAACTGTCCAATCCAGGTAGTCGTGAAGTGCATCCAGAAGGTCAGAAGATTGTCTGAAATGGCAACCGTTCCCGGAAATTTTTGGAAAAATTATACGTGAGCAGCAGAATCTGCCTTCAGGTCAAAAAATGTGGTACTTGGAGGCCAACCTAAGTGGAGATGCCGAAAGACTAAGGCATTTAGAGTTAACAGAAACCAACTATGACACAGCGTGGAAAACATTAAAAGAACGATGTGAGAATGAAAGGCTTCAAATGTCGGCCATACTAGAAACGCTGTTTAACTGGAGTAAGCTAGCAACAGACGCAAAATCTATTCGAGAGTTCCACGGTGTCCTTAATAAAAGTCTGTCAGCTCTTAAAAATATTAAGATCAACATAGAAACTGGGATCCAATGTTGCATCATATCCTCATTAAAAAATTGGATCCCCAAACGCATATCTTATATGAAGAATCGTTGGAAACACTGCACCACCTTTTAAGGGTCCTACAGCACAGATTTCAAGCACTTGAAACCGTGAAGGGCAAGGAAAAGACAAGGCAACCAAGGCGGATGTGCGTTTTTTATGCAAGGGTAGCCATCCTATATATTATTGCAAGCAGTTCCTGTCAATGGATGTAGCAGAACGTCTGAAATGGGTACAAAAGACACAGTTGTGTGTAAATTGTTTTAAGTCCGACCACAAGACAAAGACATGCCAATCAAGAGCATCCACCAAATGCTCGTCAAAGCATAACAAATTAGTACACCTGGAATAGCAAGTAAAGCCAGGCAATATACAACATAAGGGGTCTGAGAAGGAATCAGCACAATCAACTCCTTCCACAGTAGCTTCAGCACAGGCTTGTCGAGGAAGCGTCTTGCTTGCAACCGAAAGAATAAGGATCGTTGCAAACAACGGACGAGTTGTAGAATTCAGAGCACTTATTGATTCAGGGTCACAAATAAACATCGTGACCGAAAGACTAATCAAACGTCTCGATACAGCTTAAACAAACAGCGTTGTCCATCGAAGGTGTTGTAGGGAAATCGAGAGAAACCACTCAGCGCATAAATGTGAAATTCGAACCAACAACAAGTGTATATTCATCCAGACTAGAAGCATATGTTCTTCCAAACATTATCCCACCACAATCAAGCAAGTCCTTCGATATATCGTCATGGTCAATACCTTATAAAATATCATTGGCAGATCCACAGTTCCACAAGTCTGCCAAGATAGACGTCTTACTCGGATCAGAATTTTACTTCCAACTCCTGTTGTCGGGAGAAAGAAAATTGGCTAAGGACCAGCCCCTATTCAGAAACACAAAATTAGGATGGGTCGCCAGTGGAATGATGCGCGAAGACGGCGAGCGAAACTCCACATGTGCAGTTTTTTGTGAAGAGTTGAAAAAATAGTTGAAAAATTTTGGAAAATTGAAGATAGTCCACCAGAATCCACTCTAACAATAGCAGGGCAAGCTTCAGACAGACAACAACCAGAAATGGCGAAGGGCGATTTGTTGTTAGATTACGACTTTCGTGCGAGATGGCACCACTGGGCGAAACGAAATCAATAGCAACTTCTCGTCTCCTTGCACTCGAACAACGTTTACAAAAGAACAACAGCTTGCGCGAACACTACAATGATTTCATGAATCAATACGAAACCCTGAGACATATGACGAAAATAGATAAACAACATATAAGCGGACCTCACTGCTACATTCCTCACCATTGCGTATTAAAACCAGAGATCAGTACCACGAAGCTTAGGGTAGTTTTCGATGCTTCAGCGAAAACTTGTACAAATCGTTCGTTGAACGACAATTTATTGGCAGGACCAAAGGTACAAGGCGATCTTTTCGGAATGTTCTTGAGATTCCGGCTGCCCCGATTTGTATTCACAACAGACATCGAAAAAATGTATCGCCAAATACTCATAAACGAACAGGACAGAAACCTTCAGCTAATTTTGTGGAGAAAAGATCCAGACAGCCCATACGCCATTATCAGCTCAACACTGTCACGTATGGCACTTCATCGGCGCCATATCTGACAACAAAATGTCTGCAGCAGTTGGCAGTTGTGGGTAAGGACAGATATCCGGTAGGCGCCACGATACTCGCTCAAGATTTCTACGTGGACGACGGAATGAACGGATCTGACAGCCTAATAACAGCAATACACTCACTTAAGGAAGCTGGTTTCAAACTACGTAAGTGTTGGGCAAACCATCGCAGGCTACTCCAAGACATCTCAGTAGAAGATCAAGAAGTTGACCTTGATTTGGAAAATGCATACATCAAGGCATTGGGACTAAAATGGATTCCAGCTACTGACCAATTCTGCCTCAATTCTAATATCTCCTCCATTTCAACCATAACAAAGCGGGCTGTCATATCGGAGGCGGCAAGAATTTATGATCCATTAGGTCTTGCAGGCCCAGTAGTCGAGGCAGCCAAAATCTTTATTCCACAGCCCTGGGAGGTTCAACTAGCATGGGATGATGATATTCCTGAAGGTCTTGCAAAAAATGGCGCGAATTTCGAAATGCTCTTGACTCACTTAACAACATAAACATACCACGATACATGTATAATGGTGAAATTGTGAAACAGACTCAATTACACGTTTTCGTAGATGCATTAGAGAGGGCATACGGAGCAGAAGTGGACATCCGTGTAAGGCTTCAGGATGGTAGAAAAATGGTTTGCCTGCTGTGTGCCAAATCTAAGGTTGCATCTCTTCAAAAATTATCATTGCCCAGATTAGAACTTTGCGCGGCCCTACTGGGGGTAGAGCTAGGCAAGAAGGTGAAAATGGAGTTACGTTACGAGGATAAAACGATATTCTACTAGTCAGACTCCGAAATTGTGCTATACTGGATACATTCATCATTATCATCATTGCATACGTTTGTGGCTAACAGCGTCAGGAAAGTACAAGATGCGACAATCAACAGTCAGTTGCGACATGTAATGTCACAAGACAACCCTCCAGATCACATTTAAAGAGGAGTAAATCCTGACAAGTTATCAGTATTGACGCATTGGCTCTATGAACCCCGTTTTTTGCATGGCGATGAATGCATCTGGCCTGGGCCATTCACAAGGAGTGCTCAGAACGCAACAAATTTGGAATTTAAGCTGAAAGTTCCAATCGTGACTGCAACAGTATCATCTAGCATCGAAAGCTTAGTCTACAGTATCTTCCTTCAGCGCACCGTGACCTATGTTCTATGATTTGCTCATCGGGTCAGAAAGGGAAGGGCCCAAACCGGTAGTTGCGTTACTGCAATGGAGCTAGACAATGCTCTTTATTTGAGACGCTTCAACGGTCTCATACAGTCGAAGGATCAACCCCCTTAAAAGCCTGTGTCCCTTCTTAGACCCAGCGGGATTGATAAGAGTAGATGGGCGTTTGGAAGCATCAGATCATCAGTATTGCCATATTACGATCTGATTGCAAAACTGATCTTAGTAAGGCTGCATAATGAGAACCATCATTGTGGACCGCAGCAGTTGCTAGCTACAGCACGTCAACGGTTTTGGATTCTGAAGGGGAAAACAATGCACATTAGGTCAAATGAGCGTTTTTTCTGTGCAAAAGTGATAAGAATCAAAGTACCGTTTTACTATTGTTGTTGTTGTTTTTTAATTGGAAATGCTTCAAAACAAAGACGTGTGATGTTTTTTTGCGTTAAAAAAAGCACATGTTACATATTTGTACGTCAAAGTCAATCAATGCAATTTTTTCTACAAGCGTGCTAGAGTGTTGAATAGTGGAATGTCAACTTTAAGTTTGTATTTCTCGATTTGTGTTTATTATAATTTATTAATTTAAATGGAAAATAAAGAGACATGTAAGTACTACTGTTTTTAATTATAACTGCTTTATATTTATGTCGATATACTTGAGAAGAACTCATTATACAACATTACCTTAAAAGGTTTCAGATTTTTTTTTAATTTTTACATTCCGTAAGCGTTTAAAAAATTTGACCCCATCTGACCTCTTTCAAATTTAAAAAGTGGATTAAATGTATTGTAATGAGTTATTTTGGTTTGTGATAAATTGCGATTATTTGCGCTTTATGAGTTATGCCTTTTCTTGTAGGTAACCTCTGTATCAAAAAAAAGATCTGTTTGAAATATGGCGAAAAGAAGGGAATAAGAAAAACAAATTTGATGCAGTTTTCAAACACGTTGTTGACAAAATCAAACTTAATACTATTTCGGATGAAATGGATGAAAATATAAAGCAAAACAATGCATTTTTTTGCTCAAAAGTGGGATAATTGTCACAGAAAGATAAATGTCTGAATTACATTTTGTGGTAAGTGATATTTCAAAAAAACCTACTTCTACCGGTGTTGGACGTCCAGCTATCCCATTCAGCGCAAAATCAGAATTTGGAAAAAGAAGAGAAGCCGCAAATACTGAGATACTAACCTTCTCGTTCGTGCAGCAGCAACATTAGCTCGTAAACAAGGTGATTCCGATTTGGCTGCAGTCCTGAAAGAAAGTATGAAAAGCCCGACATCAAAAATGCGGAAAATATGTAATCAAGATACCAAAAAACCAATTCCACTTTCTGCGGATGAGGCTTTAGCTTTCCTTCTTGAATACAATTTTTCAAAAGAACAATATAATGCAATACGTCACGAAAGCAAATCAAGAAACTGCGATATTTATACATACATATTATAATAAAATTGCAGCCGCAAAATTAAAATGCCGACCTCAGGGTATAACAGCAAATCAGACCCTTGCTAAAGTTTCGTTGCAATCTAGTTTACTTCATACGGCTGAAAGAATTATTGAAATGCAAAAAGAAGTAGTTCAGGCTGTAATGGAAGCGGAGGAGACAGATTTTTTAAGCTCCGAATTAATATTAAGCTACGGGTTTGATAGTAGCACTGCTCAAGCTCAATTCAAGCAAGCATTTAATGAGCCAAGTTCGCCAAAAAAAAAAACTGCGATGCCTCCCTTTTAGCTACTTCCGTTATTCCCTTACGTTTAATGTCCTTATCGGGAAAGCCAATTTGGAACAACAGCACACCGCAATCTGTAAGATTTTGTCGTCCCATTAAACTGGAGTACGTAAAGGAGACCAAAGAAGTTGTTCTAAAAGAAGACCAGGACTTAAAAAATTAAATTGACGCTTTGACTAACCTTCGTATATCAATTGGTGAGGGAAAATTTCGAGAAGTTTCATTTAAATTATTTTTAACACTAATTAATGGAAAAGTTTTGAACATTATAACTGGAACCAAATCAAACCAAGCTTGTCCCATTTGTGCTGCTCCACCTAAAGACTTCATGAACACATTTGATTATAAAAGTGAAGTATTATGTGCAAAAGAGGAAAATTTAAAGTTTGGACTTAGCCCCCTTCATTGCTGGATAAGATTTTTTGAATTTGTATTTCAGTTAGGCTATAAATGCAAATTAAAAAAGTGGCAGATACGAGGAGATGATAAAGATACTATCTTAAAAAGGAAAGAAAAAATACATGCGCATCCACAAATGACGGAATGATATTTTTTCTGAAATAACTGATGTTGACAAAGATATAATATTTCGATTAAAACTCAGTTTGATTTGCTTATTCTGCCAGTTCAAAATCTATTCAAATAAATTTCAGGAGCTATATCCCTGGTTGCCAATGACTGCCACGGTCCATAAAGTGCTCATATACTCAAAACAAATAATAGAAAACAGCCCACTACCAATAGGTTTTCTTGGAGAAGAAGCTTCTGAATCGCGACACAAAATATACAAAGCCGATCGGTTGCATCACGCCTGCAAAAACAGCCGCTCCAATACCCCGTTAGATGTATTTAATAGGGCTGTCGATACTTCAGATCCATTAATTTCCACAACGTTTTTAACCAGACGCTTACAAAAGCGTAAACGTTCTTCACTTCCACCTGAAGTTATTGAGCTATTATGTTGCAGCGAATCCATAGAATAATTTCAGCTTACTAACCAAGACGAAGAAGTTGACGAAATTGATGAAAGTGAAGAAGCCCTTTTTGATTTAAATTTACAAAATGAATTAGATTTAATGTTATAATATAATAACAAATATAATAACAATGTATTATGTTTGTTTGTAATGGTTGAAAAAGGGTTAATTATTGGTCGTTAATGGGTTAAATTCGATTTTTTTTAATAGGGTTAAACTAACTTGTGGAATTCTTATAGGGTTTGGTGTGCATACCATATTTTTGTAGTAATTATTAATTTCGCACAGAAAAAGCTTTCATTTGACCTAATGTGCAATGGCAAGAAATGTTGTCCATGAGTGTGTACGTTGCGCAAGAGCCAAACCACACATGTTCAATCAGATAATGGCCAACTTACCAGAGTGTATGATAAACCCTGGTCTACCATTCATCACAACTGGAGTAGATTACTGTGGTCCTTTCTGGTTGCATTACAAGCTCAGAGGAAAGCGCCCTCATAAGGTGTACATTACAGTGTTCTGCTGCTTTACCACAAAGACAGTACACTTGGAAGTAGTAACAGATCTTACTACAGACGCATTCATCGGGGCATTGAAAAGGTTTATTCCACGCCGCGGACGCTGCCAAACTTTGTACTCCGACAATGCGACAAACTTTGTTGGAGCTAAAAATCAACTTGAAGAACTTTGCACAGCCATCTTTAGCTACCACGATGTTATAAGCACTCCTCAGAGGTGAATTCGTCCATATGAGTTATTGCGCTATTTTCATTGCGTACTGTACTAAATGATGCTAACATTTTGAAACCGAATTTCAGGGGGTTTTCGTTTTTTGGATAGGGCGCGGACGCCCCTCTAGTTATAGAAAATGTAAATATGCAAAATTGGAGCCGCTGTCACTACGAATCTTTTGATGCGTATTTTGTTGATGTAGTGTCGATGTAGCACGGTCGCAAATTACAAAAAAAAGGTGAATTTTATAACGAAACATGTTCTTTGAGATGGGTTTTGACAGTTACTCTCCAATAAATACGAATATCTGTGTGAATCCAGCCTTTTCGCATTCTGCGTCATTTAAGCCAAATCCCACTTCAAAAGGTCAACAGCATCCGAAGATATGGCAACCCCGTTTTTGATGTTTAGTACCCGAAATTGCATGTAATGTTACATCCAAGCCGCTGAAAGAAATTGGATGAAATATACATCAATCGATAGGGTTTTTAATAGCGCATCGATAAATCGGAGGCGCGTTAAAAAATGTTGACCGAAGTCCATGTTATATGCATTTTTTGATTTTTAGTACCCTACATTGGAATGCACGTGTTTGTGTGTGTAAAACGAAATCAGAACTTTGTCAATCGGTTATTATCTCGAATTTTTCTGTATTTAGTTGCTGCTAATGTATTCATGGGACATGGACATGGGACTGTCCATGGAGGTGAAAAATTTCTGATAGCCATTCACTTGGGAGTGGCCAGAAATGATTCCTTCATCGGGCAGTCCAAGCAGCTCACTACTTCCACGCAGTATGTCCTGGGCAATGGCTTATCGGAAACCCCCGTTAGCTAGCTAAAGTGAGAAGCCGAAACGAATGAGCAACCTGAGTGGTAATGCGATCACTGATACGTCTCAGGATTATTAGGTGACCCTGTCACTGAAGCTCTTCGAAGTAGTGGACATATTCTTCTGTCCTTTGAAGGCGGATGAGCCAACACCCATGGCCAACGGCGGATCAAAATTGAAGAAACCAAAATCCAGTTTCGACACACTGCATTCTGGTCAGCGTCTGATCCATAATGGGCGGCTGACACATAATCATCATGGCAGTAGGTAAAATGCAAACCACGGTGGGCTGGGTTTGTCTCCCGCCACCGTTATATCGGCAATGAAAATACGTAGAAAATATGATGAACAAACAAACCCCCAACTGTTGACGACCCTCGCAAACGTTATAAGGACCATGATTTAAGGATATGTACCTGGAATGTTCGAACGTTATACAGGACTGGTGCCACTTTCCAACTGGCGATCCAGGAAATGCGATGGACAGGATATGGTTGCTCCAGAAAGAAAAACTTCGATATTTACTACAGCTGCCATGAGCGTAAGCACAAATTTGGGTGCGGATTTATAGTAGGCAAGAGACTGCGACACCTAGTTTCAAGGTTCAACCCAGGGAGTGACCGCATAGCCACAATTCGCATCAAAGCGAAATATTTCAACATCTCGTTAATTTGTGTGCACGCACCGAAAGAGTATAAAGATGATGAGGTCAAAGAAACATTTTATGAGCGCCTGGAGGAAGTATATGAACGATGCCCTGACCACGACATTAAGATTATTCTAGGCGATTTTAATGAGAAATTAGGAAAGGAAAGTGTCTTTCGACCAACCATCGGTAATCACAGTCTACATGATACCACCTCCGATAATGGAATAAGACTGATAGACTTCGCCGCTGCAAAGAACATGGTAGTTAGTAGCACACGATTCCAGCATAAGGACATTCATAAGGCGACCTGGATATCTCCTGATCAACGGACGAAGAACCAGATTGATCACTTGGTAATAGATGGCAGGCACTCTTCTAGTGTAATGGATGTACGTGTGATTCGAGGTGCCAATATCGACTCGGATCATTACCTGGTGGCTGCGAAAGTTCGCACGAGATTGAGCAGGGCGAAAAACGTACGGAGCCGAACACAGGAAAAGTTCGATATTGACAAGCTACGAATACCGGAGATATCAATGTCCTATCGACAGAAACTCTCTCTCCTGCTGGAGCAGAATACCCCCCTCCCGAAGACCCAGATGCGCAGTGGAAGCACATCTCCCATTCTATGGAAATCGCTGCAATGACTGAACTTGGCTATCAAAAGCCGCAGAAGGATAAGCCATGGTACGACGAAGAATGTCGCATTGCAACTGATGAAAAAGACGCTGCACGTATGGCAACGAAACAGTCAGTTACAACGCGTGCTGCGAGTGAGCGGTACAAGAGGCTGAGAAGGGAGGAAAGAGAGTGAAAGAACCGAAATGTGCAGGATGAATGGTGAATCGCGAAAGTTTTTCCAGAGGGTAAGAAGATCGACCAACGGGCCTAATAATGGGCTGCCCTCCTGCAAGGACGAGAATGGAAATCTGGTGACTGAGAAGCAGTGTGTGCTCAAAATGTGGAGAGACCACTTTTAAGCACTACTCCACTCAGATTCTTCCACTGAAGATCAGGAGGTAATGATAGCGGAAGATAGTATAGATTGTTCAAAAAGGGTGATCCGTGTGTCTGTTCCAACTATCGCGGTATCAGTCTTTTATCCATCGCGTATAAGGTCTTGTCGAGCGTATTATGTGAAAGACTAAAGCCAATTATTGAAAACCTGATTGGACCTTATCAGTGTGGTTTTAAACCAGGCAAGTCCACAACTGACCCAATATTCACGCTACGCCAAATCCTGGAAAAGACCCACGAAAAGCAAATCGATAAATACCACCTTTTTGTCGAGTACAAAGCTGCTTTCGATAGCCCGATACGGGCAAAACTGTACGAAGCTATGTCTGAACTTGGTATTCCGGCAAAACTGATTCGCCTCTGTAGAATGACGCTGACCAACACCAAATCAGTAGTGAAAGTGGGGAAAGACCTCACTGAACCATTCTGTACCAAGCGAGGACTTAGACAAGTCGACACACTTTCGTGCAATCTCTTCAACATCTTAATGGAGATAATAATGAGAAATGCTTCAGTAAATACGAACAAGAGCATTAACACGAAAAGCCATATGTTGCTGGCGTATGCTGACGACATAGACATCATTGGGCGAAATTTGCGAGAGGTTACTGCAGTATTTTCAAGAATCGAAAAGGAATCAGCAAAGGTGGGTCTTGCTGTTAATGAGGGCAAGACAAAACTGATGGTGTCAACGACTAGAGAAACCTCTCGACTTGGTCCGCACTTGAACGTTGACAACCGATTTAATTTTGAAGTGGTAGATGAATTTGTCTACCTTGGATCCGCCGTGAACAAGGACAACAACGTCAGCCTGGAGATAGATAGGAGAATTGTGCATGCAAATAGATGTTATTTTGGGCTCAGCAAGCAGTTTAGGAACAAAGCCCTCTCTCGACGGACAAAAGTCCAGATATATCAGACTCTCATTTTACCTGTATTGACATATGGCTCTGAAACTTGGGTCATATCGCAAGCGGATGAAAAACACCTGGGAGTTTTCGAGAGAAAAATTCTCCGTAAAATATATGGGCCTGGTAGGGAAAACGGCGAGTACCGACGTCGCTGGAACGCAGAGCTATATAGTCTCTATTCTGACGTGGACATAGCTAGACGAATCAAAGTGTGCCAATTGCGTTGGCTAGGCCATGTTATCATGGCAGAAGAATCCCTCCGTATCCTTGGTGTTACCAACTGGCGAGAAAAGGCGAAGGATAGAGCCAGTTGGAAGAATATGTTGAAATTTGTTTAATTTGTTTATTTAATTAATATGTGTAAGACGTCTGACCTCATGAGGTTGTAATATAGTCAATAAAAGTAAAGTAAATGTATACTATTTAAATTTTTTTTTTCATTTTTAACAACTATGTATATTATTTTTTTTTATTATGCCCAACAAACACATTTTTTTTCAGTGCATTTTTTTTAAATTATACATGCACCAATAATATTGACATATATTGAAATCCCTTTGTAAGCGCATAAATTATATATGTTAATTTGTTCATTTAAACACATAATGAATTTTAATTTTTAATTTATAAAATTTCGCTAAAAGTTCAATAACTTTCGTGCCCATCAACGAAAATCGTGAACGCGAACGGATTTAATACGATAATTTACCGGCAAATATACATGCGAAAAGTCGCGAATGTAGCTTTAAAAAAATGGCTGTTTTTTCAACCCCAAATATTAAAAAAAATTTACTTTTGCCCATATCTGTTTTTATTTTGTGTTTAGTTCAAAATATCTTCTTGTAGGTGAGTAAATATGAAATTCTTGAATATAGTTAGAGAATAATTAACTTCGCAATTTTTTTTCTGGTTGAAAATGCGACGTAGAAGTGAGCCTTCTGATGAGGTGCGCGGAAAATTGAAGGAGTGGAATTTTCTGTCAAAAGAAATTGGTAAGATAGCAGCTGGAATAAATCGACACCGCAATACGGTTTAGAGTTTTGTGAAATACCCCGAAGTCGATGGCTGTATTACACGTAGTGGACGCATCCCAACCATAGACCAGAGGACAAAGCTGCATTTTGGACATTTAGCAACTAATGTAAATATGAACTGTGGATAAATAAAGCTGCAAATATATCTAAATGTATCGAGATAGCTTGTCCAGCATCTGCTAAAGGGAAATATATGCCAAACCACGCGCGACTGTGTTTGCTAAAAAATACAAACTTTCGGAGAAAGAATTAAAATCAGTAAAATCTAGTGACGAGAAAAAGTTTAATTTGGAAGGGCCTGACGGCTACCATAAATATTGAAAAAATTTTAGGACATCCTCACAAAACGTGCTACAAGCGAAAATACAGTAGTAGATCTCTTATGGTATGGCCTCTTATGGTATGGTATGGCAAAAAATATTTATGTTTTGTCCCAAGTAAAATGAAAGCGGAAGCATATACTGACATTTGCAGAACCATTTAATAGACTTTTCTGGCGAATTATACGGAGATCATCGAACGTTCCACCAAGAATGCATCGATCTATGTCGCTCGGTTCACAAATAACTTTTTTAAGTCACATAACCAGTTCCGGATTTTCCTATGGGCGGATTTACAAGCGCAACATTTCAAAAGGGCGCAAAATTCGTTCCGTGAAATTTACGTCTAAAATAATTAGATACTGTTCAAAAATAAACATTCACTATAAATTCGTCGCCAGCCGCCTTCGTCTTCAATGAGTATTGACGGTTGACGGCGGAGCGGCCGAAAGGAACATCAGGTCTATGCTGACGCCGTTAAAACAGTAACGGTGGGCATCCGGTCATTTTGTTTACCTTTCTTCGCGTTTTACTCTTTTAATATTTATTCAGTTTTCTACTTTCAACTCCTTAAGTCGCGCGCTGCAAAATAAAAAGTTATTAAATAAATATTTCGCTTTTTAAAAATTTAAAATTCAAATTAAAAAAATTTAAAAACCAAAAATAAACCTTTTTTGATAAATAGTTCAATAAAAATAACAAAAAATGAAAAGACAAAAACTGAGTGGATACCAATTTAGCAAGATTAGAGAGCAAACAGAAGAGTCGTTAAAGAAAAATACTAAAATTGATAGTTTTTTCAATAAAAATGTTACTGCTACTGAAACCGAGAATGTCGCAAGCACATCTCAATCTCAACACAACTATGAAAATTCCAGAAATGTGGAAGGAGAAAAAACAGTAGAACGAGTAGGAGGAGTTTACATAATTGATATACAACGAGTTGAATATGAAGATTCAATAATAGAACAAGTAGAAGAAGGAGATTCAAAGATAGTACGATTAGAAGAAAAAGATTCCGTAATATAACGAGTAAAAAAAGATCTAGTAAAAGAGGTAGAAACTGAGCTTATACTTAATATAAAAAATCAAATAAGCTGTTGTCCATTTGATTGGAACATTGATAGTAATGCTTTGGATTACATATTACAAAATGGATTTGCACAAAATGAAAACTTTGATCCAATTCTTACAAAAAAAAAATGTATGGAGAAAGTTCATCCAGGTACTTAAACAAAGATATTGTTAAACGACGATTGCCTTTTCTCTCTTACTCCTCTAAAAAGAATTGTTTGTTTTGTGTATACTGCTTGTTTTTGACTGAAAAATTTAACACAAATTTGTTCGATGATTCGAAACATATAAATACCATAATAACTAAAGATGAAAATTCCATTGTACATAAAACAGCAGAAATAAATTTTATAAGACAGATGAACAACAGAAATTACCTGACAGAGCTATTGTTTAAACAAGACAACGAAGAGAAAATATGCTGGAAAGAAGTTTTGAAACAAGACTTCGAAATCATAAAGGAGCTTTCCGAACGAGGTTTGCCATTTCGTGGAGATGAAGAAGTATTTGGATCTTATAAAAATGGAAATTATATGATGTGCCTTCAAATCTTGGCAAAATTCGATCAATTTTTGAATCAACATATAAAAAATCGCGGCAATCCTGGACAAGGGAGCACTTCATACTTGTCTTCGACAATATGCAATGAATTGATTTCATTAATTGCAAACAAGTTAAGGTCCAATATAATTGTTGAAATAGAACAGCAGAAGTACTTTGGAATAATCGTAGATTCATCCCCAGATATTTCTCATACAGATCAATTGTCAATTATTTTACGTTATCTAATTAATTCAAAGCCAGTCGAACGTTTTATTGAATTTCTTCCAAATACAGGACATTCAGGAACTGAGATGAAAAGTGCCGTTATCAGCGCTTTCGAAAAATATGGTATTAAGATTGAGAATTGTCGAGGACAATCGTATGATAATGCAGCGAACATGACCGAAATTTATAAAGGTTTTTTATCCCATGCTCAGCTCACAGTTTAAACTTAGTGGCGAAATGTGCTGCCAATGTTTGCATGGAAGCAAAAGTTTTTTTTTCGACAGTGGATGGCTTCTATACTTTTTTTAGTGCTTCAAATAGGTTATGGGCCAAACTAAAAGCTAAATCTTTTGTTCTGAAGAAACTTTATCCAACTAGATGGTCAGCAAGGCCTGATGCTGTGTCTCACCTTCGCATAAATTTAAAAAATATTATTGAAATTCTTGAAAATATTAGTAGTGATGAAAATGAAAAATATGACATGCAAACTTCTGCTGTTGGATATATTAAAAATTTATCAAAATTGGAGACAAATATTCTATTAGTTTATTGGGATTCAATTTTATAAAGATTCAATGCTTCAAGCAATGTCTTGCAAGACATCAAAACGGACATTATTACTGTTAAAAGTTTATATGAGTCCCTAATTGGTTTTGTTCAAACGCAAAGTAAAACTTCAACACTTTTGAACAAAATGCTAAAGATATTTGCGACGAAGTAAATTATAAACAAAGCTATAAAAGAATTATAAGAGCAAAATTATTTCACGATGACACACAATCAACCACCTTGTCTGGAAGAGACAAATTTAAATCGAATGTGTTTGATATGATAAACTCAAGCATTCTAACTGAATTAAAAAAAGGTCGAAAGCTTATAACGAGTTTGCCAATAAATTCTCTTTTTTTCAACAAGTTAACAAAATTAGACCACGAAGATATTAAAAGGAATGCAAAAGATCTCCTAAAAATTTACCGAAATGACCTTAAAGATTACTTAATTGACGAATGTATCAATTTTAGAGAATATTTAAAAACTATAAAATATAGAAATTATTTTAAGAATATTTTTATCAACTCCAGCATCCAATTGTTCAGCAGAAAGGTTTCTTTGTGCACTGAGAAGAATAAAAACTTACTTGAGATCAACCCTATGTGATGAAAAATTTAATGATTTTACGATCTTAGCAATTGAAAATAAAATGTTAGACAAAATATCGTTTGAAGAAGTTCTCGAAAAATTTCTTACAATAAAATTACGAAAAAAATTATAATAAATTAAACAATAAAGATATATCTATACATTAACTTTAGTAGTATATTTTTAATTTATTATAAATAATTTTTGGTATGATTTATAGGGCGCAATTTTCAAAAACCGCCCAGGGCGCAAAGTTACGTAAATCCGGGACTGCGCATAACATATCGGTATTGCCAGAAAGGAAGAAAATTGATGTGACCACCTTAAGGAGCTGGGTGGCTACAAAATGTTCTTATAAACAAGAACAATACATTACTATATTAATTACATAATTCAATTGTTAACAATAAGAAGAAAAAAAGTTTAATTTTTCCACAAATAATTATTTTCTATGAAGTATATATGAAACATTTTTGTTTTGGTTCTAAAAAATTATTCAAAACATTTTTTTTATTATATATTCCCAAAGCATAAATAACTACATACTAAAATATAAAATAAATATGAAAAATGTTTTATTTTCTACGCTACAACTCAAAATAACACATACCACATATAATTATTTGTCATAGGTATACAAAAAAAGTGTACTACATGTACGTATTTAAGTGCGGACCCTATCTCTATTCGAGTTTCTAGACCTTAGTATGCGATTATAAAGACTTTCGTTTTATGAAGTGAGTGCCAGATTAACGTAAAAACTATTAATACATAAGTATTTCTAGCATGGTGTTGCAAACGTTAAAGGGGGTTCGGTTCTATAATTATCTCGAGAGGTTGCCGCAAAAATTTTTGGCCGTATCTAACGACTGTGCTTTATTTATGGGAATATTATTATTGTTTGCACGTTAGAATTGCAACGAGTATCGTTGTAACATATCGAACTACATACAAATTATTGTCAAGAAATTATATGTATGACCTTTACTGTAGCAGAAAGCTATGCAACGGAATTTTGCTGTGCATTTGCCTTCGACCATGTTTCGTAAAAGCTGTTGTTGTTTAGATGTGATTTTGAAATTTACTATGTTTTGGACTGGAAAATATAATAGAAACGACAGCGAATTGTGTATATAATTGTTTTAATTTTGCAGCAACAAATTAATTTTTTTCAGCTATTAATAACATACCATCAAAAGAGATTTTAGGGAATAAAATAATTCTTGTGATTTTTTTACTTTTGTAATGTGTTTACTTACGCACTGCTCCGTTGCTGAATGCGAAATTATCCTTTCATTAAAAAATTAAGTAAAATCGATGTTTGATGTAGTGCTAGAAAATAAAAGTGTTTTGCCTATTTCATTTTGAAAATAATGAGGAAAAAAGAGGAGAAAACGAGCACGTCTTACAAATTTGACCAATTACGGATTCGGCAGTCAAAAAAAATTAATTTGCTTCATTAGAAGATCTTAAATGAGCGTTAAATTCACCTGTGACAATACGGAGTAGGCTTATAGAAAATGATCTAAGGGCCCGTTTGGCATGAAAAGTACCGTACCTCAGATAGAAAAACATTTCCAACAGAAAAAATTTTGCGAAGAAACACTTGCTGCGAGAAAATTGGAAAAACGTGCTTAGGTCAGACGAAACAAAGGTGAATTTGTTTGAATCGAAGAAAACAGTATGTTCGACGTCCCAAGGACTCTGCCCGTGCTCCGAAGCATATGATGATATGGGGCTGTTTTCCTCGTCCAATATATCGGATAAAAGGTAAATTGTGCGCCACGAACTATGTTCAAATACTTAATATGGTAATGCTGCCATATGCGGACGAAGAACTGCCATTGAAGTGGGAGTTTATGTGGGACAAGGGCCCAAAACACTCCTCGAAACTTGCACAAAATTGGTTTCGGTATGACAACGTGTCTTTAGTGAAACGACTGTCGTAATCGTCGGACTTAAATCCGATAGAGCACTTGTGGGGGATATTGAAAAGAAGAATTGCTGGGTACAAATCAAAAAATAAGGAATATTTGTTTGACAAAGTGTAGGAGGCGCGGCATTCCATTGTTTCTTTAATTCATGTCATTCTTGTAAACTCCATGTGTCGTCGGTGCGACGCAGTTTAATGAAGTGATGGTGCCACAACCAAATTCTGATAATTTACTATTTGTAACTCTATTTTAGTTGATTTCAAGTGAAAAAAAACATTTTCTACTTTAGATTTAAGCCTTTTGTTTGTATTATATCTTCCAAGTGTGGCAAATGAAACAAATTGTTTCTGGTATGTGAAAAGCGAAACCACTGTGTTTTTTTATTTCCGAGTCATTACTTGACATATAAAATAAATAAGAATTTCGCAAATAAGATGAATTAATAAATAAGTTTTTTAACAAAAGCAAACATTTCTATTATTTTTGCCAACACTCAATGTCATATATAATTGGTATAGAGTCTTTATTTTGGACATAGCCATTGTTATCCAGAAAGGTGAATACTTCTTTCAAAAAAGGTGTCTTAATCACAATGTTTCAGGTGACGTCGGTGCACCTACATATATGGCTAGCGAGGTTGATTATGTGTATGTCGAATTCTGCAGATTCCCGCTACCTTGTAGCTTTTGATTCGAATAGAATTAAAAAAAAACAAAAACACTGCTGGGGTTCTGTAGAAGGATGTGCTTGGCCTCAACATCCTCCGTTCTAATTTTCTGAGGTGTTCCATATATGATGGCGATATGTTGTACCACCATACTGGACAATCATATGTTAGAATTTGCCTAATTAGAGCTCTATACAAATGACATAATGACGTCCATTAGCTGAGATGAACGCATTTTTAAAATAACTGATATGCCATGCTTCCTTTAACTATTTGCCCATTGATGTCAAAGAGTAATTCTTATAACTAGAGCTTTTCTTTCTCTCAGCAAATTTCTGACATTTGGCCTGGTGTGATATGAACGTTGGATGTTGAAAATAATTGCTTTACTAATACCAGATAGAGGCAATAGTTCAAAACAACCAACAAAATAACAACAATGGTATTTCGTTTTGTGTGTTAAAATTATTGTGTTAAATACAACACAAATGTATGCTAACAATAACAGTCAACAAAAAAGTGTAAAACACATTTAAATTTCACAGTTTTTCACCAAAACGACATGAAAAATTAAAGTCAGAAGTTCTTGTAATTCCAAATGCTGTAGGTCAGTTTTCGTCAAACATCTCTCTATCACACCGACCGCACCACGAAAAGTGTGAAAGGAAACGTCAGATGAGTCAAAGTTTCTCTCTAAAGAATTACTCTATGATTGATGTATTTGCCAAAGTATAGAAATCTGTCGAGAATAACACCCAGATATTTACCCATATTGGCCAATGGGAGACAAGAGGCATTGTCATTGATCACCCCAAACTGTCTCGAGTATTTCCTCACATTAGAATTGAATTCCTTAATGGGGTACGAAATAAAATTCTATCACATTTGTCATAATTAATTCTTATCTGCCAATTTTCGGCGAAGTTAGTTATTGCTTTTAATTTTCTTTCCAGGTTGTGGTTATCTGCCAATTTTCGGCGAAGTTAGTTATTGCTTTTTTTTTAAAGTTATTGCATAATTTTTAATCATGCTTTTTATTTTATCGTTTGGATGGTCTGCAAAAGCAGTAACACCGTGGGAGAAAAAAATAACAAGTTTTTGACAACGGATTCTGGTAGAGGGGGTAAACGAAAATATACGTGTATCGGCGACTTGAAAGTTTACGTCGAGTTTTAGTAGCAGCTACCGACCTATAAGCCTACTATAATATCATGCCTTACTCAGAATAGTAAAAGACGTGTTTAGGGTTCGGTGTCACAAGTAATACTCAACTTTATTGGGGTTTCTTTCATTCCACTATATCTAAGTACAAGTAGGTTGTATATAAAGGTAGTAGCTTAAAAAATGTTACTTATTATAAGCAGGGGTGTGTAGAATGTGTCATTAGAGATGGCACTACACCTCCCTTTTTTTTTACTTAACAAATTAATTTTATAATATTATATTAATGTTTAGTTTAAGTTTAATTTGAACATGGATGTACCTCCCTTTTTTCATTTGTTTATTGCTAAATTATAAATTAAGTTTGTAATATATTTTTTTTTGTATAAACTTACTATGTTATAGAGGTGATGAAGTAATCAAGTTCATGATGCTTGGTTACTTCATTACCTTTATTGTTTTAATTAAATTTTCTTATAATATTTCGAATTTATTTATTCTTTTTGTTTTTTTTAACTACTTCTATGAAGTAGCTACATATATGAGTATAAAAGTTAGTTAGTTACAGTTAAACATTAACTGTTATAAATTAAGAAAAAAAAAGATTTAATGTGTACTATCTTTAATGATGTTAGTTATATTATTTTATGAATTTCTTATTCTGTTTTTGTGTACTGTTTTTTCTTGCTTAGTTTTTTCATTCAAAATTGTTACATTGACTCCATCCATTTTAATTATTCTGAAAGGCCCATCATAGATATTTCCGTGTTTGTTATATGGTTGTTTTTATAAAAGTACCATGTCATTGAGTTTCAAATTAATTGGCTTTGATCATTTGTCAAAAAAAACTTTGTTTCTAGATTTATGTTTTTCTACAAGTTGCTTTGCAAGTCTATTGGATTTGCATAGTCTGTGTTTCTTTACTATAATTTTCAATATTATAAATTGGTTCTAGATTATTATTTGTTTGGTTTATAAATTAGCGTTTTGCCGAAACTCCCAATCAGTTAGATTTTCTTTTATGTAGGCTCTAATGTATTCGTTAAATACTCGATGATTTCTTTCTACTGTTCCTATCGTTTCGTGATGATAACTTGTTCAGAATATTATTTCAGTTTTCAAGTATGTGCATAGTTCGCTTAAAAGTTCATTCTTGAATTCTGTTCCTTGATCTAATTTCAAGATATTAATTTTTCCATATATTAATATAAAATTTTCGAAGATTGCTCGAGCAACTGTCGAGGCTGATTTGTCGGGTATAGGAATGGATACTAAGTATTTTGACAAGTCACACATTAGCGTTAATGCGCATTTGTTGCCGTAGTTTGATTGAGGTAAAGGACCTATTGTGTTTACAACTACTATGTCGAACGCCTTACATGGTGTTGGTGTGATGACTAGTTTCTCTATGTTTACTTTATTTAGCCTGCATTCTGAACAATTTCTGACATATTTTGCTATATCTTTCGTCATATTTTTCCAATGGTATTTTGTTCTTATTTTAGCATAAAGTTTTTTTTGTCCACAATGCCCTCAGACTAGTGGGTCATTGTGATATATTTGCATTATTTTCTGCCTCTCATATTCCGTTGTAACAATAGCTATTGGATCGGTTAAAATTATTTCTAGAGATTTTAATATTTTGTTTCCTCGATCCTTTAAATTTTGTATTGAATTTAGTGTAAAAAATTGATAATTTTTTCGCCATTCTGCTTTGTAGACTTTGTTTTTGTTGGCTTCTTTTTCCAGCCTCGAAAGCATAAAGTCTAAACTTTTTGTTTCGGTAACAAGATCAAATTCCATTGACAGCAGTTTTTTAAATTTATTTTTTAAATTTATTTATGCGCATTTTCTTAACGTTTGTATCGTTATGTTACATTTTATTTTCGCTATGTTTTTGCTAAAGTTATGAGAGAATTTGTCATATATCTGTAATTTCAGATTATTATTGTCGGTTACTGGTATGTTGCAATTAATTTCGTAATTTTTTTGTTTTCCTATCATTGCTCGTGTTGTCATTGCTAAGACTTGATTTGTTTCCTCTTTCAGTTTATTAATTGATAGTCTTGATAATGCGTCTGCTCCTACATTATTTGTTCCTTTTATATATTCAACCGTAAAATTGTATTCAGAGAGTTCTAATCGAATTTTTGTTAATTTCGATGATGGATCTTTTATGTTAAAAAGGTAAACTAAAGGACGATGATCTGGGCGTACTGTAAATGATGTTCCATACACATATGGTCGGAACTGCGTTATTGCAAAATGTATTGCTAAAAGTTCCAGCTCTATTATTGTTTTTTTTTGTTCCGATTGTGTAAATGATTTTGACGCGTAATAAATTGGTAAGTCATTACCGTCAAAGTTTTGACTTAGAATAGCGCCACAACCTTGTTTAGATGCATCTACTGTGATTAAAAATGGTTTTTTCAGATCTGGGTATTGTAGGATTTCTGGGCTTATTAATGCAAGTTTTAGTTTTTCAAATGCTTTTTGACATTCTACGTTCCATATGAAATCAACTTTCTTCCTTGTCAAGTTATTCAAAGGTGATGCTATAATAGCAAAAATTGGAATGAAACGTCTGTAGTAGTTAGCAAATGCTACAAACCTTCTAACAGAATCTTTGTCATATGGAGTTGTGTAATTTTTTATCGTATATATTTTACCGTCGTCTGGCAAAAGACCTTTTGCAGTACATTTGTGTCCAAGAAAAGTAACTTCAGCTCTAAAAAAATTACATTTGTACGGATTTACTTTTAAGTTGTGTTTTCTTAATATTCCAAAAACTTCCTTTAGGTTATTTAAATGATGGGTCTTACTACACCCGGTGATAATAATAACATCAATGTATAAGAATGCTTTATTTGGTGTTAATCCTGAGAATGCAATAGACATCATTCTTGAAAATGAGTTAGGTGCCACATTTAATCCGAATGGAAGAACTTTCCATCTGAAAGATCCTTTGTCAGTACTAAACGCTGTAACGTCTCGCGAATCTGGATGTATTGGAATTTGATGAAATCCCGAAAATAAATCAATGATTTAGAAGTGTTTCGCACGACCTAAGTTATCTAAAATATCGTCAATACGTGGTAATGGGAATTTGTCTGCATTCTGTATGATTTTCGATTGTCAGAACCCTTTTTAGGTACTAAAATCAATGGACTGTTAACATTTGATGTACTTGGTTCGATTAAATCGTTTTCCAACAAAGTTTTAACTTGTCTGTTTATTTCTTCTTTTTGCGTATACGCAAGTCTGTAGTTTTTTATGTAGACTGGTGTCTGGTCTGCAAATCTGAATTTTTGCTCATAAAAGTTGTTTATCGACATTTTGCCACCTTTTAGAGCAAAAATATCTGCGAATGATTCGCATATATGTTATTGATGCGCAAAGTTTTTTTTTCATCATGTGGTGTGGAGTTGCATGTGTGCATTTATTGCATTTATTCTTTTTTTTACTTTTCAGAGCATTTGCCAAGAAAAAGTCTTCTTTCCTCCTTCAGCTGAAATTCACTTTTCACTTTAATACACTCACACGCGCGCACTCAGTCTTACTTGACTGTCACGGTCGGCATATAATATCATGCCTTACTCACTAAAAGACGCGTTTAGGGTTTGGTGTCACAAGTAATACTCAACTTTATTGGGGTTTCTTCCATTCCACTATATCCTAAGTACAAGTAGTTTATAGGTTGTATATAAAGGTAGTAGCTTCTAAAATTTTACTTATTATAGCAGGGGTGTGCAGAATGTGTCATTAGAGATTGCACTACACTACTAAGCAAATTAAGTAAAATTTTCGAAAAAAATGTTGAAAGAACGACTTTGGGGTTATTGTGATAGTGCCGCTGTAATACAAAACGAACAATTCGGATTTAGAGCATTCTGTTAATCACCAACTTGTATCAAAACATTCAACTGCCATGATTTTATTTGATACGGTGTGGCATGATGGATTGATTTTGAAGCTTTTACGGTTAAAATTTCCCACGTATTTGATAAAACTAGTACAGTCCTTTTTGATTGAAAGATATTTTTTCGTTTAAATTCAGCAAAAACATTTCTAATCTTGTAGATGTACCTGCTGAAGTCCCACAAGATTCTGTCCTAGGACCACTTCTTTACATAATTTACACGTCTGATTTTCCACAAATAGTAAACTGCACTTACCCATTTTCCGCTGACGACTCTGCAATTTTATGCTCGGGCATGCTTGCATCTGACATACTTTTTGTCTTCAAACATCTTTAGATAAAGTTGTCGAATTTTCCAAAAAATTGAAAATAAAAATTAATGATGGAAAATCACAAGGTATGTTTTTCACGAAAAAAATAAAGACTTTCTACATTCCGCAAACCAATCTAATTATGAATGGTAGAGATATCGACTGGTCTACTTCAGTTAGATACCAAAGTGTATTTTTAAACAGGCGTTTAACCTTCAATGATGAAGTCTCCCACATTATAAATAAAAGTAATTTAGCTATTAAATTGTTTTAGCCTCTTATAAATAGAAATTCGAACTAAATTTCGAGAAAAAAAATCAGCATTCTTCAAACAATATTTCAACCTATGTGCATGCGCAGTGTCAATTAAAATTTGCCACAATAAAGTGTTAAAACTTATGCTAAATTTATCTTGGCATTTTAGTACTAGGAGGTTACATGAGTTAAGCCATGCTGATTTTATTGCCACCCGAATTGCACACATTTCAAACAAATTTGAGATATCATGTTCCTTTAGCTCCAATAATTACATATCTAATGTATACACTAGACAAGAAACACTATGTAATTTTGTTCTTTGGCTTTATGCACTTATCCATACTTTAATAAAGGTTTCTGTCAGCCAATATTAATGATTTATTGAACCATCTCTTATGGCTAGTTTCACTATTTAAATGGCCGATATTTGTCATTTAATATGAACATTTTCTGTAAGCTTTTAAACGAAGAGTGTGAAACTCGCCGAATGATTATAATAATTTAGATCTTAATTTGAAGATAATCTGAAGAAACAAAAGCTTGTATAAAGTAGTAACATGTTGGATTAGATTCACTAAATATGGTTACTGTTGCCTTGATACCCCCGTAACTAGATTTTATTCCTAAAAACCGACTGTAGGCTACATTGTCGAGATGGACGCTAGTCACGTGATTGACGAGATTCACGCGTGAACGTGAGCAGGACCAAAATTTTGCTCACGTGAGCGTGCGTGAACGTGAGTAGCGAAAAAATATTCGTGCATGAGCGTGCGTAAGTCCAATCTTTGCGAGAGTGAGTATGCGTGAGAACAATTGTTGTGGTCACGCATATTTGATATCAATTAATTTCTATTTTCTAACTATTTTGTTAAACAAAGTATTTTTCGAAGACTTCTAATATCGTTTCCCTCTAACAAGGCATCGTTAATCATCTTTATTCCAAGGAGCTCTGCTACAAGCGAAGGAGTTTTTCAGAGTTTCTCAGTGGAGCCGATTTCAAAATAGTGGTAATACTATCAGAACTTCAAATCTATAGGTCAAATTGTTTTAGAATGTCCTAAGTATGGGTAGGGGAGGAATTTGGCTTTCTGAATCTGGTATTTAGAGGCAGTACGTTTTGCAACAGGGTGTCAAAATAGACCACCTTGGTGATGATCACACTTTCATGGCATGTAACTTCTAAACTTATAGACCGATTTAAAAGCTCTACGTTTTCGAGTTTCTACTAAGCCGCACAAACAAAACCATGGACAGTCGTGTGTCGTGTCTCTAACCGTTCCAAAGATATGTGGAATCGAAAGTTTAAAATGTTAACTTTTGCACTGACTTTGTTTAGTTTTTTGGTCATTTTGAGTCAAAATATAGTCCTAAAAATAACACTTATTGACTAGACTTCAGCCAAATGTAAGCTGAAAACCTTTTTAAATTATTTCAAACCCGTTGGTAACGACATGGGACTGTCCTTGAAGGTGGAAAGTTTCTGATAGCCATCCACTTCGGAGTGGCCAGAAAAGATTCCTTCATTGGGCAGTCCAAGCAGCTCACTACTTCCACGCAGTATGTCCTGGGCAATGGCTTATCGGAAACCTCCACTAGCTAGCTAAAGTGAGAAGGCGAAACGAATGAACAACCTGAGTGCTAATGCACTTAGGTGAGCCTGCCACTGAAGCTCTTCGAAGTAGTGGACATATTCTTCTGTCCTTTGAAGGCGGATGAGCCAACGCGCCTGGCCAACGGCGGATCAAAATTGAAGAAAACAAAATCCAGTTTAGTCACACTGCATTCTGGTCAGCGTCTGATCCATAATGGGCGGCTGAAACATAATCATCCTGGCCGCCAATTTTTAATTTTAAATACTCATATAAAAGTAAACTCCTGAGAACCTCAGAAGCCAAACATTCAGATCTCTACACAAACATTTTCCCTCTAAACAGGGTAATTCAAAAAACACAGTGCAACACGAACAAATATAACCATATACGGACACCACTACGTGATAAAATATCAAAAAAAGGCCCCTGTCTCCCAGTTTTGCCCAAAGTCATGTATTTTTTTTTTATGGGCCCCCACAGATTTGGGGCCTCGGTGATAATTTTGTCAGGCTCATATCTTGCAAACCGTTCGGAATTTTGATTTACTCTCTGAGAGCTCTTGTCATAAAGAACCAAAATTGTAAACGTATAAAATCAAAAAAACTTCATCTTCAAGGTCAAAATCCCAAAAAACTTAAAAAAATTCGATTTTTTACCTTTTTTCGCCTGTTCAGGTCTATAGAGAGCAAACCGTTGAAAATTCAAGGAAAAAATCAACTACAAAAATCTACCTAAGAGCTCGATAAACAATTTGTGGAACATATGAACTTGCTATGAAATGATGCTTAACACCGTTTAGGTAGCGCTTAAGTAGCGTTTAAGTAGCCGCAAAAGTGCAAAAAAAAATCCCGAAAAGTTTTTAATTTCATTTGTTTTTTCTTTACTTCAACATTGAGATACTTTGCTATATTGTTTTCTTTTATGAAATATACCGTTTGGTTAAAATGGCTTTTTAGCTTTAATGTCAATGGAGATGTATGTTTCCGCTACTTTTGAAATCGTTTTTAAATTATTTTTAAAAATGGGTTAAATTTTATATAAATTTAAGGTTTGATAGAATAGAACCTTAGGAAATTCCTAATACTCCTTCTGTACTCCTTCCTTTATTTACATAACCATTTCATTTGCTCTTTTTTGCTCGTTAGGAGCTTGATAAATTTTTCTGACGCAATCCTGGTCTTTATACTCTATACCAGTGGTCCCCAACCTTATTGTCGCCGCGGACCGGTCAACGTTTGATAATTTTAATAATTTCATGCATATGGTCGTGCGGTGTTTTTTTTTTTATTTCAAAGGTATTGTGTCGGCGGTTACTTAGCGTAAATGGGATTTCAATTATTCAATTATTTTTTATTTTCTTTTTGCACGGCCCGGTACCATTTGATCCACGGACCGGTACCGGTCCGCGGACCGGGGGTTGGGGACCACTGCTCCATACCACCATATATATACTATAGTATAAATGTATTCTTTTAAACAAAGTACAGGAATTCTATGAAATTTTGTATACTGTTATTTTTTGTAGCAAGAACGAACCTTGTTGTAAATTGGTCCACTTTTCGGGTACCCCCCATAGAAACCATATTTCGGAAACCAATTAAACGCTAATAAATGTCCAGAAAAAACAAATATAACGATCAAATTAAGCAAGAACTCTTGTATGAACATCAAATATTACACTAAATTTTATTACAATCGGTCCGCCATATAACTCCCACTCCCGAAAGACTCTTTAATGCCATACAGACTAAACACGTGCACAGTTACATCTAAACACACCAGTTTCAGTGTTACATCATCAGTGAGTACATACAGATAAGTTTCTCTCTATTCTGTAGAGTGTGGGTGAGTACAGAGAGAACGAGAGCACAGCATTTGGTTCCATTTATGTTTCTGTTTTTTCGAAACATAACTGGTTACACAAAACGCTATGGTCTTGTAAATTAGTGCTTAGTTGTATCAGTTAGAAAAAAGAATACTTGAAGCAAATCTCATAAAGTGAAGTGAAAATAAAAAAAAATATTCCAAAGAAAAAGTTCGGTTCTTAATTATTATGAAGGCAATTGCTAAAGTCAGTTACAATATCCTAGCTGAAATTTATTTTGAAAATAAAAACGGAACAGATGTTATGTCATATATTCTAAACGATACTTTCTTTAAAATTTGTGATCAAAAAAGCCTTAAGTCATAAATTACGTATTAGAAATTTTTATCAAGACTTGAAGAACAGTACAATGAATGCAGTAGAATAAAAGAAAAAATGTTTCAGCGGAACCATAAATGGTTAACAAACGAATTGATTTTTGAAAACCCGTATAAAATTCTGTTGGAAAAATTGGAAGACCTGTGAAACCAATCGATGAAAGCAGTGAACGATCCCGGAGACGAAAATTTAAAGACACAAATGCGAAAATAACTTATCAATTAACTACGGATTAATTTTTGTACCAAGTGGGACCTCGAACAAAAACAAATTAAATAATTGAAAAAAAAACCGTAATTGCAAGCCCTAAACATGTAAAAAGAATATTAAAAAGCATACCCACTCCAAATGAAGATAAAAAATGTACTCCAGAGCAAGCACTTGCGCTATTTATAGATTTAAAACTCACATCACACCAGTACACGGAACTGCGGAAACGGACAAATCAGAAAAATTGTGCAATTTTTCCAGGATACATAGAAATTATTTCTATTAAAGAGGATTGCTTACCATTACAATAATTTATTTTCGTAACAGAAAATTCTGCGGAGATTAAGTTACAAAATATTTTGAATCCCACTGCATAAAGACTATTAAAAATATTAAATGAAAGCAGCATTAAAACCCTTGGAGATTGTAGTCTTACATTGATTTCAAAATGGGGATGCGATGGATCTTCCGGACAAAAGCAATATAAACAACGTAATGTGAAAAACTCATCAGATTTTAACCTTTTTATGATTTCTATCGTTCGATTGAGTTTAAAAAAATATTTTGGATTTTGAACCTTCGACAAGTACAGTAGGGTATATTTGAGATATTTTTCAAATTTTTCGGAAGAGGTTTAGACGTCGCACAAGTCGAATTTCTCCCAAAAATCGGGTATTCCGGACGTTTTTTGAATTTTTAAAAGCAAACATTTTTTGAAACATTTTTAAAGCAAAATGTCCAAACTTTTATTGTACCCCTGTTAAATATTTATATATGCAATGTATCATGTTGAGTTGGAGCTTTGAAAACCAAAATTTTTGTGATTTTTATTTTATATATTAGTTTATATTTATGTGTTTTTTAAAATTATAAGAAAACATATTTTTTCATTTCTGTTTATGTTTATTTAAATATACAAAAATGAAACTTAAATTTAATTCTTATTCTTATCCAATTAAAATATGTAATTAATATGATATTGAGTTGCCCTTGTGTATAAGAACTTGTTGTAGCCTGCGTGGCATAGAACTCACTAAGTTGATTTAAGTAGACGTGTCAAATTTCTCCCATTCCGCCAATATTGCTAGTTTTAGTTCTGTACGTGTCGTATACTGCTTCGACTTTGAAAACACCTTGGTATCCCCCACAGGTCTTCAATTGGGTTGAGGTCGGGACTTATGGCTTGCCACTCCAGTAATGGAATATTACGGGACTTAAAAATATCCCTTGTGCACCGAGCAATGTGGATCGGGGCGTTGTCTTGTTGAAAAGTCCAGTTATCTCCATATAATTCGCCAGCAAAGTCAATTAAATTGCTGTCCATCAGATCAACGTATGCTTCCGCATTCATTTTAGTTGGACCAAGCATATTTCTGACTTCCCTCGTGCTCGAAATGCAGCTCATATCATAAGAGATCCACCACCGTGGTTTCGCTTGTAGCACGTTTGCCGAAGATGTCGTAAATCTCTCCAATATTTATGGTGACCATCAGCTCCGTCCAAATTAAACTTTTTCTCATCACTAAATATAACGGTTTCAAATTTGCCCTCCCAAAACTTATACTTTTCTGCAAAAACAATACGCGCTATTTTATGGCGGTGGGGTAAGCGTGGTTTGGCCATTTTGCTTTGCTACCGAAGACCTACATATATCGTCCTTTAGCAGTTGCTGGACACGCTGTCTCGTTACATTTAGACCCAATTCCACCTTTATTTCCCTACAACTCCTATTCCGAATGTCGAATGCGCCGCTTAGTCCTCTGGTATACAGTTGGGATGCGTCCACTGCGCTTAATACAACTATAGTTTTCGGGGTCTTTGAGGAAATTCGAAACTGTATTGCGATGCCGATTTACCGCAGCTGCAATCTCGCCAATTCCTTTACCTTCAAGTGCGGCGGCACTATCGAGTATTTAGCCATGAAATATACCATCGCAACCAAAGTAAAACTGTAGGTCCCCATTAGTGAGTGTAGTACTAGAAAGCGCACAGTTCACCGGTTGTTCGAAAGTTCTTCCCAACCCCTTCATGGAATGTAATGGGAAACAATTTTATTTTTATGTAGCAGTATTTTTTGGAGTCAATATAAAGCGTACATGCGATTTTGGGAACATCCAATTTAATATGGAAGGGTATGGAACACAGAAGTACTCGTATAACAATGGTACTCGTAATGTATGTTCACACCATTAGGATTTATGCTTGTGAAAACCTTTTCAGTATAATCGAAGTCAACTGTAGCTTAAGTTACCCTGGCTTTGTTTTAAATGATAAAGTTTTGTAACTTTCAAAACGTTAACAAAAGCTGCACAAGCGTAATATATTGATTACAAAAATAAGTACGCAACTCTGATTTTGTAAGACGATTTACGTGTGTACACTAGATATCCGTATATATTTTGTGGAAACCCTTGCGTTTTAGGTGGTTACAATAAGTCCAGTTTATTCGATATCGTATTAGGTGACATTAGGTAACTGTCCACCTTAAAAAAGGTAGTAGTGGTGTGAAATATTGGAAGTGAGGGGAGAATTTGCGCATATGGTTGAGTTGTAAATATCTGGTACGGATTATTTCTGTTCTTACCATTTTTGGTTTCGTATCCCTAGTGTGTATTAAGACTCACAGCAAGCATAGTTAAGATGTGATCACGGCCGACATTTGGTCGATTTAGGCATAATGAATACTATTCAGGCTGATCGGAATTATCTCAAACCAAAAATAATTATTTAAATTTATTTATTTTGCTCGATAAATAACAATAACAACTTTTCACAACCGAGACAAAAGTTAAAATTGCGTATTTTTACCTTGATTTACAAAGTGTCACCAATTGATCTCGTCTTTCAATCTTGATCAGCTTTATAGACCCACATTAATATCTTACTTACTTACTTACTTATCCGGTCTCGGACAACCTTCCTTACAAAACGAAGATAACATATTTCGCCAACCAGTTCGATCTTCTGCTTTATCTCTCCAGTTGGCAATACCAAGTGTACGCAGGGATTCGTCAACCTGGTCCCTCCAGCGGAGTCTTGGTCTTCCTATTTTTCGTCTTCCTTCGAGTTCGGTTTCGAAAACCCTTCGCCTTCATCCATTCTACTGACATGGCCTAGCCAGCGCAATCGCGTTATTTTGATCCGCTTAACTATGTAAATGTCAGGATAAAGCTCATACAGCTCATGATTCATGCGTCGCCGATACTCGCCGTTGTGCAATATAGGGCCATCAATTTTTCGGAGTATTTTTCTCTCGAACACTCCTACAGCTGTTTCGTCTGCTTGCGATAGGACCCAGGATTCTGCGCCATAAAGCAAGACAGGTTGAATGAGAGTCTGGTACAGCTGGACTTTTGTTACTCGAGAGAGGGCTTTATCTCTAAAGTGCTTGCTTAGCCCAAAATAACATATATTCGCAAGCATAATTCTCCGCTTGATCTCAGGGCTGACGTTGTTGTTTTTGTTTACGGCAGATCGGATATATAAATTCGTCCACTACCTCGAAGTTATAACGGTTATCTTTGGTATAATCTCGTGGAGGCCCTGTTCGTTGAAACCATTCATATCTTTTCATTCAAAAACAAAAGATACTACCGACAGTGTCATGCAGTCTGGTTCATGTCCTAGCTACATTGCGTTATCGGCATTAAAAACCCAGTCGGCCACTTTTATGTTTCGAAAAATTTCAAACCAAGAAACAGATTAAGTATGTTTAGGAGGAGTCAAATGCTTGAACTGGAGAAAGCAAATGCAGCCATGATTGAACATAATATTCGGTATAATGACGCTATATGCCCATTGCGACGAGATATGGAGATCATGAAATCTCAGAATACCATAAATCAAAGTCAACCAAAACAAATTCAACGACAACAACAAAGTCAATATGACCATTATCTTCCATTACAAAATCAACAAATCCAACAAACACAAAATGCACAAAACCAGCTTGTGACACAGTTGATTAAGAGCTTGAACTCGAAACTGGCCGTTTCAGCAGATGTCAATACAATTTAGAATAAACATCAAACCAAATCTACTGCAACCACGAGCAAAACAAACTAGGCTTGATTGTTATTGGACTGGAATATGATATGAAATTGAAGAGCCTACTGATAGATAAAAGCGAAAATATCCAACCTCTTTTGGAAATAAGTTCCTTATCGCACGTTGCAGGATGGGCGCTAAATGAAAAAAAATTAAAACTTTTTTTTAACACTCTTATGATAAAACCCACTATTAACAACTATGTATATTGTTTACTAACGGCTTGGATCATAGAGATAGGAATTAACTAGATGTCTCACATATGTTGGGATGTTTCTTGTTTAATGGGAAGTTTTTTAGGTGGAGCCTGTAACCAATATTTATATATTTTGCAGTTTTGACCCCAATAAAAAGTAAATTTAGAAAAGCCAAAGTGCAAGACTGGCAAAAAATATTGCAGTTTATTACAATTCCTTTTATTACCTTTTATTTAAAAAAAATCCTATTCTTAAAAAACTACCTATACTTAAAACCTGAACATTTTCTTAAATAAGTGCCTTTCCTTAAAAAAAAGTAAATTTTCTCAAAAGAATACCTATTCACATTCTTAAAGAAAGTACCTTTTCTTAACAAAATACCTTATCTCAACGAAGTACCTTAGCTTAAAAAAGTAAATTTTCTTACAATAAGTTCCTTTTCATACAAAAATTTTTTTTTTAAGTAATTACCCTTTCTTAAGAACGTAAATTTTCTTACAACAAATTGCCTTTTCTTAAAAAAACTACCTTTTCTTTAAAGAGTACCTTTTTTGTGAAACAAAATAACTTTTCTTGAGATAAGTACCTACTCTTAAAAATTTACCTATTCTTAAAAAGAGGACCAATTCTAAAAAAAAAAACATTTCTTTAAAAAAACTGTTCTTCAAAAAAATACCTTCTCTTAAAAAAATACATTTTCTTACAAAAATTCATTTTCTTAAAAGTACCTTTTCTCAAAAATAAAATTATAGCATTTCTTTTCTTTTCTTGAGATAAGTAGCCTTTTATTTTCTTGAGATAAGTAGCCTTTCACCGGTTTTTCGAAAACTTCGCTTTTCGAAATCACCGAAACACCGGTGTATTTATTGGAGAGGGCGGTTTTTTGAATACTCTAGTGAACGTCTATTTTAGTTAGTGAAAGAAGAAGAAGAAGTAAAGTGGATCTGACAAGAAAAGTTGTGTAATTTGGCAGATTATTTGGAAAATATAAAAAAGGGTGGAGAAAGTGACATTACTATTCCTACATTTACAACTAACAGCGTTATTTTTGTGTTTAACGATATCGAGTGTGGTAAGAGGAAAGAAAAGGAAGCATATTTTCTTTGGTTATACCGAAATTTGGGTGACGCATTGCACGTGTTAAGGAACGGAGACTTTGTGCATAGTACCGGTCAGGAAAGAAAATGTATTTATTAGAATTTATTTCTTTTATTTAGAAGACGAATGTGAGCATATAGTGATAATTTGTTTAAATACCAGGAACAACATTACCAGACAACGTCTCTCGTGTCACCACTTTTGGTGCCCAATACGACCTCGTGGTTCACCGTATTTGACAGAGAGACGTAATTTTCTTGGTCGCCATACTACATCCCAAATCTACATCGTTTTGTACTATTCCGATCTAGAGAAGATATTCGGTATTTGTATGGCTATTACCTAAAATTTTCTTCTGGAAACTGTTGCATAACATTGCCCAAAATACGGGTTCACTCGTCATCAAATTTCATCAGAAGATATATCAGAAGATGTGCGTGTAGAGAAGTTACCTAAAAGTCAGAAGAAGAAAATTATATTTTTTGTTTGTTTCGCATGTTTCAAGAGCTTTGCAGAAACTTATAATTGTAGCATTTCATAAATATTTACGTTTCCAAGCGGATAACATTTCTTTCCCTAAATAGAACTACAATCCCTAAATATGTACATTTTTATTTCTTCCGAAGAGAAGAAAAACAAAGAAAAGGAGAAATCTGCCTAAATTGTTAAAACTATAATTTTTTATATTTCTAAAATAATAACCTTTTTTTTGGTTGCAATTCTACTTAAATTTATTTGCCGTCTTAACCTAAATTGTTCGAAGTGATTTAAGTTTTTTTTTAGTCTATTAAAATCTAAATACTAGATATAAGTATGTACATTAGAAATTACTAATATAAGCGCTACATTTGAATTTCTATTATCTTAGTTAATTTAAAAACTTCAAAACCCTAGCAACATATTTCACAACATTAGGTATGTGGATTAAGAATTAACTCAACATTTGTCTGTTCTTGGAAAACATACTTAAACTACGCTGGAAGGCCTTCTCGCATCGTGGATGGACAGCAACAGAAAACATACACATAAAAAACTAAATTTTATTGTTCTTTTGCTTGTGTTTCACTGATCAGAAGAAACTTTATTGCATGAGATTTTTACTCAATTGAGAACCAAAGCAAACATGCAATAATGTATCTTCTGCTTCATTCGTCGTGATTTGGTTTTGTTGTTTTTTTATCATTTATAGTTTCTCTTTACTTATAATCCCTAATTTGTATTATTTACGTACATTACGCCGTTTTTTAAATTATGTTTTGATTTGCGCGTTCGTTCCTAGTGGTGAACTGACGGATATAAGATGAATTTGAAAGAGTGATTTTTGTATGTAAAGCACAGGGTCGTAGGTAAAAAGGTTTGCCAATGGGGGTTTTTGCGGAAGAATATATCGTCGTTCCGAAGTTATCTTCACGTATATCACAAAATCAGAAAAAAATAGATAAGACTATTTCCAGGATAATTTATTTTAGATCTATCCATCTGTTTGATCCCCAGGGCCCTATCTCTTATGGTTTCAGAGATATTTTGTAGTCATTTTCTTGTATATCCACTTTTGGTAAAAATTTAACACTTTATGATACCGTATGAACCATTATTGTGGATATACAATAAAAAATATATGAAAATTTTGAATTAAAAAAAAATTAAGTTATCTTCACGTATGTGAAAAAATATTTGACAGACGTAAAAAAAGATATTATCATCCTATTAATATATGCATTTTGTTTTCGTTCTATATCTCAAAAGTAACTCCGGATAAAATCTATAACATTACAAAAAAGTAACAAAAAAAAATTGCATACATTGTCGCTGCACCATAATGTATAGTGCATGTACGTGAAGATATTTTCGGACTAAACAATTAATGCTTTCAGCTAATGTTTTCACATATGCGCCATAAACAAAAAAAATATTTCCCAAAAGGTGGCGTATATAAAAAAATGTGAAATTTTTCTGGAGATAAAAACAGACATAACTCGGAAATTTTCGTCAATAACTTTGGATATTTTTACTCCAATCGATGCAGAATTTCTGGCACTACTACTGACAAAAATTTTGGACCACGTTTTTCACAACAATTTTTTTATACAAATTTTTGAAACTTTTAGAGTCAATTTCAATTTTTTGGACGTACGTGAAGATAACTTCGGAACGACGATATGTTGCCACTAGATTAATCCAAAGGACAGGAGTTTTTTGAGGCCTAGTGCTTTTACATCTCAGCTCTATGGGTGTTTTTCTTTGAATATGGGTGATTTAAGAGGTTCAGATTTTGGTTTTGATTTCATGTATTTATTTATTTATCTCACAGCTACAATCCTAAATAGGATACAGCCGGTAATATGTTTTCAACATCGTTATAAAATTTATATTATATACATAGTAGACATAACATACAATACTTAATAAACTTAAAATTCATTTAACATAAAAAGAGTAGAGTAAAATGAAAATAATAAATTTAAAAGGAGTTTTATAGGATAGAAATATCGGGTTTGTCTACAGGGAACATTAAAATTTAATTGACTCACGAGAAAATTTGAATCTATACACCCCCTAATGTAGGAAGATCAATAAGCATCAGTCGATTTTCATAAGGTGGCAAATCATCGTAGTCCAAGCGAGACCACGTAAAGCAAAAAAGTAAAAAGGTCTAACGAGAGAGGCAAAAAGACGTTTAGTGACGTAAGTATCGGCAAATTCTTTCGCCCATTTTTTTATAAAACCTAACAGTGATCTGGCTTTGCCTATACAGGAATCAATATGAAGATCAAAACGCAATTTTTGATCAAGGAGTACTCCTAAATCCATGAAGGAAGATACATTTTCCAATATGTAAGAGCCAATAAGGTAATCAAAATTCATATACGGCAAAACGAAAGCTTTTTTCATTTTCCTTGATTTACCGACATACCATTTACCAAACACCAATTAGTGAGACCAAGTCATTTTTAAGATAATTGAAATCCTGAGTATTGCCCATAGGCATATACAGGGTGTTCCAAAAACTTTCCGAAAAAATTAAATGCGCGATAGCTTGGATCAATATGAATATTTTTTGTTCTAGCACCACTGTTCTACCCCTACCGTCTTCGAGTTATTGAATCTCAAAGATAAATGCATTTTTGAATGTATTTCTTAAATTTCAAAAACAGAATTTGAAAATTTCATCGCGAATCGAATTTAAAGGTACACGAAAACAAAGAAAAATGGAAAAAAAATTTCACAATTTTTTTTTTGACACATAACTCAGATAAAAATGTTTAAAAAAACTAAGTTGTTTTAAAATTAATTAAATGCATTTAGAAATGCATTATTTTTTGAGACGCTATAGCTTGAAAACGGTAGCCGTTACAACAGTGGTGCTAGAACAAAAAATATTCATATTGATCCAAGCTATCGCGCGTTTAATTTTTTCGGAAAGTTTTTGGAACACCCTGTATAACTTAACATCATCTGAAAACATCAAAATGATAGACGATTTAACTATAGACGGTAGATCATTTAAATAATTAACGAAAACTAGGGACCTAAATGGCTGCCTTGAGGAACAGCAGATGTTACTGATATAGTTGAAGATAATACATTTTTAAGCCGCACTTTTTGGGTACGAACACTACAACAATTTAGGTGGAAAACGAATAATATCAAGTTTGTATATTAACAAATTATGAGCAAGTGTGTCAAAAGATTTACTAAAATCTGTGTAAATTACATCCATTGCATATCACATAAATTACATATCACGAAATTACATATCATAATTTATATAAATTACATATCACGAAAAGCTGCAAAAACATGAGACGTTAACTACTGTAAGTTAGTAGTAGACGACCTGCCCTTAACAAAACCATGCTGATATGGCGAAACCAGACATCCAACAAAATGAAGTAGTCTATTCGTAACCAATTTTTTAAATAGCTTTGGCACTCAACTTTGCAATTCCTCTGTAATTTTCAATATTGGATCGACTTCCAGACTTAAACAGCGGGGTTATGAAACTTGATTTCCAATAAGAGGGAAATTTACCCGAGGTCAACGATTCATTAAACATATATGTCAGTGGAATATACAATTCATGAGCATATATTTTAAGAATTGATGTGGGAACACCATCAGGTCTAGGCGAAGTGGAATGTTTTAAAGTTTGCAATCCATAAAGAACTTCTTCCTCGGACAAGACAATATCTGGAATGCCATTAAACATATTAATATTATAGGGGTAATTTAGTAAAGCAACGGAAGAAGAATATATTTTACGGAAGAAGTTAGCAAACATATCAGAAATATCGGCATCATCTTCTGACTCTGAACCATTAAATTTCATACTACGCGGATAACCTACTACTTTCCGCTTTGAATTCACAAAGGTAAAAAAACGTTTCGGGTTCTTCAGTAGAACTCTTCTCATTTTAGAGATATAAGAAGAGTAACATTTCGTATTAAGAACGTTAAATTTATTACTAGCAACTATGTATTTCGCCAAATAAATTAATGAACCACAACTATCACATTTACTTATCATTCTGTTTCTTAAATTACGTAGACCCCTTAATTCTTTTGTGAACCAAGCTGGCCCAGATTCCAAACTTAAAGGATGATAAGGTATACAAATTTTCAATTGTGCAAACAAGACCTTCATCATAGAAAGGATCTGAGTAAGGCAAAATTTGTTCCGGCGAAATTAAAATTCATAGTACGGGGCTCTTTCCATCGGATTAACCCAGAATTTTCTACCTGTACATCAAGAGCGAACGCAGAAGTTAAATTCCTTGAAACGGAAACAGAATCAATTGGAATAACCTCACCAGGAGGAGATAGTTCTGGTTGATTACCAATAGGTTAACTACTAAGAGTAACAGAGTGTTGAACAGAATCACTTACAGATGGAAGCGAATTTTGGATAACATTATCTTCAACGATGGGTGAAAGCAAACTTATCAATTTAGATGGATTCGATAGACTATTAATATTACCAGTATCTACACTCATTCAAAGGTATCAAAAAAAGATTCCATTTTATTCAAATTTACCTTACAGTTGCAAAATAAGATTTCATACGTGTAATTATTAACTTTGCATCCTTAAACATTCGATAGAAATCAATGTCCTGGGTCCTAAACTTCACACATGACCAGCGAATTCCTTTTCCCGATCAGAAATCATATTACATATATTGTCTTCCACTAAAACCTGCACAACTCAAATGAACCTGTGCATCACGTAGCCAACAACATATCAACTGTTTATCACTATTGCCCTTACTTTACATTTAGTATACAAACGCGCAATTATTTCGGATAGTAAGAATGTGAGTAGTAAAACGAGTTTCAGAGTGTGCCTAAAAGTATACCGCAAAATTGTAAACAATAAAAAAATTTGATACCAAAGCAACTGACCAAAAGACAAGAGACAAAAACAATAACAACAAACAGGGTAAATGCCAAATATAAACAAAATGAACACAAATGGAAAACTTGCAATTCACCAAGACCAAATTAAAAAGCGATGAATATTATTGCAAATGATTTGGAATAATCACAATACCATTCAATTCGAATGCCAAATTCACTTAAGAATTCTTGTAAAATTGGATTATTATAAACCGAGGAAAATATAAAATTTCTAATAATAACAACGAGCACTTTAATTTTCGGGTCAAAACACAGCAACGGTTGCCAACTCCTTGGGCCTTAAAGCGCGCGTGAATTGTTTTATATGTTAATGGCTACCAGTCGCATACACGGAGAAGATCCCCGCCCACTTCTTCCACACCGGGTTAGCTTGCCGAGCACGCGCGTAAAGTTCCTATGTTGCGATTAACAGCTCCTAAGAAGGAAATTGTCTTTCATTACATTTGTCTTGGTCAATTTTGGTTGGATCCAAGTGGTCTCGTCTTCAAAGATAAAGATAAAGATAAATAAATGGCGTCCAACATGGGGCACCGAATAATCATAAATATATACAGCACCTTTTGATTGTTTTGGTAAATTCATTTGTTACATCTAATTGATTTTATTCACATAGGAAATATTACACAGTGTGCAATTTTTTAAGTCATGGCAAAATATACGGACACCACTACGTGATAAAAGAGCAAAAAAAATACCCGTCTCCCAGTTTTGCCCAAAGTCCTCCAGGTTTTTTTTATGGGCCCCAAAGAAGTGTGGCCTCGGCGTCATTTTTGCAAAAAAGTAATCAATTTCACAAACTCATATCTTCCAAACCGTTCGGAATTTTGATTTACTCTCTGAAGCAAAGTTGTAGCTCTTGTCATAAAGAAGAACAAAATTGCAAACATATAAAATCAAAGTCAAAATCGCAAAAAACTTTAAAAAATTCAATTTTTGTTTACCTTCTATCCCCTGTTCAGGTCCATGGGTAGCAAACCGTTCAAAATTCAAGGAAAGAATCAACTATAAGAATGATCCTAAGATCTCAATAAACAACTTTCTAGAACATATGAACTTCCTAGGAATGATTCTTAACACCGATTAGGTAGCCCTTAGATAGCCGCAAAAGTGAAAAATTTCCTGAAAATTTTTTAATTTCATTTGTTTTTTCTTTACTTCAACATTGAGATACTATAAAGCCTTCTCCCGTAAGTGAAATGGCTTGTTGCAGGTTTCATTGTTATACTATTACTGATTTTATTAATCTTAGTCCTTAGGTGGTATGGGGTGACATTTAGATTTAGGGTTGTAACCAAGAGTAGTAGCATGGATATTTAGTAATAATGATTCAGTGTTGTAGGGATTAGAATAGTCTCAGCAGGGATGGCACTACAACACTACCCTATCTATTACAAAAATTATAAAAAAAAATATTCGTATTATGTTTATAATGTTGATGGCCCTGGACTTGCAAATCGCACTCTCTTAAGTTGTGGATCCAAATCGTCGTCCGAATCTGACTCTGATTCAGAACTTATGGTGTCCACAGGCACGTTACTTCCAGACTGCCCTCCATCATCAGCTTTTTCTTTTTCAGATACTTCATTAACATCATACAGGGTGATCTTGTGACTCCACCAACATACCTGAAATGAATTAGAAAAGAAATCAAAAAAGGAATGCAAAACAATGAATCTATAAATTTGATATTACCTCTGCAAGCAATGCGTCGAGTTTTTTGCCTTTGTACCGTTTTTCCATGGGCATTGTAGTTCGGTGAAACCGTTCTCAAATCAAAATGAAAATGAAGAAAATTCAGCTTTAATGTCATCGATGTGCCGATTTTCTCAAAATAATACAGCATTTGTTTCCCCATTCTCTTGCTTCCGGTTCCACGTCTCGACCCCCTCCCAAGACTCTGGTGCATACACGCTGAAGGTAAATCCAAGCCATTGAGTGAGTATAATCATGAAGCGATGATTCAAAGTTACTCTTGAATAGCTTTCTAATGTCAGGGCCATTAAGTACGCCTGTTAAATGAAGACAGAAAAGAAAACATTAACAAAGTGAAAATAGTACAATGAGGTGAACAAAAATTCGTTTTAAATTTACTACAATACCTTTTTTAATTTTGTCATCGCTACGCTTTGGGAAAACCCTTTTCAAATAATCGAATGCGTTTGGGCAATTTCCAACGGCCACTTCCATGAATTTTTTAACAATTCCCAATTTTATGTGGAGCGGTGGCAGCAAGATGTCTTGAGTATTGTCTATTAAAGGTGCATTCCTCAGTTTATGTTGTTTCATTTGTTCCTCCACACTTCCTCTTGGTCTCCACGAATTACATTGGTATTGATTCAGAGGTGAGCGCGAATCCCAATTACAAAGAAATCAAAAGAATTTTGGAAAGCCGCCCTTATCGATGATCCCTTGCAAAATGTTGATGACCTTCAAATCACAGCAAATCTTCCATTTATTTTCGTAGAATTTGATTTTTTCCATTATATCTTTCAATGTTTCATAGCTTTCTTTCATGTTAATACCCATTGCTAGCGGAATGGAAGGTTTTCGGTTCGACACATGCAACAACACTGCTTTCAAGCTTGAAACAGCCATCAATAAATAATCCCCACTCACTAGCGATGTAGTTCATTCCCATTTTTACCACCAAAGCTTTTACATCGTTGCAGTAAGCGAACGAATTGTCATCATTTAGAGTGTATAGGCTCTCAAATTCAGCTTGCGTTTGGGGTACGCGGGAGAGTTAACATTAGCATGTGTGAGTTTTCTTTGCTTTAAAACCGCTGTCAAAAATATGGCAAATCGCTGCGATAGTCCACAAAAAAATCCATTTCCATTTGTGTTATTAGTTGTGGTCGGTCTCTTCCCTGTTGGGGCTCATAATCGGTATCAAATGGATCTTCATAAGTAACACCACTTGCTCTAGTCATTCCTGTACATTCTGTACTACGATCTGGAGTTGGCGGGCTTGGTTATACAAAATTTTCAGGTGCAAGCACTGGTAGTGTGGCTGTTACAGTTGCTTTATAACCTTTGTTCCTCTCAGCATATCGATTTAGACCACATGTGTAATTTACGAATGCATAGCAACTGGTTTCATCATGATCACCTGGGAGATTAATCCAGTTTACCGGCTTACAATACTTCATACTATGTTTGCCTTCACTCAACAATGCCATGAGATTGTTATAACATTGGCGACACACTGTATTAGGTGTGTCAAGTCTTCTTCGTCGAAAAAAAACTTATATGCTTTCTTGAATGCACTAGTTAAAAGAATCTTTTCCTTTTGCAATGTTGTAGAACTATTTTTTCTGATTTGATGACCGCAAACGTAGCAAAATAAATCAATATTTTCACACTGCATATTGAAATTGTCAGTTGCCAATGTTGTGTGCGAATTATGATGTAGCACTTTAACTTTTTTTAATTTCACTTTCACTTTATAACTTTCACCGCTAAGCTCTCGTTGACGTCGCGCTGTGTAATGCCTCGATGTGAGCGTCGTGTCCATTTTATATTGTGTGCTGCGTCCCTTGTGAATTCAATGCAGATGTTTGCTTCCAGGTAGATTTTGATAGAAGTTTTTTTGATTTTATATGTTCACAATTTCATCTTTATGACAAGAGCTCCAATGTGTTTCCAGGGATTTTTTTTTATATTTTGGGTTGTTTTTATGTGAATTCAATGCAGATGTTTGCTTCCAGGTAGTTTTTTGATAAAGTTTTTTTGATTTTATATGTTGACAATTTCATCTTTATGACAAGAGCTCCAATGTGTTTCCAGGTATTTTTTTATATTTTGGGTTGTTTTTATGTGAATTCAATGCAGATCTTTGCTTCCAGGTAGTTGTTTGATAGTTTGGGCACGGGAACTCACCCACCAGCTTGAGAATTTTTATTAGAATCCACTTGCTATCAGTGAAGGTACAGTGCACTCACACACTCGGCCCCCGCACTGACAATTATTTACGTTTAAAGGATTGGAAATCAACATTTTTTTTTAAGAAATTGCTTATTTTCTTACACTTCTATTGTTTTTAAGCGAATTTTTGGCTCCCAGAAAGTACCTTTGTTAGAAAAACCTCACTATCTCCGGTCTTAGAAGGGTTAATGCGGAGTATTATACCTTAAAAAAAGCTTGAAGTGTTGTATTTTACTGAGCCTAGGCAGAAATAAGTTTACTAGGGCTGTTTTTTGAGAAAACCAGATTTTTATTAAAAAAGTGAGGTTAAAAAATCTTTTTTTTTTAATTTGCCCCAATGAGTTAATAAAAATTAACATATTTATATACAGATTTATAGCGTTTTCAAAGGTCTTCTCAATAATACCCATATCAGCCAGATCGGATAAGAAATGGGTGAGATATAAGCGATTATATACTCAAGCTATAAAGGCCTATATCTCAAGAACTTGGATCGGCCTCATTAAAAAAACTTTCGGGTTTTAATCAGCGCTGTAAGCCCTACCAGGCCAAAGAAAATTGGCGCATTTTTCATAAAGTAAATTTGTTCGTAAAAGCGGAAAATAAGAAAAACGCTTTTTGTGCGATTTTCCGCTCATTTTGTAAAGTTTTTCGCGATTTTGACCTTGAAGATGAAGTTTTTTTGATTTTATATGTTTAAAATCTTTGTTCTTTATGCTACAACTTTGCCTCAGAGAGTAAATCAAAATTCCGAACGGTTTATCAGCTTGAGAAAATTATCACTTTTTTCAAAAATTGCACCGAGGACCCACTTCTTTGGGGGCCCATAAAAAAAACCTGGAGGACTTTGGGCAAAACTGGGAGACAGGGGCTTTTTTTTTTGTCTTTTATCACGTAGTGGTGTCCGTATATGGTTATATTTTTTCGTGTTGCACTGTGTCATTTTTGAATTCTATCAATTTGTTGACGGTATCTTGCCACTATTGTGTTGTCTCTTTGGTGGTTGCACCAAGAGCGAAATATTTTGTAAATTCGTGGTTGGAAATATTATATTGAATATTCACTGATGAGGGGGCCTCAGGGGCACTATCGATATACCCCCATTATCGTATATATGCATGTAAAAAACGCCAGTACTTGCATTTACATCCACAGAAAACAATATTTTTGATAACGGTAAATATTTTAAAACTCATTTGCTTGCCTAGTTTTTGTTATTCTGTCACACTTGCATCCGTAAGTACTTTATAGTGTTCTCAATGGATAACAATTATACTTATGGTGGAAAAAGATTAGAGTTGTGCTTTAGAAGTGAAATCGTTATAGTGGCCTCAGGGCATCCATGGCGGTTTGCGTGAACATTTATATAACTCTTAGTCACACTGATTCATTGACCTTCACATTATGCATTTACAGAAATGGAATCCAATGGTTTTATCAAAAAGGGTCAAAGCTTGCCGAAATTGCACATGAATGATTGGAAGAGGTAACGGTAACGTTTATGATGATGGAAGAGCTAATGCTGATGATGATGAAAATGAAACAGATTTACCTATTGATCAAATAACCGAAGATAAAAGCAATGCTTACATATGTACCTTCGATAAATGATAGAAGGAGAAACAACTGATATTTCAATGCAGGATAATGATATGATACTCTTTTCAAGGATTGTGTGATATTTCGAAGAGCTCAAAAGAGTTTACAAATATTACTTGGCATAAAAAAGGATTAAATTTTCATGTCAACGAATTGGCTTTTTGCGGAAATGTGTATCTTCTAAAGTCAAAGTAAAAAACTTCTTTGAATTGTTTATTTACTTTTTTTCAAAAGAGGTAGCGAATTTGATGGTGGTGAACGAAACAGACCAGCCCTGAACGAATATATTAAATAAAAATATAAAACAAATTCTGAGGAGATTTATCACTACATTGGTTCACATTCAAGTGAACCAAAAAAAAATATAGCACATTTTTTGACTTTTTTTTATAAATTGCTCAACAACAGTTATTTAGTTAAGAAACCACTATTGTCATGATTTTTTATATCTCAAGATGTCTAGCTTCCATTTCCATTTTAAAATTCTGTAATCGGTTACAAATTGCAAAAGATACAGGCTGCTAAATATGGAATTTTTAGTGCCTTTAAATAAGTGAACCGGAGCGTATATTTGAATTAAATTTTTTTTTAATTGGAAGACAATGTCGTCTCTCCTGCGCAGTAATGAGAATATTACTAATCAGATTACACCCGATACTGTGAAGGAATGCTCAGTTTAAGTAAAAAGGACTATGAAATTGATGAGGGTTTAGTTGCGGCCGTATTTTCCATAGGGATGGTATTTTACGAATTTTGGAGGAAACAAAGGCATGCCCCATACGTTTCAAGGAACTAGAAAAAATTTTCTTTTTCCATGTTTGTATTTGTCAAGTGGTCTTCAAAGATAAGCAGGATTAGAAAAAACTAATATTCGTACCAACTAACCAATGATTTATTCTAAGGATATAATTTTTGTTTAATGCTGCTTATGTTAGTTAGTGAAACCCAAAATTTACTTTTTACAAAAATGCAACCAGTGTTTTTACATATAAATCGGACAAGTGTCGGCCATGCTGTAATACTGCTGCACATCTCTTGCAAGAATAATGGGGACAAAATGTCGATGGTATTTATTTAATTTTGTTTCCCGTGGTGTAAATGGACTAAAGAGAGTAAAAAAACTTTCTGTTTTATACACTAAATCTCGTTATAGATAGAGCAAAGTATACATCTGAAGAAGTCAGAACAATTATAATATAGTATTTTATTCTATTTATTTATAGTCTAAATTTATTTATAGTCTATTTATTTATAGTCTATTTATTTATAGTCTAAATCAACAAGCCCGCGATCTAGCTAAAAGAGTTCGAAAATCGAGTTCGGTGGAGAATAGACCAAAATCTGGAAGATCCAAAATGTTTAACAGCCCAGATGAGCGATGGATTTTCCAACAAATTAAATAAAATAAGCTAAGTGTTCCAAAATTAGCTAACGAAGTTTCGTAAAGACTAAATACAAAATGTAGCCCAGGGACAATCAGATTATAGCTGCATCTCAACAATTTAAACAAGTAAAAAACCATTTATAAATCTGTGGTCACAAACAATAACAGCCTAACTCGAGTTAGGACAAAATAGAAAAACAATTTTTGAGAAGTCACCGTGCTCAAATAAGCACCTCTTTTTGTTAAGAAGTAAGTAAAAGAATTCGTTTCCTTGTTATTTGTAACAAAGTTATCAGAAAAACTCCGACTCCTGATTTCCAGTAAAGATATTAAACTTTAAACTGCTCTCCCTGAAAAATTTTAGAATCGACTTAGGCTGTTATTGTTTGAGACCACAGAAATAATGTGAATAATCGTAACTATTTAAATTTTTAATAACGTATTCTTTCCAGATGAAAGCAGATGCAATCTGTTCCGGCCAGATGGGGAGTCCTATGTGTGGAGGAAGCCCAACGAAGAACTTAAATAAAAAAACTTAAAAGCTACAGTTTAGTCTGGGCTAGTTTGTGGCTGCATGTCGGCAGCGGCAGAAATTACATTTTTTGAGCATTTTACAACAAAATGTAGTTGAAGGTGTCGAAAAACTTTGCAAAAAGGACACATTTAACCAGGATAACGATCCTAATCACAAATCACATAAAGTTCGAGTGTGGTTGTTGTATAATTGTGGCATAAACTACATTGAAAATGTATAGCCACATTTAGACGATCAGCTTAAAAAATATAAGTTTCTAATAAAAACAAGTCGCAAAAACATTGAAGGACGAATGGTGAAAAGTCGAAGTCGCAGTCGTAAATACTAATTTGCAATAGGACTAGCTTTAGAGGAAAAATGTATGAGATGTCCAATTACTTTTTTGGTGCGAATTTTCGTCACTTGAAAATTTTATAAAAGGGCTAAATGTTCAACAAACAAAAGAACAAAACCCCAAAAAATACCTAAATAACAACATACACAAATAAATCAAATTGCAACCAAAAGCTGTTAAAAAAAGACTACCGAGAACCAAAAAAAAGGTTACATTTTTAAACTCGGCTACGAAACTCAGATGTGTTGTGCAAAATTCTACAATACATAAATACCAAATTTTAGGACTGAAAAGGTGGAAAGTTTCCGATAGCCATTCACTTGGGAGTGGGCAGAAATGATTCCTTCATTGGGCAGACCAAGCCTCTAACTACTTCCACGTAGTATGTCCTGGGCAACCTCCGTCAGCTAGCTACAGTGAGAAGGAGAAACAAATGAGCAGCCTGATTGGTTATGCGATCTCTGATATGTCTCAGGCTTGGTAGGTGACTGATGTCACTGAAGCTCATCAAGCTACCGGGCATATTCTTTTGTCCTTAGAAGGCGGATGAGCCAAACATATGGGCCAACGCCGGATAGAAACCAAAAGAAAAAAATCCAGGTTCGAGATATTGCATCAAGGTCAGCGTCAGACCATAATAGGCGGCTGCAATCAAATAGGTAAAATGTAAAAACCCGGTGGACTGAGTTTGCCTCCCGCCAACGTTCATAATGGCAGTGGAAATACAAGAACGAAAAAGAATACACAAACATTTGATGACGACCCCCGCAAACGTTATAAGGACCACGATTTACGGATATGCACTTGGAATGTAAGAACTCTATATAGAGCCGGTGCAAGCATCTAATTGGCAGATGTCCTCGAAAGTTATAAGGCTGACATTACCGCAATCCAGGAAATGCGATGGACAGGACATGGCCAGTTGCCAGGAGGAAAACATGAATTTGGTTGCAGAGAGTAGTAGTTGGCAAAAGACTGTGACATCTAGTCTCTAGGTTCAATCCTATGAGTGAACGTATCGCCACACTCCGCATAAAAGCGAAATATTTTTATATAATAAATATTTGTGAGTTTGTTAGGTTGTATGTAGGGGGTAATCTTCTAAACTACTCATCCGATTGCATTCACCAGTAGAATGCTACGTCATCACTGAGTGCTATAGGCTATTTTTATTTTTCCCCTTACTAAAATTCAGGACGAAGTCTGCCGAGTTTGCTACACAGAAAAAAATATTGGCCTGTACATTTCAATTAAAAATATAATTGAATTTTTCAAAAAATTCAATAAAAAATTAATTGAATCAACTCAATTTGTAATCATATTTACAATTTATTTTATGAGTTAACAACAGAACTTGGAGTTGGAACTTGGAGTTGGCAGGACTTGGAGTTGGCGGCGTTAAAAATGTTTAATTTTTGAGTGCATTATCGAATTTTTGGTGTGAATCTTTCTAAATTAATATAAATATGCATGATACTTTCTTAACATACCTTAATATAAAAAATTTTTGAAAACAAAAATTGTTGTGATACAGTATTTTAAAGAAAGTTGAATTTTACAGCGCCGTTGGGAGGCAATATGTATGGCGGCTGAGTCACCAGCCGTCGTCGTCACTTTTCGTACGGCACTAGTCTTCGATATACAACACTGTTGTTATTTGTAATTCGTTTATTGTTAATTGAAAGATTTTATTTTGTGAACTTAAAGAATAATAGTGTTAAATTGTCTTGTTTCGTGGTTAAAACTGCATTTTTTGGAATTGTGTTTAATTGGCAAGTGTTTTTGAATAAATTTTATTGGAAATGAGTGCTTGCGTTGAGTGTTTTGTTTGCAACGGATAATGTGGCTGTCCCCAAACATTTTTTATGCACTTGAAAAGACACAATTTGCAGCCTTATGCCACATACAATTGTTTACAAGAAAATTGTTTTAAAGAATTGCACGTAAAAAGAATCTTTAAGACTCACCTTCTTTAACATTTTGAACGTGTAAAAGAAGAGTGCCCTAAATTGGATAGCTGTGAATACGCAGAAGAGATGGAATACGACAATGGCATTTGCTTTGTTGCTGCGGAAGGAGCAGATAAATTGAATGTTTCTCCAGAACCACCAGAGCGTACCACTCTTTCAGTTATAAAACAAAATAAAAATAATTTGTGACAAAGCAATTGAATTTATTGGTGAATTACCTTCCCTCAATAACTGTTCTCGTTTAAGAAAACCGGACATTAGTTCCGATTATGAATCCAAATTCTAAAAAATTTTATTTTTTATAGATATAAGTTCATGTAAAAAAGCAAATATAATCAAAAATCGGAAAAAAATAAATAATTTTTTTAATTACCTTGATTACATACTTAATCAATATTTTCCAAAAAATTCAATAAATGTTTTAATCAAATTTACAAATTTTTTAATTGAAGTTTTTTTTTTTACAAATTTACAAATACCTTTAATTAATATTATCATGTTCGTGATTACACCAAAATCAATTAAAAAATTAATCAAATAAACAATTGTTTTAATTGAAATTGATTTTTAATTTTTTTCTGTGTAGTATATACATATAATATAAAAATATTTCAATAATTTGTGTGCATGCCCCGACATAAGGCAAAGATGATGGTGCCAAAGACATATTCTATGAGCTCCTAGAGAAATCCCTGGCCATGACATTAAGATTGTACTAGGAGATTTTAATGCGAAAATAGGCAGGGAGAATGTGTTTCATTCAACTATTAGCAATTTCAGTCCACATGCTGACAGTTCCGACAACGGTATGAGACTGATTGACTTTGCCGCGGCAAAAAAAACATGGTCATTAATGGTACAAGATTCCAGCATAAATACATCCACAAGGCTACTTGGGTATCCCCTGAGAACCAAATTGATCACGTGGTAATTGATGGAAGGCACTAATCCAGTGTAATGGACGTAACATCGATTCTGATCACTACCTGGTATCAGCAAAGGTTCGCACAAGACTAAGTAGAGCGAATATCGTACGAAACCAGACGCGGAGAAAGCTAGGCATCGGAAAGCTGCAATTACCAGAGGCAGCCAAAGCCTACTCAAGAAAGCTCTCGCAACTTTTGGCACACAACCCGCCCCCTCCCGATGACAATCCTGAAGCGTAGTGGAAACCCATTTCAGACTGTATAAAAACTTGGGTTTGAAAAACCGCTTCGGAGCAAACCATGGTACGATGAAGAGTATCACATTGCAAATGATGAAAATAACGCAGCACGCATGGTAATGCTTCAGTTAATAGCAACGCGAGCTGCGACTGAGCGTTATATGGAGAAAAGGAAGGCGATAAACCGTCTCTTTAGGCGTAAGAAACGGCAGTGGAAATGCGCGAGAGTGAGAAAATTGAGACATACAGAAGGAAGAACGGAGCCCGAAAATTCTATCGAAAAGTCAAAAATGGGCTGTCTTCGGTAAAGACAAGGACGGCAAAAGTGGGTCTGAGACTGAGGACAAGACAAAATTAATGGTTTCAACGAGCCTCCACGCGATTAGACCAAAGCGTGAACGTTGATAACCGTTATATTTTCGAGGTGGTGTACGAATTTATATACTACGGATCTGCCGTAAACAAAAACGTCAGCCTGGAGATCAAGCGGATAATTGTTCTTGCGAATAGATGTTATTTTGGGCTAAGCAAACACTTTAGGGATAAAGCCCTCTCTCGAGTAACAAAAACTAAACCAGACTCTCATACAACCTGTATTGCTTTATGGCGCACAATCCTGGGTCTGATCCCAAGCAGACGAAACATCTGTAGGAGTCTTTGAGACAAAAATACTCCGAAAAATGCATGGCCCTATAGTGCACAATGTCGAGTGTCGACGACGCATGAACCGTGAGCTGTATGACCTATATCCCGACATAGGCATAGTTAAGCGGATCAAAATAACGCGATTGCGCTGGCAAGGCCATGTCAATAGAATGGATGAAGACGCAGGGTTGACGAATCCCTGCGTATACTTGGTATTGCCAACTAGAGAGATAAGGCAAAAGATCGAACTGGTTGGCGAAATATGTTATCTTCGTTTTGTAAAGTCCCTGATCCCCAGGGTTGTTCGAGACCGGATAAGTAAGTAAGTCTAGAAATACACTCCGGTTCAATTATTTAAAGGCACTAAAAATTTCATATTCAGCAGCCTATATCTGTTGCAATTTGTAACTGATTGCAGAAATTTAAAATGGAAGCTAGACATCTTGACACATAAAAAAATCATGACAATAGTGGTTTCTTAACTAAAGAACTTTTTTTGAGCAATTTATAAAAAAAGTCCAAAAATGTGGTATTGTTTTGGTTCACTTGAATAAAGGCACTTTATTATTTTTAAAGTAAGCGATGATTTTTTGTAGGGAGCATTTGTTTATTACAATTTATTACATCTTAATCATTTGACGAGTCAAAATGGCAAAACAAAAAATTTTAAATCTATCGGAAAAAACTAAAATCGATGTTTACCGTTCTGAAGGATATTCTAACCGCGCAATATCTAAAAAAAATCGACCGGAGCCCAACAGTTGTCGACAATTACATCCAGGACACCGAGGGGTATGGACAAAATTTTAAAGGAAGGGTTTCATTGTTTTTATCTACGTATGAAAAAAGAAAAATCATCAGAATTGCTTCTAATTCTGCCTTATCCTTGTCAAAAATAAGAGATCAAGCTGGAGTGGAAGCGAGCAAGTCATCAGTACGCAGAGTACTTAAGAGTCGTGAGTATCTTAAATACCAGAAATTACAAAACAAGCCGCCACTTAATGCTCCTCGTAAGGAAAAGCGGCTTCAATTCGCAAGAGACTACATGGTATGGGATGTGCAGCCAAGAAGGTCATGTAAATGACTGAAGAACCGTTGTATTTACGGATGAGAAGAAGTTTAATTTGGATGGGTCTGATGGCAACAACTATTATTTCCATGATCTGCGCAAAGAAAAGGGTTTTTTGAACCGACACCACAGCCGAGAGGGCGGTGTTATGGTGTGCGGTGCTATTACATACTATGGCACCATCGATCTTGAGTTTCAAAATGCAAAAATGACTGGTGCAAGCTAAAACACGTTATTGGAATCGGCTTTTTCGATCTTCGGTGAACTATTTGGTTCCATATCTGGGATATTTCAACAGGATAATGCCCCTATACACAACGCCAGAGTAGTAAAGGAGATCATTGCAAGCCAAAATGCTAATATTCTTGACTGGCCACCCCATTCGCCAGATCTAAACATTATCGAAAATGTCTGGGGTTGGTTATCTCGTAAGGTCTATCAAGGTGGTAGACAATTTGATGACAAGCAGTCACTAATTCAGGCCATTAAGGATGCTTAGAATCAAAATTCGTTGGATTACATAAATTCTCTTTATCTCTCAATGAAACCCGTATATTTGAAGTTATTAAAAACAAAGGGAGTTGTACCCATTACTAATAGTTCTTAAATAAAGTAAAACAAATTTAAAAAAAAAAGAAAACCTGTTTTTCACTAAAATTAGTTAAAGTGCCTTTATTCAAGTGACCCAAAAAAAATAGCACATTTTTGGACTTTTTTTTATAAATTACTCAAAAAAAGTTCTTAATTAAGAAACCACTATTTTCATGATTTTTTTATATCTTAAGATGTCTAGCTTCTATTTTATCTTTGGTTAGCAGAGCGGTGTTATTACGTGAACAGGTACCTGTTAAATACAGGAAGTTGATAAATAATATAAATCTGATAAATCGTATAAAAAACATTACCAGGTCTCAGCATTAGTGGCACAAATCTTGAACAGCTTTCCAGCGAGCATTATATTTTAGTTCAATGTATATAATTTTAGAAAGGGCATTTTGCCCAAATCAAGGATTCTTCGCCAACTAAATGAATATCAAGCAATAGGAAGGAGCATGCTGGTTTGGGTTATATTACTCGAGGTTTCAGACGAATTTCTGAATACAATAATTTTAGGCGTTTTTCTTTAAGCTCTTTCCTCTACTTTTGAACACCTCACTGTGTCCAAATCAAGGACTCTTGGCCGACAGGACTTACACCAAATTAAAGCCCCTTGTTAGTGCTTTCCAAATTTACCATACTTATATTTCAGAGGAATTTCAGAACAGCGATATTTGGAATTTAGTATTGTACTATGTCTTAACATTTTGACCCACTGTGCCCAAACTAAGAATTCTCCGCGGATCAAACTTATACCAGATTAAAGTCTTTCGTTAGTACTTTCCAAATTTACTATCCGCATACTTCAGAGGAATTTTTAGAACAGCGATATAAGGAATTTAGTATTGTCCCATGTCTTAACATTTTGACCCACTGTGCCCAAAATATCGCTGTTCTCAAATTCCTCTGAAATATAAGGGTTGTAAATTTGGAAACCACTGACAAGGAGCTTTAATCTGGTGTTAGTCTCGCCCGCCAAGAGTCCTTGGTTGGGACACAGTGAAGTGTTCAAAATTAGAGTAAAGTGCTTAAAGGGAAACGCTTAAAATTATTGTATTCTGAAATTCGTCTGAAACCTCGAAGTAATATAACCCGAAAGAGCATGCTCCTCCTACATATTGCTTGAAATTCATTTAGTTGGCGAAGAATCCTTAAATTGGGCTAAATGTCCTTTCTAAAATTATATACATTGAACTAAAATATAATGCTCGCTGGTAAGCTGTTCCAGATTTTTGCTACTCATACTGAAAGCTCGTAATGTTTTTTATTCGATTTGTCAGTTTTGTATTTTTTTTTATTAATTTTATTCGCCAAAAACCTTGTTTATTTCAATATAAAGGGTTATCCATTTTGCGGCTTCAAAAGTAAACGTAAATAAGAGACATATAAAATATTGTTTTTCATGATATTTCTTTTTTATTATCAAGTTTGAATGTTGACATTATGTGTGAAGCACTACATCATTTAAATGACCACCACGCGAAGTGTTGCAAGCATTGATTCTTTTGAGGTAATTTTCGACCACTTTATGACACATATTGGGCGGTATCTCAGCCATAACTTGACGAATGTTGGTTCTTAAGTGCTCAAGAGTTAAAGGTTTATCTGCATAAACACGGTCTTTCGCGTAGCCCCACAAAAAAAGTCTAATGGTGTCAAATCGCATGATCTTGGTGGCCAGTTGATATCGCCACGACGAGAAATTACGCGGCCAGGAAATGTCTCTTGCAATAAAGCCATATTCGCTCGAGTTGTGGCATGTGGCACCGTATTGTTGAAACCATATATTCTCCAAGTCGTATTCTTCAATAGCAGGCAAAAAAAAGTCGGTTATCATATGACCATAACGCTTCGAGTTGACGGTGACAGTCGTTCCATCGTCGTTTTCGAAGAAGTAAGGTCCAATCACACCTTCGGACCAAAGAGCGCACCAAACAGTGACTTTTTCTGGATGTAATGGCCTCTCTTCAATTACTTGAGGATTCTCAGAACCCCAAATAGGACAATTTTGTTTATTAACATACCCACAGAGTGAGAAATGTGCTTCATCGCTGAAGAAAATTTTGTTCGAAAAATCGCCGTCCACCTCTTGTTGTTCAAGCACCCATTCCACGTATCTACGACGTTATGAATGGTCAGCTGGCTTCAGGTGTTGTGTGAACTGGACTTTATTTGGATGTAGGTGTAGATCCAAATGCAAAATACGCCATAATGTCCTAGTTTCTGAGAACGACGAGGAATCGACACATTCGGGTCTTCGGCAACACTTTCACTTACAGCAGCGATATTTTCAGCGGAACGAGCGAAACGATGATGCACAGGCCTTACATTTTCTGTAACCGCTCCAGTCTCTTCAAATTTCTTCACAATTTTGCCAATTGCTTGCGTAGTTGGACGATTATGTAAACCATAATCTCATCTTATGCACGATATATGGCTGTGCCAGAATCACCATTTTTGTAGTAGGTTTTAATAATTTTTATGCGTTGTGTGATAGTTAAGCGATCCATTTTCGTCAATGCCAGACTTTCAACTGAAAAGAAAAAAAATTGGTTTAACAACTTAGTATGACAGATGTCGAATTCCAGCCCTATACTTTCGAAACCACGAAATGGATAACCCTTTACTTCACTTTCTGGTACTTTAACAGATACCTGTTATCGTAATAACAGCGCTCTGCTAACGAAAGTGGTTTGTGTCTTGCTAGTTAAATCATCATTTGCTAGTTAATAAATCACATGTTTACCGCCCCTCTTTATTCCAAACTAGCAAACCCGGCAGACTTCGTCCTGAATTTTAGTAGGGGGGATAATTTAAAAAAATTGCCTATAGCACTCAGTGATAACGTACCATTCTAGTGCTGAAAGAATTTTTAAAACCGGATGAGTAGTTTAGAAGATCACCCCCTACATACAAACTAGAGATCAGCATGAATGCACTCAAAACGGCGTTTGAGAGATTCATGCCAAACACGAATGAGTGAGTACGCGCCACTCTCTCAAGTGAATTGAATGAATGTGAATGTTGTTATGAGTGAAACATTCATATAATTCAAATGAAAAGAGAATGAATTGAATGTATTCGAATACAATGTACAACGTGTGCGTTGTATTCATTTGAACAACAGAATACAGTACTGTAATTCGAGTATAGTTAGCAGAAATTTGTTGCTGACAAGTTGGTGTGTTTGTGCGTATTGTTACCCAGTTAATAGCAATGTAATTGGAAACATTTTTGATTTTATAAACATATAAATACTTATTCTCTAAAAATTATATATCTATATATAAAATAGCTTAATAAATAATGTAAAATGTATCCCACATTTTGCTGCGCCCCCGTTTAGAATTGAAGCTATAGTCGCCATTCAGAAGTTTTTGTTTAATTGTTGCACTTCTCCCAACACTAGATTCCGGTAAATCATTAACCGAAATCTATAGTTTATTAAAATTAGTTTTAAATAACACCTAATACGTATTTAAAACTTGCAGTTTCGGAACATTTTACATTTAAAAATGTCAAATAATTAAAACTTTTTATAAACTTGTTTATTAATTTGCACCTGTCCACTTATTTACATTGCAAAAGTTTACTACGGATCTATATGTAACAAAAATTGTAAATTATCACATTTGCACACGCAAGCCGCATACTGAGTGCAGTATGTATCTAAATATTTGCTCTTTATTATTGCTACTCTCTTGAAAACTCATTCATTCTAATTTAAAGCCAAATTCATTCACATTCATTAATTTCTCTTTGAATGTTTGAAACATTTATATAGTGCCCACTCACATACTACTGCACTCAACATTCATTGTATGTTGTATGTACCTAAATATTCTAATGTAATATGTGAGTACAGTTTGTGGCGAGGCAAATGAATTCTAAATGAGTTTGCGTTACCATATTGAAACATATTTCTTCGAGGTGGGTTTTTTCATCTTTGAATTGTAGGCTGTGGTGATTTCGATATTTTCTTAAAGAAAAGTCTGCATCAGAAATTAAAGTGCCAGAAAAAGTGCTATATGTTAGCACATGACCAACTTTTTTAGATGCTTGTGTGCACTTAGTGCAACCATGCGATGCAGTATGACCTGGCACACCACAAACGAAAGATTTAGTCGGCGTGTCACATGATAAACAACGGAACACAATCTTAATTTTCTTAATTATTCTGCAACAAAATCTTTTAGAAACTCTTTAATACAACTTGGTTTACTATGCCCTACATATATTCCTACAGGAAAAGGCTTTACATTCTCTTTTAAATCTACAATCCTCAAAAGAATTTGCCACCTTTCCAACTTTTCTCAGCTGAGTTTCAATTCCTATGTGGCAATAGCTTCCGGGTAACACTTGTCTAATTGAAAGTACATCCTTTTTGCCCAACAATGCTGCTGCTGAAAGCGGAACCTCAAGGCCTTCTTCCTTTAGTATAACTAGCAGTTTCTCCAAACATTTTCTGGAAGGAGCTGTCCAGATACCATTTTTTTAATTTTTCGAGCAACTTCAATTCTGGAGCCCACAAATCTTCAAAAGACTGATTGGAATCCGCAACAGGTTCAGAAAAATCTTGAGTATGCACTACAAAATCTCTAAAATCTGAATTTTCACTAGAAATTGTTGCCTCCTCTTCACGTATTCTATTTCTATACAGAATAGATTTTTTTTCACAAGTCTTTTGTTATTTCTTTTGCTCATGTTTTTTTGTTCAAATTTTACTTATATATAATTTTTTACTTCACTTTTATTTAATCTTTTCACAAAAACGATGTATTATCGCGCAGCCACGTGTATTTGGAACAAAATTAAACGAAACAAAAAAAACCAAGAAGAAGCACAACGTGTAGCTGTCAAAAATTTCTCTTCTACCCATCAAACACAAAATAAAAAGTATAGACGCTTTCTTGACAGGGTCGCCATATAGTCGCCTAAAATAATCGACAAAAGTGTTGACATGGAGACACTTAACCCCAGGTTTCCTTCAGGGAGTGCACTCACGCTCACCAATACAACCAGACATGTATTCGCATTTGTAGCAGAACGACAAATGCAGTAAGAGAAATCTTGTGCTCGTTAAAAGACGAACCAGCGACAATTTTTACTTTATGCTGAACTTTATGAAAACTTAAAAAGTTGAAATAGAACCAATTTGATAAAATCAAAAATATTATGGAACTTCACAACAATCACCAAAGATGTGATTCATTTCAATAAACAAAATAATCCAAGAAGCACTTAAGTTTTGAATAATGTAGTTAGTTAATAAAGTTTCTGATAGCCATTCACACGCAGTATGTCCTGGGCAATGGCTTTATCGGAAACCTCCGTTAGCTAGCTAGAGTGAGAAGGCGAAAATAAATGAGCAGCCTGATGTGGTTATGCGATCACTGTGTGTTTCAGGTTTAGTAGGTGACTGATGTCACTGCTCATCAAGCTATCGGGCTTATTCTTTTCTCCTTTAGAAGGCGGATGAGCCAAACATATGGGCCAACGGCGGATAAAAAACCAAAAGAAGAAAATCCAGGTTCGACATATTGCATCCTGGTCAGCGTCTGATCCATAATGGGCGGCTGCAATCAAATATTCTGGCAGTAGGTAAAATGCAAAAACCCGGTGGACTGGGTTTGGTCCCACCACCGTTCATAATGGCAGTGAAAAACGAAAAAGAAAACATAAACAACCCCTATTTGTTGACGATCCCCGCAAACGTTATAAGGACCGCGATTTACGGATATGCACCTGGAATGTGAGAACTCTATATAGATCCGGTGCAAGCATCTAATTGGCAGATGTCTTCGAAAGTTATAAGGCTGACATTACCGCAATCCAGGAAATGCGATGAACAGGACATGGCTGCACACGAAAAAGAAACTGCGACTTATACTACAGTTGCCATGAAAAAAAAACATGAATTTGGTTGCGGATTTGTAGTTGGCAAAAGACAATCCTGTGAGTGAACGTATAGCCACAATCCGCATAAAAGCGAAATATTTTTATATTTCCCTAATTTGTATGCATGCCCCGACAGAGGAGAAAGATGATGATGCCAAAGACATATTCTATGAGCTCCTAGAGGAAACGTATGACCGCTGCCCTGGCCATGTCATTAAGATCGTACTAGGAGATTTTAATGCTAAAGTAGGCAGGGAGAATGTGTTCCATCCAACTATTGGCAATTTCTGTCTACATGCTGACAGTTCCGAAAACGGTATGAGACTGATTGATTTTGCCGCGGCAAAAAACATGGTCATTAGTGGTACGAGATTCCAGCATAAAGACATCCACAAGGCTACTTGGGTATCCCCTGATCAAAGAACGAAGAACTAAATTGATCACGTGGTAATTGATGGAAGGCACTCATCCAGTGTAATGGACGTACGAGTTATCAGAGGAGCTAACTTTGATTCTGATCACTACCTGGTAGCAGCAAAGGTTTGCACAAGATTGAGTAGAGCGAAAATCCTACGATACCAGACGCAGAGGAAGCTGGACGTCGGAAAGCTGAAATTACCAGAGGTAGCCACAGACTACTTTCCGAATCTAACCTACCGTACTTGGTTTTGAAAAACCGCCTCGCAACAAACCATGGTACGATGAAGAGTGTTGCATTGCAAATGATGAAAAGAAGGCTGCACGCATGGCAATGCTTGGAGAATGGAGAAAGCGCGAGAGTGAGAAAATGGAGTTATACAGAAGGAAGAACGAAGCTCGAAAAATCTACCAAAAAGTCAAAAACGGAACTAATAGACATGGTTCAAGGCCCCCTTCTGTAAAGACAAGGACGGAAATCTCATTGCAGATGTGCAGAGTATGTTGGGAATATGGAGAGATAATTTTTCTGCGCTATTGGTACCTGAGATATCCAATGACGAGACAATCGATCTAAATTTGGACGACGACGTCGATTGCCTCCCTCCTAACCAAGACGAGGTCAGAACAGCTATTGCCCGGCTTAAGAACAATGAAGCCGCAGGAGCCGATGGATTACCAGCGGAGCTGTTTAAGGCTGGCGGCGATGAGCTGATAAGGTGCATGCATCAGCTCATTAGCAAAATTTGGTTAGATGAATGCATGACCGGCGATTGGAGTCTCAGTGTACTATGTCCCATATTTAGAAAAGGTGACCCGAGTCTCTGTGCCAACTACCGTGGAATAAGCCTTTTATCCATAGCATGTAAGGATCTATCAAGTATAATGTGTGAAAGACTAAAACCGATTATCGCTGACCTGATTGGACCATACCAGTGTAGCTTTAGGCCTCGAAAATCGACAACCGACCAGATTTTCACGCTACGCCAAATCCTGGAGAAGACCCCACGAAAAACAAATCGACACCAATCATCTATTTGCCGATTATAAGGGGAAACTCTACGAAGCAATGTCTGAACTTGGTATTCCTGCAAAACTCATACGCCTTTGCTGGATGACCCTGACGAACACCAAATCCGCAGTGAAAGTTGGTAAGGATCTTACCGAACCTTTCGAAACTAAGCGAGTCCTCAGACAAGGTGACATCATGTCGTGCGATCTCGTTAACATCTTAATAGAGATTATTCTGAGAAAAGGTGCTGTCAACATGAATAAAACCATCAGCGGCAAAAGTCACATGCAACTTGCGTATGCTGATGATATAGATATCATTGGACGCACAGTTAGAGAAGTTACTGCGGTGTTTTCGAGAATTGAGAAGGAGTCAGGAAAAGTGGGTCTGACGGTAAATGAGGACAAGACAAAATTAATAGTTTCAACGAGCAGGGCCTCCACGCGATTAGACCAAAGCGTGAACGTTGATAACCGTTATAATTTCGAGGTGGTAGACGAATTTATATACCTCGGATCTGCCGTAAACAACAACGTCAGCCTTGAAATCAAGCGGAGAATTGTGCTTGCGAATAGATGTTATTTTGGGCTAAGCAAGCACTTCAGAGATAAAGCCCTATCTCGAGTAACAAAAGTCCAACTATACCAGACTCTCATACAACCTGTCTTGCTTTATGGCGCAGAATCCTGGGTCTTATCGCAAGCAGACGAAACATCTGTAGGAGTCTTCGAGAGAATAATACTCCGAAAAATTTATGGCCCTATAGTGCACAATGGCGAGTATCGGCGACGCATGAATCATGAGCTGTATGAGCTTTATCGTGACATTGGACATAGTTTAGCGGCTTAAAATAACACGATTGCGCTGGCTAGGCCATGTCAGTAGAATGGATGAAGACGAACCAGCACGAAGGGTTTTCGAAACCGAACTCGAAGGAAGACGAAAAATAGGAAGACCAAGACTCCGCTGGAAGATTCAGGTTGACGAATCCCTGCGTATTCCAGATAAGTGTTCCTCTCGAATAATAACAGCAATGGAAAATAACGAGCATGTTTTAATAAGATATCCAAAAAAGCATACCCACGAACCTATTGCCAGTGCAGTGGAAATATGCAGAACAAATACTTTTGTAAAATATGCCGCTATAAACAAACCCCTTAATCCAAGTCAAATAGTGCAACAATCGGTGGTAATTGCAAATCAAAAATGTCGCGATTACCTTCCCTCGAAGTAGCGAAAAGCGAAAAATAGGATACACTCGGAATGAAATGGGACTTTTCAGAGAGCCGCAAGCAATAGATGAAATAGATTACCCTCTAAATCTATACGTTTTGGATAACGAATTATTTATATTGGCAGAAGAGAAAGTGGGAGATGAATATATGGTTATATTCGGCACAAAATCATCAATTCAACTTCTACAAAAAAGCGATTGTTGGCTCGTTGACGGCACTTTTGATGTTGTGCCCACAATAATGCGCCAACACTTTTCCGTTCATGGAAGGATTGAACGAGAGGTCGTCCCACTCCTATTCTGCCTAATGTCCAAAAAATCTGCAGTACTCTATGAAGCATTTTTTAAACGCGTAATTCAAATTGCTTTGGAATATGGAGTTTTTTTTAAGCCTAATCGTATTATATCTGACTTCGAAGTTGGTCTCGTGTCAGCAGCTAGAAAATGCTTTCCAGATTCTCAGATACGAGGGTGCTTTTTCCATTTTTCCCAAATATTGTGGCGCCGTATTCAAAAAGAACGGTAAGAATTTTTAATAACTTTTATAATTTATAGTAATGAACTTGTAATATGTACAACATTATCATTTCAGATTGGTTACTAAGTACGGAAATGACGAAAATTTCTCACTGCAAGTAAGATGTTTCAAAGCGCTTGCGTATGTTCGTCCAGAAAAGGTAGCCAAATATTATTCGAAGCTCCGAAGAACATTTGAAGACGAAGATATTATTAAATTGGCCACCTGGTTCGAGGCCAATTATGTCTATAACGCCCGTAAATACCCACCTGAATTTTGGACGATATTTGATTGCGAGTATTCTGAAAAATACCCGAAAACTACAAACAATGTCGAGTCATGGCACCGACGTTTGAGTGTTGTAGTTGGACGAAAAAAAAAGCGGACTCTACAAAATTGTAGAACATTTAAAAGGAGAATTAATCTATTCTCAAAATATTGTCTCAAAGATTGAGAATGGAGAAAAATTAAAAAAAAATAAACGAAATGTAAAAAAAAAAATATTTCACGTATTGTAAAAAAATTTAATCGTTTAAGAAAACTACAATATTTAATAAGAATAGCAAAAAACTTAGTTTATAATTAATTAAATATTGTTATCAGTTAAATTGAATTGCTATGATTTTTTATTATTTTTAACTTTGTCTTAATTTAATTGATTTTTAACTAATTTGTGTTTTTATTTAATGTTTGTTATTTTTTTTATTTTAAATTAATATGTTTTTCAATGATATGAATTTTTTTAGATCGATTTTGAAAATCCATTAATCTGTTTAATTATTTATTACATATTTCATAATTTGTTTTCAACGAATAAATATCTAACCATACACATACGTTATTATATGTAACATTTCTTATTCATAATAAACTGGCTTTAATTCTTAATAAATAATTTAACGGCATTTTATTTTTTTTTTCTCATAATGAAAGGGGAATAACATATTTCAAAAACCAGAATTTTAATAGACAGAATTTTATTAAAAACAGAATATTGTAAAACAGAATTTTGTAAAACAGAATTTTAGTCAGACAGAATTTTTTTTTGGAAAAAAAACAGAATTTTTGTAAGACAGAATTTTGTGACTGTCCCAAAAAAAATATGCAAAATTATACGTTTTGCCGATGGCATTTTGAATTTGTTCATACTAAATAAAAAATGAAAAATGATCATGGTACAATTATATAATAGTGATACTATACTCGTTGTTGCTGTTGTAGGCAGCAACAACAGGCATTTTATTTTTGTTATATTCGCTTGAGTTGTCAAAACCTAAACAAATACATACCAACAAAACAATAATGCAAAAGAGTACAAAAACAAAATACATGTGAGTTTGACAACTGAAGCGAAAAATCACATAAAAAATAAAACATAGGTTCTAATGACTTTACCATGTACATTAGGGTGGATCGACAAAAAAGTTTTTCCAGTCCACCCCTAGGATTAAAGATATTTTGAAGGCGATCCCAAAAAAAATTTAGTTTTTTTTTTGCCACGCCCCCCCGATGGGCTATTTACTTATTTTGACACTACGTCGCCATTTTAAGTCCGATTTTAATGAGCCGTACACCGTTGTTCATGGCTTGGAAGCCGCCACAATTCTTACCTCAATCATTTTTTACTCCGAGTTCAAATTCTAGTAGTGACTGTCGGTATCTCGTTTCACATCATACCTAAATTCTTTTTTCTTTTTCTTTAACAGTAACTACTTTTGTTCATAACTAAAAAAGTTATAAAGGTTTCAAAAATCCAAATATAACCCTATGTTAAATTCGGCAATTATGAAAAATTTTTTTTTTTCTACAATTGGCAACACTGGTTACTATTACTTCTAATTAAATGTTTTTTGTTTATGCTTACTCAATTTGCTCTATGATAATATTTTAATTTTTTATTTTTTTTCTCTCTTCTCACTAAGTTTCTTTTAATTACACTAGGCTATAATTTTAAACTTTTTTTTGTTTAAATATATTATATATTATTTATATTAAATTTTGGCGGGACTCAAGCTTGCTATACTGTTCGCGACTTTTAAGCTTTGCAAATATGTATCCCATGCGCTTTTCATCTGTTACTTTATCAGCAGATTCACTTACAACACGCACAAAACGTTCCGTATTTTGGGAATGGCATGGAAATTCTATAAAATGAATCATAATTGTTTATTTATTATAAGTATGTGTTTAAACTTTTAAAGATTACTACCTGGTATTTCAATGATTTCATGATCCAAAAATTGATAATGTTCCAATATCTCGTCTGTATAAAAATGGAGACATGGTGGCTCGCTAATTTGTATATTGTCCCACTTTAGTATGTTTGTATATACATCAGCATCGAAATTAATTTGATGTTTTGGAACGCGGAACTGTCTAATCTTTGTAGGTGGTTTACACCGAGCAGTCCTTATAATTTCATAGCCCTGAGATCGTATGGTTTGACCGGGTCGGTTATCATAGCCAGTTGAATATTTTCGGAATGTAAGTAATAGCTATTGTGTTCAATAATTGGACGAATTATCATTTGAATATTAAATGGTAATTCTCGAATCCAAACTATGTACTTAAAAATATGACGACTTCCGTGTATGGACTGTGGTTGGCCCTTTACGAGAAACCAGAAAAGTGCATAAACCTTGACAACGAAAGTCACTAAATTTTTCAAATTCTCTGAAGGCTGCCTCGTGGATACATAAAGACGAAGCAATCTGGATGCTGTTGTCAATCACCGTGCTGTACTTACAGGTCCGGGATTCTGCTTAGCTAGTTTATCATCGCAGGAACCATTGTTAATCGCTAGAACCATACGATAAAGGTACAGTTGGTCGTCGCGGATTTTCCAGTCGCCTACATTTTCTGGCATAGGTCCCATATAAATTGGCTCATAACCATTTACAACCTAAAAAAATTATTTACATATTTGAATGTTGTAAATAGATAAAAAAAAAAAACTTACAGGCTCTTCGGTACATGACAGTAACTCAGATCCCAGTTCTGTAATCCAAATTCCTGGACCTATCTGCTTTCCAAGCAAATTGGTCAACAAACCTTTGAGTGGTAGCTCGTTGAAATGAAACAGGCAAATATTCCACTGTAATGGACGTTGCAGGTATCGTTCCATACATGCGTTCACTCCTGACTTGTAACCTGTATTTACAGCCGTTCCATCGCAATTGATTGCAACTAAGTAATCCAGCGAAAAGCCTTTTGAATCTAAGAAGTTTACAATGGCTTTCTGAATTTCTACCCCAGTACCAGCTGTAGGAGTTGTGTAGCCGACGAATGTGGATTCAGGCTCTTTAATAATTGTTATATGTTCTTCAATAATTTTATGAGAACGTCCTTTACTCCCAGATGCTTCTTTTTTTAATGTTGCATCTTTTTTTCCATCATAAGATATGCATTGCAATACAACTTCGCTAGTAGATGCGGCTTGGACTTCTGCTCTAAATTTCTCTCGCTCTCTCCGGATTTTATTTCTATCAATAACGAGATCGTCTAAGAAACTCAACATTCTTTCACTAAAGCCTTCATAATCTTTGCTCGCTTTTCTAGCAATCGAATCTTTTAAATCTTTTATGAATGTTGTTGCAAGTAAAGATCCTGTGCGATCCGAAGTATTAGTGCGATCTAAAGCTACAGCATAATTATTAAGCGATATGTTTGATACTTTCAGCTGCTCTTCCTTCGGCGATACGTCATTATTTTCATCATCAGAGTCAGTTTCTTCACTTGAACCTGGTGCATATGAAACGGTAAAAGGAGATTGATTTACTCCGGCAATGCTTGAACCTTGATCGATCATATCGATCTCCATGTTATCAACTTGGATATCATGAAAGGTTAAAAGCCTTGGTCCGCTCTGATCGATAAAGAATGCTACTATATTTGGTGGAATTTGTTCATTTTCGGAACATAAGCACTCGGAATTTTTTTCAATGCCGCACTTGCATTTTGAAATTTCAAACAATTTATTCCAATACATCTCGTTACTATGATATTTACTTGGATTTTTAACAATATCTTTATATGACATCAGAAGATTTTTCAAATGCCTTCTAATTGTAGTTTTACATACTATCGGAATGTTTGTATATTTCCACAACTCACAAACCATATTTGTAATCACATGCATATAATTTACTAAAGTTTGATTTTTTTTAATATTTGATGCACCATTTTTCTTTATATGTAAAAAATATTGCATCACTTGTTGGTAATTTATTTTTTTCTATATCACACGCTTCAAACGGCATTTTGTGATTTTTTTTTTAACTTATTTTGCTTTTGATTTTACTTCACTTCACTTTTGTTTCTTTATTTGTCTTTAAAAGACCACAATTTAATCTACGTTGTTTACTTTGCGAAAGCTGAAAACCGATTGATTGATTGCAGATCAAAGCTTTAAAAAATGCATTCAAATGCACGCAACTATAATTTTTACATAAATAGACGAAAAAGCACGAATTTGTCATAGAGAAGACAACAAAAGAAGCATGCAAATATCAGGTGATAACAGTGTTGTCAGATAACAGATTGAGTAAGCATAAACAAAAAACATTTAATTAGAAGTAATAGTAACCAGTGTTGCCAATTGTAGTAAAAAATAATTTGGCATAATTGCCGAATTTAACATAGGGTTATATTTGGATTTTTGAAACCTTTATAACTTTTTTAGTTATGAACAAAGGTAGTTACTGTTAAAGAAAAAGTTTCACAGAATTTGACGGCCTTTTCTACAGACTAAAAAAAATTGGAATTTAGGTATAATGTGAAACGAGATACCGACAGTCACTACTAGAATTTGAACTCGGAGTAAAAAATGATTAAGGTAAGAATTGTGGCGGCTTCCAAGCCATGAACAACGGTGTACAGCTCTTTAAAATCTGACTTAAAATGGCGACGTAGTGTCAAAAAAAGTAAATAGCCCATCGGGGGGCGTGGCAAAAAAAACTAAATTTTTTTTGGGATCGCCTTCAAAATATCTTTAATCCTAGGGGTGGACTGGAAAAACTTTTTTTTTTGTATGGGGACCGATTCGCCTTAATGTACATATTATTGTACCATTATTATTGTACCAAACTAAAAAAAATTCATATACAACGGTAAGTTGAAAAATGTAGCCTTGTTTGGCTAAAGCTAAGGTTATAACATATGAAGCCCGTACTTCTCCATCGCACACATTTGAAGACAGTAAATTATTTAAAAAAATTCAAAGATAAAATTAACGATTTTCTGTCATCTCCCTGTATTGAGTTAAAATTATGATGACAAGAATAATGCCTCTTTAAATAATATTGTCTTCTGCAACGATTTGATGCAAAATAAAAATTCTTCCTCCCATTTCTGAAAAACATCATCAATTTTATTTGGTGTATGCGCGGATGCGAGCGATATGTCCTCACTTACTGGACATCAAACAACGACTGAAAAGTTTTGACTCTCATGAACACGTCGTGTGTATTTGACAGCGCAGTAAGCGTCGCACCGCGGGATACGGCCACGGTTGCCACAGGGATAATTTTTTTATTACCAGAATATTCCAATAAATTACCATTTTTTTTTATTTAGAACATTAATTTAAAATAATTCGTTACAGAAAATCATATTAAATACATACATCAATAAAAAAAATAAAATGGTATCCCATAACATCCCATGAAGGAATCGGGGAGAGCTTCACACAACCAGTGAGCAGTGCTCTTTCGAGTTTTATACTTACTGATTGGGACCTACGGTTTTACCCCGGTTCCGAACGGTATTTTATAATATAAAGATTAAAAAAAGCAAAACATAAAATGTGGCATAACAGAACATAATCTTCACTTTCTTCGCATTTTATTGCCTTTCAATTGCAATGCAAACCAATCAAACACAAAGAGTTCGTTAGTGCGAAAGAGACAAATATATTTGGTTATTTAGTGCGAACGACGACAAGCGCGTATCTAGGTTAGGCCCATAATCATTCAATTCTCCTAAATAGTGTTGCCACTGCTTCATGTTTCCTTTTGTTTGTATGTAACATGTTAGATCACATTTCGTCAAATATTCTAATAGAAGTATGAAATCACATGCTCTTTTTTATACTAATTATTTCATTTCAAAAGGTTACCAAAATGAATATAATGTTACCTTGCTACCAAGACGTTTAAATTTTACCAATTTTGGTTGGATATTATCAACTGTGGCAACCGTGGATACGGCGTGCCCATCACTGGTATAGATATAGAAGCTAAGAATGTAATCGAAGTTGTTCGCATCACAATCATGTTCAGGAGCTCCAAAATCACGAGCGACTGCTCACGACAATTTGTCGATCTTTGACGACCACGCTCGCTTACGAGACACTACTATCACACGCTATTTTACCTATCGGTTCAGTTGTTTTTAAAGTGCTCATATTTATTGCCAAACAATATTATGCATGAGTTTTTTAAACTTTTTGCGACTTATTTCTTATGGAGATAGCGCATTCTAAATAGCACAATACTCCAAAATGTAGATAATGCCTATTCACATTTGACGACCGTCTTTACTCTGTCTGAATAAAAAACATCGATCGCCAATATTTTTTTGGAACTTGCTGGAAGAATTTTTGGAAGCAGAGACGTCCTTCTGAATGGTGGAGCTCACTCTGAGTGAGTTTGTATATGTTTGTTGATCCCAGACACACCTCTCTCCCTACATATACATAAATGTAAAAAGACGGATAGTCTCCGTACAACGAGTGTCTAACTAGAATGCTTTGTAGCCAAATGCAACCCTGTAAGTCATAACTGTTGTTAGATAAACGAAAGCTATTCGCAGAATTTAAAATGAATTAGTTTGCTTCGTAGCCATTCGGTGGACTTCGTGTAATGGAAGTGTTATGAATTCAAAATTGTAATTCGAATGATAGCCGGAGGCCAACTTTGCATTATGACTACGGGGGTATGTGTTTATAAATCGTCAGTGTGAAATCAAATCGACAAATCTGCAAAATGCATACTTTTCACAAGAGCGCTTTAAAGTTTTCGCCTGTGATATAAATACGTATAAATGCATACCGCCGCAGCGCCATCTAGCGGATTTTTATTCAACTATACGATATGCCAAAATAGACGGAAAAACTATTAGACTAAACTAATAATTTTTTTAGATGCCAGTTTGATTTCTCAGCGCCCAAATGTTGTTTTATTAACAAAAAAGGAGCTGGTCCAGACCGTTGCGGACTTTATACTTTACACAAAATTATACTACGTCATATTTTAAATATTTGTTCCCCTAAATTTAAAAGACAGCGAGAGTTCTGTTGGAAAAGTCGAGCGTGCTCACAAATAAGTTTGTAATTTAGCCGTTATACTTACAAACCCTTAATTTCCATTGCGGACGTTGTAACATGGATCTAAGTTTACTCAACGTAATTCTCTCACTAACAACCAAGAACGTTGTGAAAAATTTGAAACGCACATAAATGAAAATTGCTGAACCCTGCCAGTTATGAAATAATGGAGGTGTAGGTCGACTTCGTGAATTTTATAAATTGTTGACTTTGGCCGATATAAGCATATTTCCCAATCCAATTGGACAGCAACTCGAACTTAATGTGTGCGGCACTGCTAAACAAACCCGAAGATAACAGTAATTGAGCGGACAATAAAGATATGTATGTATACACATAAAAAATTGCCTAGTTTGGGTTTGGTGTTTTTTTGAATGGTTTCCCATTACATCCCATGAAGGGACCGGAGAGAACTTCTCACAATCACTGAGCTGTGCGCTTTACAGATTTTACTTAGTGATTGGGACCTACAGTTTTACACCGATTCCGAACGGTATTTTGAGAAGCTTTTTCATGGCTATATACTCGATAGTGTCGCCGTCACTATGCGAGGTGACCGCCGCCGAAAGAAATTTTAAGGTGGTCAGAGCAGGGTTCGAACCCAGGATCTCATGTACAAGAGCCGCGCACACTAACCATTGCACCACCGACGGACAAGAATGCGGACAAGAAAAAGCAATTTTGGCAAAGTCAAAAGTGCAAAAAAGTGTTGGCAACTCTACTTTTGGTCATTCCAATTTTACGTCAGAAACCACAGAACATCTTCAAAACACGGACTATTGCGATTTAACTCTTAAAATCCACGACAGTTCGCAATTGGAAGTACATCGTTCGGTGTTAAGTGCCTCAACCGATTGTTTTAGTGGTTTGGAACAGAAATGTGAGGTAGTAAATGATGCTATCATTATGTCTAGCTGCCTTCAGGGCGACGTCGTGGAGGTCGTCAACTTGAAGTACACGGAAGCCCTGGAATTTGAGCTTAGATATAATCGACTATGGCGGGCATCTAAATACAGAATATGATTGTTCTATTAAAATTATTCCAACCCCATACTGGTACAATTGAAATACATTCAGAGAAAATTGTAATGGTAAGTAATGTAAACGAGGAGATTTACTATGTCCCGAGAGTAAACCTTTTCCCATTCTGTTGCTCTGCAGCTTACAAGCCGGCGCTGCTGTCAGTGCAGCAGTTCGTTCTTTAATACAGCCATAGCAACAAAGATGTATTGTGGTAAGTGACAATATTCCGCAACAACCTCAATAACAACAGCGTAGTGTGCAGTAAAATACGTACATGTATACGTCCAGTATGGCGGCGACAAGCCTTAGTTAGACCCATGAAGCAGCATACCTGAACATTTACGCGTATCAAACAGGAGCCCATACAAGATGAGAACGTCGGTGGTGGTTATAATATCTTAAAGAAGTCAACTCAACAGCAGAACCACATCGTTCTATACCCTTGTGAACAACTTAGAAAGATGTTAAATAGTTTGCTGAACAGCAAATAATTGCCGCCGAATATGGGTATGATCGAGACTATAGTGCAGGCATTATAGATGGTACCTCCGCGCCCTCAAGCACTACAGCTGTCATTCAAACATCCATAACTCAACAGCATTAGGTACCACCACCATCATAGCAAATCACGATGGCCCTGATAAACACATTGTGGTTAAAGGCAGTTCAAACTCCAAGATGATATGGTAAGATTATCTTAGAAGTTCTTCGACAATATCCCCATCTGGTGAATAGCAACAAGAATATTAAATTGACAATCATGCCAAACCCGATGGGCCAACCGCAGAAGATGATAGTTAAAGAGCCAGCTGGAACTGAAAACCCAGCAGCAGCAGTCACAATCGGAGAGAAGTTGTATGTTTTGCCGAAGATGGAACAAAACAAAGTACTACCAGACCTTTCCTCAGAGTAGCAAACCAAAGCATCAACCAAAGTGTTTTAGCCGCATTGCAATAAAGTGGCTATTTAATACGTTTTGATCCTCAAACTTTAGAAGAAATCAAACGTTGATGTAGTTTCCGACAAGTCGATGATTATTTGATGTAAATAAGTTTTTATTTCAAAGGTTGTACATGTGATTGTCTTTTATATTGTGATTATAAGTTTAAGAGTAATATATACGCATGAATAAATTAAAAAATATATATGTAATATATGCATTTTAGATTACCCACAGTAAATTTTGTTCATTGCCTGTTTGCAGTGGGTAAATCTACAAATATGCAAGGCAAATTTCTGTATGGTTTGTCAACGTGAAATTGCCTACGTTTATTGGTAATATTGCCAAATTAAATACCTGACATTATGTTGCCCAGTGCATTATGATATCAGACCATGAATGTGGGAAATATTACACTAGGTTTTTTTTCTGTGTATACTCTTTGCCTGACGACAACGTATGAATCACACATAGTATTGCCAATTCAGCGCGTTTCGCGCTTTTCAACAACACAAAAGCCAAATTTTTCAATCTTGGCCCGTTTTTAAAATAACACATTGGATTAGCGCGTGTTAGTGTAGATTTTTAAAATCATAGAACGCCAAGAATCTTACGCCCAATTTGTACAACTATTAAAAAGACAATTTAATATTGAGCAGTTATTTATTGTTATTACTTTAAGTCAACAGCCGGGTCATTTAAAGAATTTCTGTAAAAGATTTAACGAATATCTTTTATACTTTGTTAATATATTATTTTAACTTCCTTAATGGAAATGTCTGAATAAATATTTTGTAATAAATATGTAAATTTTAGGCAGAAGGTTATGTGCAAAAGAATAGAAAAGAGCGGGAGTCTGATCCACTATTTTAAAAATGGCTGAAGCTATTATTAAAAGGCGAAACAACAGCCTTGTGTATTTACTGCAATTGCCTGAAATTGTCTGAAACATCAAAGGGTTAAACCTTATCGAAATAGACCGAAAGCAACTAGAAATTGCATCTAAAAGAACTGCATCTACAACCCCCAAATAGCCAGGTAGTGCTTGCTCTTTATAAAGGGTTTTTCAATAAGAGCGCTACAAAAGTTTTTTTTTTAAATAAAACAAAACCGGTTTTAGATACCAATGAAATTCTTTATTTCTGTGAAAGTACGTTCGATGCCATTATGTATGGAACTCGATTTCTTTTGCATGGCCACCACGGGCACGCTTGCAGAAGTCCAGACGCTGAACCCAATTTTCGACGGGTTTCAAGCATAAATCGGCTGATACTGCTGCAATTTCACGTTCGATATTCGTACGAAGTTCATCAATCGTCGCTGGCTTGTTGGCATAGACCATAGACTTGACGTAGCCCCACAGGAAATAATCTAACGGCGTCAAATCGCACGACCGAGGCGGCCAATCGACTGGGCCATTTCGTGAGATAACACGTTCACCCAACTTGGTTTCCAATAAATTGATTGTGGGATTCGCTGTGTGGCTTGTGGCGCCGTCCTGTTGGAACCACATGTCCTCCAAGTCCATATTATCCAATTGGGGCCAACAATATTCGGTTATCATTGAACGGTAGCGATTCGCATTCACAGTCATGTGCCGGTCTTGATCATCACGGAAGAAGTACGACCCAATGACGCCGCCGGCCCATAAACCGCACCAAACCGTAATTTTTTCGGGATGCAATGATGACTCATGGATTACGTGTGGATTGCTGTCTGACCAATAACGCATATTTTGCTTATTCACGAAGCCATTCAGCCAGAAATGAGCCTCATCGCGGAAGATGATTTTCCGATGAAAATCCGAATCATTTTCAAGTTGTTGCTCAGCCCAATTCACGAACATATGACGCTTATGGTGGTCAAGCGGCTTCAGTTCTTGCGTCAATTTGATCTTGTAAGGATGTAGGCCAAGATCTTTTTGCAAAATTCGCCACAACGGCGTCACAGAGATGCCCAACGCTTGAGAACGACGTGTGAGAGACACATTTGGGCTTTCTTGAACTAAAGCCTCAGCGGCAGCAATATTCTCGACACTACGGGCACGTCTTTGTCTCACTGGCACGGGAACAATTTGTACTGTGCCAGTGGATTCAAATTTTTCCACTAGACGCTCAATTGTTGATCTGGTAGGACGATTATGACGACCATAAATTGGACGTAGCGCCCTTAAAGTTGAGGCCACTGACTCCAAATTTCGGTAGTAAATTTTAATAATTTCGACTCGTTGTTGGCTCGTATATATGTCCCACGTTTGCTGTCCCTATCGATTTACTTTTGTGGCGTCTCTGTTGAAAAACCCTTTATATGTACATGGTAGTACACTAGGGAATCCCATTAATAAAATTTTGTTTTTGCTCAAGCTTGTAGGGTAAAGCATTTTTGAGATTTTTTCAGATTTTTCGGAAGATGTTAGAGGTCGCACACGTCGAATTTCCCCAAAAATTGGGATTTCCAGACGTTGTTTTGAATTTTACTTAAAACTTGGTCAATAACCAAAAACTTGCTCAAAACGTCCAAACATTTATTGTATATGCAGAAACCACCAGTTTTGGCTATAATTTTGCCATATACATATTATATTTTTTCGTAAATTTTGCACAAATTCTGTAAATAACGCTTTATAACTTTTAAAATGTTCACAAAAATTTAAAAAACTAATGATGCAGTTTAAAAGACTGATAAGTATGAATTTGCGGTTACTGTTTCTGAGTTATACCCTTTTAAAGCTTTATACCCATTATCTTTATATATATAATTCTACTGCACGTGTGTTTGTGACTGAACTCCTCCTAAACTTCTGGACCGATTTGAATAAATTGTTTTGTATGCGTTTGGGTGGCGCCCTGGGTGGTTTAGATTTACTATTCGGTCCAATTGGACAAAGGGGCGTGGTACCTCCCATACAAACCACAAATTAAAAATCCATTATTTCTGCTCCTGTTAACGGTACTTGAACAAAATTTGCAGGACAACGTCTGCCCGGTCAGCTAGTATAAAACTAAAAACATTACAATCTGGTTGCCATTTTTGCATTGGATTTGCTTTAAATGAAAAAATATACATGTGCCAACTAACGACAAAGAATTACACGCAGAAAAAAACGGGCCCAAGCATTGTTTTCATGAATTGAAGATCTGCCGCGTTTTTGTGCCTTTGCTGTCTGACATATGTTTGCTTTCAGCAGTTTTCATCAAACAGCCACATTTGGGGCAGTAAAACATATTAGAGCCTGTTAATCATTGTGTCTGCAACATGTAATATTGATTAGCAAACACAATCGTGTTTGGACACAAGTATACCATATTTGCTACTAGTTACAAACACGTTATATAGACATCCAAACAACAAAAAAAAAACAGATTTTTCAGCGTGTAGTAAAAGCAGATTTAACAGAAGACATGCTTCAAAATAAACAAACTCAAAGTTTCATTTCAAATGCCAGCCTTACATTTTTTAAGCCTGTCATATTTCTATTGATTTTTTACAAACACATCGAGAAAAGTGGAAAACCAACTAATTATTTCACGAAACAAAGCATAAAGTTCAACAATTGCATGTGGTAAATGATGTCTAAGAACGTGGTGTGGCCTTGGACAACAGTTACATCAATGTCACAACTTCTGTAAAATATTTTCAGAACTTATTGCATGCAATAGAGCTGCATCGCAAGATCCCCAGCATTGTTGCTAGTTTAGACCGTTTGGGATATTTCTAGCACTTTTTTATGTTTTTAGCCCATTTTTAAATTAGTGCCCTTCTTTCAGCCCTTCTTTATGTTAACAACTTTTGGGATATAAACACTTTTTAATGTAAAGCTCATACTTTATTTGTATTAATACATATATAGTTTATTAATATTAAGTATTATTTTTACTGTTTTATTACATACATCAAAATTTCATGTGAAGGGCAGGCCTCTTTTTTCGATTTTACTTCAAGCAGTTTAAAATTTTCATTTGCAATCTTCGACTATACTGCAGCTCTTGCCTTATTTCATAACTATTTTTATGTTTTTTTTACGATTTTAAGCTCGCTGTAGAGAAACTATCTCTCTTTGAAGAAGGAATTGCGTCTTCAAAATTCTTGACAGCTTTGCAAACTTCAGATATCAACAAAATGTATATTTAGATCCACTTAATGGATGTAGAAACAATAATTTTGACATATTTTTTTGTAATTTTCCTTTTGTAAGTGTATAAATTGAAGCAAATGGATATGACAAATTCCTGCAAATTTTTGTTAATAAGACTCTTGAGAACATTGCGAAATACAGTAACCAAAATGTATTGCATTGAGTGTTCCAAATTAATCATAACAGTTCAAAGATTTATAACTATTTTGATGTAAAATATAAAATATTTAAAACTTTCTTGACGTTTCCCATTTTATGGATTATTAATACATTCTTTCTGAAGGACTTATTAGAAAGAAATACGAACTGAGGAAAGAGCTACGATGTTGCGGAAAGTTGCAATGCAAAATTTCGGAATGTTTAGGATTTATTGGAGTAAAACCAAAAATAAAGCTTTGCCCATCAGCAGAAATCTTCTCTGGCCTGTAAAGAAAAACTGTGATGATCAGGGTCGATTGCTGATACCAAGTCCATGTACTTTCATAATTTGTTGGTTTGGTTGAGACCCTAAATCTACTGTCGCACAGGTATATTGATGTATACCCCGTTTCTTATTTGTTTGCACTTTCCCCACATTTTAATTTGAAATAATTGAAAACTTTGGCTATTTATTTGTTTTATATTAGTTAAATGTATGAAATGTATTAATCTCTGTGAAATACTAGAAAATATTCGAAATACGACACTTTGCGCGTTCATCATAGAGTAATGACGTATAGAGCTGGCATTGTTCTCATCTTTCCTTTCACGCTATACGTGGTGTGGTCGGTGCAATAGAAAGTTATTTGACGTAAATTGACTTACACCAGGTGGAATTACAAAAATTGTTGACTTAAATTTTTCATGTCATTTTGATGAAAAACTGTGAAATTTAAACGAATTTTGGACTTTTTTTGATATATTTTATTGTTAGTATATATTTGTGGTGTAGTTACACAAAAATTTTACCGCACAAATCGAAATGTCGTTGCTGATTTATTGTTGGATGGCTTGAGCCGTTGCCTTTATCTGGTATTATTAAAGCAATACTTTTCAACATCCAACCGCCTATCTGCAACACACCAATTGTCATCAATTGACTGAGAGAGTTGGCGTCTCTGTACGTCTACTCTATGGTTTCTCTATGGGTTTCATTCAAAATCTTAAATAGTACGTTCCCAAGTGTTCCTCAAAAATTCAAACTTCACATTTGAATGAAAACTGTTTGACATTTCGTAAAAATACAAGTTTTCGAGTAATACGACGTATTTATGAGTTTGAACGAAACCCCATACTCTATTACTAGACTACAATGATTCAAACCATGGTTCTAAAATTTGGTATTTATCTATTACACAAAATCAAAAATACAAATCTTGAAGCTTACACACGAAAAAATAAATGATCAAAATTTTTAACACAAAATAATAGTTATGATTTCATATTAATTTTTGTATTTTTACATTACATTTACATTACATTACATTTTTGGTTATTTATTAACTTTACATGAAAATTAAAGCGCCATCTAACGGAGAAAAAATAGTTTTTTTAAATCCAAATTTAATTCACTTTTCAAAACTGGCTCAAGCATTACAATCGGTTCACCCATTCTGATTTTATATAACTTTTTATAATAGTATTACATTACAAGTGAACCTCCACGTTCCTTCGAAGCTTAAAAATCGATTTTCTCAAAATTCTGACGTGCTACATCAAAACGCCGAGACATGTATTTCTTTATTTTAAGCCTATTTACATATTCTGTTAACATTTCTCATGTGTACCAACCACTGTCGTACTGTGTTATAGTATTTGACACAAAACAGATGGTTCTCGAAGTCGAGCTTCAATCTCAGTAAACATTTAACCTTTTTGGTACACTATGGTCTGAAAACAACAACACTGTTTCCAATAATTGTGTCTTTAGGAATATTTGTACCACTGTTTGTTTGAAATTTGATTTATTTAAAGGACTTTTAAGCAACACAAAATATTTGTACTTTTTTAAGCAAATCTGAGGCAAATATGGCAAATAGTTTAAAATGGGTAAAAAACTTTAAATGGGTATAAGTCTGGACCAGTAACCGCAAATTCAAAATTGTTTGGAAGTGCGTCATTTGTTTTTGAAATTTTCGTACAAATTTTAAAAGTTATACAGCGTTTTTTAAAAGATGTATGCAAAATTTACTAAAAAATTTAATATATGGTACCTTATTAAGCAAAATTATTGCCAAAACTGGTGGTTTATTCATATACAAGTAAACTTTGGACGTTTGGCTTTAAAAATTTTGACTTACAAACTAAGAAAATTGAAGTTATTGCCAAGTTTAAAGCAAAATTCAAAAATCGTCCGGAAACCCAGGTTTTTGGGGAAAACTTCACCTGTGAAACCTCTTCCGAAAAATCTAAAAAAATTTCAAATATAATTTACTCTGTAAGCTTTCCAATTAAGCTTAAGCAACCATGAAAATCGAGAAATAACCATTTTGGAACACCCTAGCGTACACACTCCATTTTTAACTGTGGATAATCTGCGTGCACTATGCTGTAGTGCGTTTAAAAACAGTGAAGTCGCCAATTTTAGTGCGTTTAAAAACAGTGAAGTCGCCAATTTTAGTGTCCATCGGACCAAATACACAAATATAGGAACGTTGTAGCGGCCCATTTTGTGGGAAACCTTTTGGAGGATTATACATCCGTGGCAAACCCACGTTGAAAATTTAGTCCAGAAGTCTGTTCAGAAATATTTGTATTTTCTTTAATAAAATTTATCATTTGATACTTGTAATTTACTTCTATACTAAATTGACCATAAAAAGATATTTTAAAAATAAGTTTTATAAAAGAATTATGAGCTTTATTTTAAGCAGAAGCTATTGTTTATACTTTAATTTGGAGAATCGTACGAAAATAACAATTATGTTGTAGATTTGGTTTTTAATAACAAGTAAATTGCAGCTCAAATTACAACACTATATTTAAATATAATTTCGAGCTTTGGTTATAAATAGTGGACAACGCTGAGCACACACAATCCAAACAGCGAAAAAACGAACAGTGTGTGTGAGACAAGACGAGCTTCATAGAAGTGACGTCGCGGGGAGTGTGTCGGTAATTCTCTGCCGTCGGTAATTCTCTGATTTTGCATTCTTATGATTTACTTTTGTTTACTTTGTTTAGTCGTATGTATTTGTGTTGAATTTGACAGTTAGTCATGGAATAAAAACAAAATCCCTGTTGTTGGTCCCCACAATTACAACAAATCCTACCGCGTTAACCTCTACTAGTTCACCCATGGCATTAACCGAAACGAAATAAGCGAAACATACGGTACGAGCATTGTTAATAAGAACACAATCTCTTGAAATTGATTAGAAATATCCTCTGCCGCGTAAAAAAACAACAATGCTTGGCTTTGAAAGGAGAAACAGAAACAACGAACCAAGCAGCCGGTATCACAGTAAAAAAAAAACAGAAAGTCAGTGTTTTCACAGAGAAAATATCGACTACAAATTTAATAATTCTGTTAATATTCTCAGAAAAAATTCTGTTGCAGATTCTTGAAACTTAGCACGCGGGAAACCAATCAAACCACTATTCACCGCACTATAACGAATATCCAAACCTTGTTATTTCAGAGTGTTTTTGTTTGTCGTTGGAACTACAAATTATAATTTGCACCCGTCAATTGCACTATTCGAATTTGAATTTATTGTTGTTCGAACAAAAAAGTTGGGTTTGGCGTCGACAATCGCGTTGAATTTTATGTAGGCTAGAGATGGTAGCTGGAACAATTTTTTCCACTTTCAGCCGTATTAGAGAATTGAACAAAACACAAACTAACCTTTTTATTCCTGGCCGATGACGTTGTGTTGTGATGAACTGCAGAAAGATCCAAATTAGTGCAGAAATCTCAGCATAAACGACAACCCGGTTCGAATAGGACCAATTGAAACCGTCAAATCTGGAAGAGTTGGTGTTTTCTGAAGGTGAATGGGGTTTCGTTAATACTGAGCCAGAAAATTTGCAACGAACCTTGCAATTTATCTTCAAAAATTTTTTCCCAACGAAATATATATGTTTATGAAAGTTATCAATATCATTATTCATATTTAGTTTCTTTATTATAATGCATCGAATTTGCCTTTCAATTACCCCGTCACTGGTTGTTTACTCCAATTTTGAAGTAACGGTATAATCATACGATTTGTGTTTAAATGTTTTCGACTAATAAGTAATACACGTACGTACTACATATCTACGTAAAAATTTGCCTATATAGTTTCCTAATGTATGTACATACAAATTATTTTGAACAGAATAAAGTTAGTTGTTGGGTGAAGATCAAATGAAAACGTCGTGTTTCTTCTTATACATTTTTTGGTGACCCCGACGTGATTGCAAGAGTTAAATTGTATTTAGAAAAAAGAGCATCGACTGTTTTCAAATTATTTGCCAAGCTGCATACAACATTCTGTAAAGAATTTTGGTGGTTTTGAGACAAACACCACTATAACTCGAACTTAATTAAAACTGTACTGTTTAAAATTTAAATTGCTTTGATTTAATTACTATGAGTAACATCGCAACTGCCGTGTTCTCCTATTACTATTACTTACTGGAACGAAGTAAAAACCCTATCCCTGGCTGATCCAAAGTTTGATACTCCAAAGGATATTGACATTCTTGTGGGGTATGATTATTTCTTTACATTAATAAAAGAAGGTCGTGTCGTTAAAGATGGGAATTTAATTGCACAAAATACAATATTTGGATACGTTCTATGTGGTGGTTCCATAACAGAAAATACAATTAGTGCTTGCCATCTGATGATAAAAGACACGTCAGAAGTCGATTTAAACAAGCAGTTGCGAATGTTTTGGAAATTGGAGAGTGTGCCTTCAAAATGCATCCCATTAACAGTCGAAGAGCAGCAAGTGGAAGATTTTTACAAAGCCACTACTATAGATACTCTGTGAGACTTCCATTCATTGAAAAACCTGAACTCGGCGATTCTTTTCCTGCTGCTCTTAGAAGACTGACGAGTATGGAAAGAAAATTTAGCTCCAATCAAAACTTGAAACAAGCATACGTAGATTTTATGGCTGAATATTTACTACAGGGCCATATGAGCATTGTGCCCCAAGAAGAAATAGTTCGCCAAACCGGGACTGTTTATTATTTACCTCACCACGCTGTGATCAAAGAAAGTAGTCTAACCACAAAATTGAGAGTGGTGTTTGATGGTTCTGCCATATCTTCTAATGGAAAATCACTCAATGATAACTTGCACAAGGGCCCAAAATTACATGAAGATTTGTTGGCTGTCATTTTGAGATATCGATGCAAGAAATACTGCTTTTCTGCAGACATAAAACAGATGTTTAGAATGATCAAAGTACAAGAGTGTGATCAAGAACTAGCTGATCAAGTAAACAAGTTGCTTACGGCTGGCGGATTTCAACTTAGAAAATGGGCAACAAATGACAGCCGTGTACTTCGAAAAATTGCGGATTGTGACAAAATTGAGAGCATCATAGACATTCCTTCAGACTTATCAATATGTCTTCTTGGAATTATTTGGAATCCAAGTACCGATTGTTTTTCATATAAGGTACAACGGAAAGATTACTGCACAGACACAAAAAGGAAGCTTCTTTCCGAGATATCTAAAATTTTTGATCCCTTTGGCTGGATATCACCTGCGATTATAAGTGTGAAAATAATTATACAACGACTTTGGCTGGTCAATCTCAAATGGGATGAGCTACTGCCTTCGGATATTCTGAATGAAGTGAAATTACATTTTTCAGAATTTCATTTACTTAACAATGTCAATATACCCAGACTTATTTTTTCCACAGAGAAAGTTGTGACCTACCATGGATTCTGTGATGCGTCCAGTTCAGCCTATGCCGCAGTAATATATAGTCGTAAGATATCAGCAGACGGAGAAGTGTCAAGTAGCATTGTGATTTCAAAAACTAAGGTGGCTCCAATAGCGACTGTTTCGATTCCCAGGCTGGAGCTCTGCGCAGCATACCTTTTAACCGAACTGTTTGAATATTTGGCAACAGTCATAAATGTGAATACCAACGAGGTGGTGTGCTGGTGCGACAGCAAAACCGTGCTAGCCTGGCTTTCTTCGCATCCCTCAAAATGGAAGACTTTCATTAGTCATAGAACATCCTACATACTGGAAACACTTCAAAATACAAGCTGGCGGTACGTTCCTAGCAAAGAGAACCCTGCTGATGTTGCTAGTAGAGGTATTACTTCAAGGGCCTTAATTAATGATGAAATGTGGTTTAACGGACCACCATGGTTGGTGAAGGATGAATGTCTGTGGCCCTCCTTCAATCACAATGAGATAAGCACAAATGAAGAGTTACGTTCATGCAAACAAGTTGTCTTGACATCTACAACCGGTTATACCGACGTTATTGCTAATATTAACGAAAGGGTTTCATCTTGGCCTAAAGTTGTGCGAGTTCTTGCTGTATAACCGTTTTAAAATCTAAATGTAGAGATAATTCCCCCTTAAAAGTTGAAGAACTAAACATAGCTGAGGTGAAAGCTTATAAATTTTACCAGTCCAATACCTTCGCTGACACTATAGCATCAGTTAAAAGAGGCCAAAATAATACAATTCACAATAAACTACGGAAGCTATCCCCATTTTTAGATTCAGAGGGGCTGCTGCGTGTAGGAGGAAGATTAACAAAAGCGGATTTGCCTTACGATAGTCAACATCAAATCATCCTCCATAAAGATAGCCCAATTGTTCGCAAAATCGTACATCATTATCATTTAAAGAATCTTCATGCCGGAATTACACTTTTGGTCGCTACACTGCGTCAAAAATATTGGATTATTGGAGTTCGTGAAATTGTCAAACACGTCACTCGACAGTGTGGAGTTTGTCTTCGATACAGCGGTCGAGTTCAAGAGCAACTCATGGGTGACTTACCCAAATTTAGGGTTAATGCCGCCTACCCATTTTACGAAGTAGGTTGCGACTATGCTGGACCTATAATTTATAAGCAACATAACGGCAGAAAGGCCCCACTTGTTAAAGGATATGTAGCAATATTTATTTGCCTGGTGACTAAAGCCGTTCATCTCGAACTTGTATCTGATTTGAGCACAGATGCCTTCCTAGCGGCTCTAGATCGTTTCGTTGCTAGGCGTGGTCTGTGCGGTCGCATTCACAGCGACAATGGCACTAATTTTCGAGGCGCTGCAAGACATCTAGACGAGATTCATAAATTGGTAACAAACTTTCAATCTAAGAATCAAATTTCGAATTTCTTATCTTCCCAAGGTATACAATGGCAATTCATTCCGCCAGGAGCACCCCACTTTGGGGGTGCATGGGAATCCACCGTCAAGTGTATGAAGTTCCATTTACGAAGAACTGTGGGTCAAGCTACTCTAAACTTTGAGGAATTGGCAACGCTACTTGCAAGAATCGAGGCCATACTAAATTCTCAGCCTTTAGTCCAAGCTGACTCCGACGACGTCCCATACTTAACTGCAGGACATTTCTTAGTTGGAAGGCCTCTAACATTACTCACTGCGGACATTACTCACCTCAAAACATCTTATTTATCCAAATGGCGACTGATACAACAATTAACTCAACAATTTTGGTCTCGATGGTCTACTGAGTATTTGCTCTCGCTACAACCGAAACCTAAATGGCTTAAAGAGAAGGTTAATATTTGTATTGGCGACATCGTTTTACTACGAGAGGAAAATTTACCACCCGCTTGTTGGAAACTTGGTCGTGTAATCGAAACCCATGCTGGTGCCGATGGACTTGTTAGGGTTGTCACTCTAAAGACAGCAAACTCAACGTTCAAGAGGCCTGTTGCGAAATTAATCCCGCTACCAAAGGAGAGTTGAACCTCGTTCAAGGCTGGCGGAAATGTTTATGAAAGTTATCAATATCATTATTCATATTTAGTTTCTTTATTATAATGCATCGAATTTTCCTTTCAATTACCCCGTCACTGGTTGTTTACTCCAATTTTGAAGTAACGGTATAATCATACGATTTGTGTTTAAATGTTTTCGACTAATAAGTAATACACGTACGTACTACATATCTACGTAAAAATTTGCCTATATAGTTTCCTAATGTATGTACATACAAATTATTTTGAACAGAATAAAGTTAGTTGTTGGGTGAAGATCAAATGAAAACGTCGTGTTTCTTCTTATACAATATATATGAAATGAAAACAAAATTGGATTAGTATTAGGTACAAGTGTTTTCCCTCTATTGAAGAACAAGCAATCGGGATTAGGATCTTACAAATAAAATTAACTTTACTTTTCAGGATACTGCTTATAACTAACTTGAAGAGTTGGAGAAAGAATTTTACAGCAACCGCGGAAACTATATGTTGCACCGATCACCCAAATTTTCGAACAAGATAGCTGAAACGAAACAACGAAACTTCCGCCAGCTGATGCTATATACGTGTTGGCGCTTACTCTTTTCTATATTTAAACACAACCTATGTAAAACTTAGAATAATAGAATAGGGTTACCATGTACCCGTAACAACTTCCATTAAATATTCTGATCTTAGCCACTATGTTTTGGTAAAGCATGGCTTGAAAAATTTAAATTTCCAAATAGAATTGTCATGTTTACATAATTACCTGAACGTCTGGAGCAATGCTAAAATAAACAAGTTTTTAACTACAGTGTCAAGAAACTCTGATTTCGAAACTTCTAACTGAATAACTTCAATTTGATGACATATTTATTGTTTTATTTTGTTAATAAATCCTTGTTTATTATCATTCGATGTTTTTTATCCTTTTACAAAATCAAAAGCGGCGGACAATTCGTCAACAATTTGATCTTTTTCTGTAATCTAATTTTTTATACTTGTTCATTGATTTTTTGCCTACAGTTTTACGTTAAAATTAAGTAACCAAATCTGAAATCTGAATCCGAAAAATATGCTGTAAATAGCTTACCAACGCCAAAATTTCCACAAGTGTTTGTAAGAGAGCCTTTAAAGCGCAATTTTTGACTGGTTATTTAAATATGTAGGTAATCAGTTGATTTTGATATATGGTTGATCTGTCTTTAAATACGAAGAGAGTTTTCCAGTGCTTTGTCAAATAATCTTACTACCTATATGGCAACAGTGGCAAAAATAACCGCTATTCATACATTTATCGGCTAATCGTAACAATGCATCAAGCTGACATCATTTGCAAAAGAAAAGTGAAGTAATAAAATACCAAATACGAGTATTTAATGAAATTTGAAAGCATTTCAGCAGAAATTAAGTTCTAACATGAAAAGTTTTCAATGATATTTCAACTAGGATGGTGATTATAATTTTTCACACTAACAACTAAAGAAGCATTGTGTTTGATCTTTTTGTTAAAAATCGTGGGTTTAAAAATCATGCCGAACTTTGGTTGTTTAAACAGCAATCAAATGTTAACCTAAAAACCTAAACCTAACCTAAAACCTCCCGAGGACCCAGATGTACATCTACCATTCTTTGGCAACCGCTACAAGGATGGCAACGAAACAGTCAGTTACAACGCGTGCTGCGAGTGAGTGGTACAAGAGGTTGGGTAGGGAGGGACTATTTAAGCGGTAAAAATTGCAGTGGGAGCAGAGGGAGAGTGAAAAGGCCGAATTGTGCAGGATGAATGGAGAATCCCGAAAATTTTTCCAGAGGGTAAGAAGATCGAATAACAGGTCTAATAATGGACTAGTGTGTGCCCAAAATCTGGAGAGACCACATTTCAGCACTACTCCACTCAGATTCTTCCACTGGAGATCAGGAGGTAATGATAGTGGAAGACAGTGTAGATTGGAACGGCGATCTCTCGGCTTAAGAATAAAAAAGCCGCTGGTACGGATGGGCTACCCGCTGAACTTTTTAAGGCTTGACTTGACTTGACTGGCAGGTGGGGAAGTACTGTTAGCCCACATGCATCGACCTACAGTTGTATGCGTTGAAAAAGAGTCAACAATAATCAACATTTTCAAAGCAAAAACAAATGTAGAAAAATTAAATTTTGTTTATAACTTTTGTTTTCTATTGTTATATTAAGAACTCGATATAGCATGTTAGAACATTAATGTCGTAATCTAAAATTAAATCATTAGGTATACATCAAAATATTTCAAAATGTCCCGTTTTGCCTGTGAATTGAAATAGAGCAATCGCGAACTAAAATAAATAGCTGTGTCAAATAAAATGTATGTTTCATTAATCCTTTATATTATCTCAGTACTTCAGAAATAACTATTATTTTTTATCACAGCTAAGCACGCCTGGACATTGAATCCACAAGTCTCCACAAGTCGTGTTTTCCACGCCGATTGTACCAGTGCCCTAAGCTCATCCTTATTAAATTGGTTTATTCCTTTGATAGACACTTTAATGTCACGCCACAAATTCTGAATAGGATTTAAGCCCGGCGACTGCATAGACAATCTTTAAACTATGACACTATTATTTTCAAACCAAGCTTTTGCTCGCTTCGATGTGTGTTATGCAGCGATATGCAGCGTCCATTGTCTGTTCAATTTGAAATAAAGGTTCTATCCCAATGTAAGAGTAACAACCAACCCCGTACCATTATGTTTCCGCTACCATGTTTAACTGTTTGGTTTGTGTTCTGGGGCCTGAATTCGGTGTTGGAGGGCCTTCGTACAGGAAGATTACTCCTATCATAATTAACCAATCTCACTTTTGTTTCAGCTGTCCTCAAAATATTTTGCCATTTGCGTACGGGATATTTTTACATGCTCCTTGGCAAAATGCAACATTTTTTGAACGTTCCGTTTGGATAGAAATGGAACTTTTCGGCCACTTTTTGCCTTTAACTTGTTTTTAGTTACCATTTTTCTTAATGTAGAGGTGTCAACATCCTGATCGTATTGCCTTTTAAGGGCGGAAGAGGTAACAAAAGTCGAACTCTACATGGCGCAATATTTTTGGTTCCAAATGTTCTGTAATTTTCAGGGTTTGCCGGCTGTTTCCTGGATTGGGGTTATATTTTATTCCGGTCTCCACCATTTTCTTTGAGCATCCAATTATGTCAGTAATTTGTATGTAGCTTCTGAATTATTTTCTCATCTCTTTAATTCTTTCTTGGCGCTCATGATTGCAATTCTTAGATCGGCCCATTTTGGAACGTCAATAATGACAATTTATTAATGCTACTAATAAACATTAATCATATTTAGAAGCTAAACTTTGTTATCAAATTCAAATCCAAACTACAATTAACCATTTAAAAAAAATAATATTTTTTTTCTAATTTACTATTTTATATCATCCATTACATAGCCTTTAAAATACTGATACTGACACTGACAAAATATATTAAAAATGCCGGCATTATATTCAGCAGAGGGTCGGTCAATCAGGTACAGAATTTCTTGACATGAAACACCTTGGACAACTGATTTCCAGAGAATAAAAGTTTTGACGAGTGTGTGACTCCATTTCATCGCACACCACTGTATATCCGTATATGGCTGGGGGAAGCTATGCCTGACGATTGGAGTCTCAGTGTATAATGTCCTGTATTCGAAAAAGGGTGATCCTTGTGTCTGTTCCAACTATCGCGGTATAAGTCTTTTATTCAACGCAACGAAAAGCAAATCGATACATACCATCCTTTTGTCGATTACAAGGCTGCTTTCGGTAGCCCCATACGGGGAAACTTGGGATTCCGGCAAAACTGACCCGCCTCTGTAGAATGACGCTGGCCAACACCAAATCAGCAGTGAAAGTGGGGAAAGACCTCACTGAACCATTCTGTACCAAGCGAGGACTGAGACAAGGGGACACACTTTCGCCCAACCTCTGCAACATCCTAATGGAGATAACAATGAGAAAAGCTGCAGTAAATACGAACAAGACCATTAATACGAAAAGCCATATGTTGCTGGCGTATGCGACGTATCTGCGTATTTTCAAAGATCGAAAAAGAATCAGAGAATCTGATTGCTGTTAATAAGAGCAAGACAAATTGATGGTGTCAGCAACTAAAGAAATCGCACTTGAAAGTTGACAACCGATTTGATTTTGAAGTGGTAGATGAATTTGTCTACCTTGGATCCGCCGTGAGCAAGGACAACAACATCAGCCTGGATATAACTAGGAGAATTGTGCTTGCAAATGTATGCTATTTGGGGCTCAGCAAGCAGTTTAGGAACAAAGCACTCTCTAGACGCACAAAAGTCCAGCTATATCAGACTCTAATTTTACCTGTCCTGACATATGGCTTCAAAACTTGGGTCATATCGCAAGCGGATATTCGAGAGAAAAATTCTCCGTGAAATATATGGTCCTTTTAGGGAAAACGGCGAGCAACGACGTCGCTAGAACAAACGGCTATATAATTTATATTCTGATGTGCACATAGCCAGGCGAATCAAATCAGGCCAACTGCGTTGGCTAGGCCATGCTGTCAGAATGGATGAAGATGAACTGCGCGAAAGATTTTCGATAACGTACCCGATGGAAGCAGGAAAAGAGGACGACCAAGAATCCGCTGGAAAGACCAGGCAGAAGAATCCCTCCGTATCCTTGGTTTTACCAACTGGCGAGAAACGGCGAAGGATAGTTTGTTTAGTATTTGTAAAACATCTGACCTCATGTGGTTGTAAAATAGTCAATGAAAATAAAAAGTTTACGAGATCGACACCATTTATTTCACTTTGCAATGTGTCACAAAGCGGTCAGAGTTTAATTTCATCCATCTGACTTATAGATTTAGAGATGGTTGGTGTGCAAGTTAGTTAAGTTTCACAGAAATTTGGCGAACAAATCTCAAAAAAAGTACACCCGCGTCAATATTAGAAGCAAATTTGGTAATGCATTGGAATATAACTACATACGTTATTTTCGCTGTTTCTACCCTTTGTTCGTTTGTGGTACAACATTGGTCTAAAAAATTTGAAAAAAGTTATAACATAAGGACCTCACATTTCAAACGGGAATTCCCGGGATCCCGGGAAATTTATTTAGTGTCTCCGCTTTCCCAGGAAATGAAAACTTCCGGACATTCGCATTCCCTAGTTAATAGTCATGTATCTAGGGAGGATACTTAAAAAAACTTTAAACGAACATTTATTTATCAATATTATTTTTAAATGCAAATTAACGTACTTTAGAAGCTTTGTTGGATATAAATAGTTTTTTTTCATATGAAACCGCTCGGATATAAAACAGTAAACTATGAAAATGCAACACAGAGGGGGAATTTTACTTGCATTTTACTAAACACTTATTTTTCCAGACTAGGTGGTTTTTCTTATGCATGGTCACATATACGAAAAAAATGGTTTCCCATTACATCCCATGAAGGGATAGGGGAAAGCTTCTCACACCCAGTCAGCTGGCGCTTTCTCGTTTTACACTCACCGATTGGGACCTAAATTTTTACGTCAATTTCAAACGGTATTTTGAGAAGCTCATTCATGGCTAAATATTCGATAGTGTCGCCGTCACTAAGCGAGGTGACCGTCGTCAAAGAAATGTAAGGTGATCAGAGCAGGGATTGCACTCACGTTCTTATGCACAAGAGCCGCGCACACTAACCATTGCACCACCGACGCAAACATTACGAATTTCTGTGATCATCTTCAGCGGTTTTATGACTGTTAATTAAACAAGGTTCGTTTTTAAATTACGTTATCTACAACAGTTTTAACTCGGTTTATTTTACTTATACAGTTCAACCGTTCACTTATTTACACAATTTAACATTCACAATTGCCTACATTCATCCTTTTTACTATTACTTGACGCCATTGCCGACGTAATTATATGCAACCGTTCACAATTATGTTTAATCACAGACTAACTCCAAATGCCAAAGATCTGAGCTATTTATACGAACTCATCATACTCATTTGGCGTTATTCTTTAGCAAACTCAAGATCCTTCTGGCCGCTACATTTTGTTATCTCCTCACTGGTGCAAATGCTGGCCTCTGGAAGTGAGTAGATCACACTAGAATAGTGGAGCGATATGAATTCATACTACTGGTTAGTTCACAATACTGGTATGTTGTTCCAAGTCATACTTTCAGGCATAATAAAGTTTGATAAAGTTAACCACAATTTGTTATTATATAAACTAGGGGCAATGGGTTTTAATTGTAACATGCTGAATTGGATTAGTTCTTATTTAATGAACAGAGAACAGATGGTATCATTTGGTCGATCATTCTCAAGATCTATTTTTGTGTCATCTGGGGTGCCTCAGGGTAGTCATCTTGGGCCGGTTCTATTTTTGTTATTCATTAACGACTTACCCGCCTCCATAATGCACTCTAAATTGTTAATGTACGCTGATGACGTGAAGATCTATTTTTCTTACAAGGATCCTTGTCAATATTCTTTACTTCAGAGGGATTTGTCTACTTTCCAGACGTGGTGCGAGACCAATTTGATGGAGCTTAATTTTACGAAATGTAAGCATATGCTGTTCTCTAGGTCATCATTATCTTCGGCAAAATACATTTTAGGTGGCAATGTTCTTGAATCGGTGGATTCATTTGTTGATCTTGGTGTTCTCTTGGACAGAAAATTAAATTTCAACTCCCACATAATTACGATGGTGTACAAGGCTTATGGCGTTCTGAACTTTATTAAACGTTGGGCAAAGGAATTTTCAGATCCCTACGTTACGAAAAATCTTTTTACTTCACTAGTCCGCCCTATTCTCGAATATGGATCAGTTGTTTGGGACCCCCAGTACAATTTGTATGTTAATATGCTTGAATCGGTCCAGAAACAGTTTCTCATTTTTTGTCTGAGAAATCTTCAATGGAACCCGAACCATAATCTTTCTTCGTATAGCAGTAGACTAGCATTGATCAGATTGCCGACTCTTAGTAGTAGACGTACCATGATAAACTCTATTACAGTTTTGAAGATAATTGATGGATGTATATGTTCTGAATTTCTGTTATCTACGATTTTCATAAATGTCCCATTGAGACCCACGAGGTACTATAAACTCATTCACATCGAGTTTCAGCGTTCGAATTATGCGTCCTTTGATCCAGTTAGGAGAATGTGTCGTGACTTTAATGAGCTATATCAGTTTATTGATTTCACAGGTAGTTGGGAAACGACAAAGTCTCGCATAATTTGTCATTTGAACCGATTGCATTAGTGCTGTATATTCGTTAACGTACATATGTAAATTTAATTTACTTTATCCTTACTATCTGGTCTGATTTATAATTTGGTATTCGTTTTGCTCGTAATTATTATATATTATGAAGTCTGTTATGTTAATATCTCGTGATGTGCTTTTATACTTATTTTTGTTAGTGTAATACCAACTGGTGAAGAATTTCTGTAGTTGGTTGTAACGTGTGAACTTATGATCCTTGCTCTCCCGTTATAGACCGGTCTATAATGTGTACGCTGTCCTCACGTTATGGGGACGTGGCCCTCTCGGTCGGTAGGGGCGGGTAAGAGTGGCGGCGATGGGTTCGCTCGATTTACAAAAAAAAAAAAAAAAAAAAAAAAAAAAAACATTACTCGCACTGCTATTTACAATAAGCCAAATAAGTAAACATGCAGATTACATTATGTTAGTTTGGTCTTTCAGAGTAAGTAAAACTTGTAGTTAATCATAACAACTTTTTATGTGCACAACCCAATCTCTCTGATCTGCGCTGACTACTTTTCGCAGGCATTCTTCAAGAGTTCGTTTGAATCGTTCAACCATGCCGCCATACTGAGGATGCAATGGTGCTGTCCTTGTTTTACGATAACTCACACATTTCCTGAGATGATGGATTCAAAATTTCTACCTGTGCGACACCAAAACAGTATATCCTGTTATCCACGAACCCTTTAATTATAGTTTCAGCTTCAGAACAGTGTATACTTCAGACCATTTACTGAAGCAATCCATAACTACGAAGTCGCACTGGTGTCCCGAGCTACTGACTGAAAATGGACCAGCCACATCGATAGATATACGCTCAAAGGGTGCGCCACTGTTGTCATGCTGCATCTTTCTACGATTCCTTCCCTTTCCTATGCTATTCTTTCGGCTACCGCTTGTTGACAACCCACCCAGCAGAACCGTTGCTTTATCATGTTTTTTGTTTGTAAATGCAAATTCCCAACGTTGTCCCAACATTTCGTCAATTTTATGTTGGCATCTTTAGGGAATTTACTCTATTTAAATAATAAAAAACAATTACCATATTTTCATCCAAACATTACAACTTGCAATGACTCCTTACATTTAATCAAATTGGACGTTACAAAAACACAGAAATTTGTACACAACTTGAATTTAGTATCACAAATTTTTTTGGGACGTGTGAATAGAAAGGTAATTTATACTATATACTTATAGTACTAAGTACTAGCACTAGCTTTTTCTTGTCAATACATACCAGCTATGCTGAAAAGTTTAAACTACAAAAAGTGTGAATACATTTTTGCTAGTACTACGTAGCTAGTACTGGAAAACTAAATGTGTGCGGCTGCAAAATCAGCTCATAGAAACTGTTTGGTAGTTGCCTCTGTTTAAAATATTGCTATTTTTCTTATAAATTCTTAGCAAAACTTATGGTAAAACAGTTTGGTCAGTGTATTTTGATAATGGGTGACGACAATAACGCGAAATTTTTTGAAATTTTACAAAATTATATTTACAAAGTCCCAAGCGCCGCCACTGTTGGTGGCAAAAGATAATGCCTACGCTTCACTCCATGAAAACCATTTGCTAAAGTTTGGCAGGAAATGGCAATTAGCCAACTAAGAAAGAAATACAAAACATGTGGACTCATAGATTAATATTATACGAGATGTTCCAACTCGATCTTAAAATTGCAAATTTTAGATTTAAGAGAAGAATTCTGTCGCTGAGGTGTGATAAACAAAGCATAAATATATGAACGTCGTGAATTCACAAACTGAAAAATTTACGGTTTTGTTCGATGTTAAAGCAACACAGCCGACAGATGTTCGATACCTCTCGGAAGCAGCATAAAGTCAAACGTCAGATGAGAGAGTTGGAGCAGCTCGTATTTGTTAATCTATGTGCGGAATGATGTTAAAAATAAATAAATGCATCCATATTTAAATACTCGGCTCCCCCTTGTCATCAAAAGTAAGCAAAGAATCCATGATTCTACATTTTCGATGACATTGGATGTTTGCTGCTCAATGTTGTGTGTCTGCTCACTTTCATCCGATTTTGGAATGTCTACGTCGTTCTCAGCGAGGCATTCAACATCTTGGTGCTCTAAATGTTGAATAAAATGCACATCAGTTCATTAGCACGACGAGCAGCCACTCTTTTAGGCCTAACTTTCATATCAGTGTGCGTGTTTACCTTTTTATGGATCTTCTCGATGTGACGATTTAGTGACTTGACGGAAGTATGATAAAGACCACACGTTTTGCATGTTCGATTTAATAGCTTCAATTTTATCGTCGGACAATAATAATCGTAGGGCATTTGCAGAAAATCTTTGAGTGAAGAATGTGTAAAAAAGTAAATAATTACTCATGATGGAATTAGTAAGGTGAACGCATTGCACAGCTGATTTTTTTGTTTATATATTTCTGGTTAATTTAAATTGTCAAATGTTGTTCACGTATACATATTTGTTTGTTTGTATGTGTTTTTCCACAGTAGCACATAATTGATTTGACAATATAAGTTAACTTAACAAAAACAAAATGCATGTTGTTCTAACAAAAACAAAATGCATGTGTTGAGTGTTTTTCAGACCAAGTTGTTCGTGATTATTCTGTTCGATGAAAATGTTATATATTCTATAACCTTGCTGGCTTTTTTGGTCGCAATTCCAATGTATTAAATAAAACTATTGAATTCTCCACAAAAACAACAATCCACAATATATCATAAAACACTTAATACAAAAATATAACAATAGGACAACAGACACTACAACCCAACTTACGGAAAATCGACACGAAAACACATATCTAAGCGTCAAATACATACCATCTCTACCAGATAACAAATTACTGAAAAACATTTTCAATAATGACATTAAAATTGCACACAAACCCAACAATACCCTACAGAACATATTTTCCAAAACAAAAACCCGGATACACGAAAACCACCAACACAATGTAGTATGTGAAATTTCATGCACTGGCAACACTGAAGAAACATGTGGGCAGATATACATTGGCACTACTAGAGGATCATTGGAAACTAGAATGACAGAACACAAGGCGGACATGAGGAACAGGATAATGAGCACTGCACTCTCACAACATATAATGGAGAACGATCACACACCGGACATAGAAAACGTCAGAATTATAGACGGAGAGGGGAACACTAACAGGGGATATACACTGGAGAGTTTGGGAATTCAACGGGAACATGACATGAGTATGAACACAGAAGAGGACAAGGACAAAACAAATTGTCACTACTACATGACGCTAACACTGGACAAACATGTATAGTGTGGGGAAAACATACATGTACGATATATTTACATTTATGTTAGATTAACACAAAATGGACATGCAAAGACATATATGGAAAAACGAAGTAAGTGTGAACAGTGAACGGAAAATACTAAATGTAATATTAATTGTTATCATTGTTATATAGAATAAAACTCCCCTGAAGAGGATGCCAATAAAGCATCGAAAGGTAGGGAAAACAATTGAATTAAATAGTTTTATTTAATACATTGGAATTGCGACCAAAAAAGCCATCAAGGTTATAGAATATGCATATGTATAACAACAGAACAAAATGCATGTTGTTCTTGCTCTACAACAGTAACAACAGCTACTGCGCTTCCATCATGCTGACGTAATCACCATCTTGACCCCCCACCACCCATGTCATCAAAAATATGCAAAGCAAAGATCCCCCCGCCCCCTATAGTGCTTACGTAATACTTGAACGGCCCCTTATCTGAAAATTTTATACAACTTAAAATGTGTATGTAAAGTTTTGTTGGGTCTATATGCAAAACATATGTTTTTCGTTGTTATTGTCTCTCTCATCGTCTTGTTAGTCAAACCAGGAATGTATTTTACAGTGTAAAATATATATATATATATAACATATGTTTTTCGTTGTTATTATCTCTCTCATCGTCTTGTTAGTCAAACCAGGAATGTATTTTACACTGTAAAATATTCTCTCGTCTATTCTTTGACAATTTTCATTTGTTTACGTGAGATATTTTTCATTGTTCTTTCATACTTCGTCTGGTTTCCTCTATTAATTGTTGGGCGAGGTTTGTGGGAGGCTATTATTTTTTAAGAATGTTTGTGATTCTGGCTAAGATATTTATGCGGAATATCTCATCGCTTATAGATAGTACCCTGTGTACAAGGCTTTTCGCGGTATTTATTGTCTGCCATTTGAGTTGTAATTAATTATTCGTCCTGGCGATGTTTGTTTTGCGTACCAATCGAATGTAATTACTTCGTTTCCTCTACGTAGTGTCGTATCTATGTACGAAAGTGAACATTTTTCTCAGTTTCAAGTGTAAACTGAATTATTCGATGGTAATTGTTAAAAACACTCAATATCACGTTTAAGTCGTCCTTTTTAACAATTACAAATATATCATCCACATATTTTGATATGTATCTGATGCTTATAAAAACTTTCTTTAATTCGTCAATTGAGTCGTCAAGTAAATCATCGAGCACAATATCTGCGATAATCGGGGGAGAGTGGCTTAGCCATTGGCATCCCGAATACTTGGTTATATGTCCTTGTCGTAAATAAAATAATTGTTATCAATCAGACAACAATTTAAAATAGTCAAAAATTTGGTGCTTGGTATCTTCGTATGTGGCGAAATTAAGTTCCACTTTTTTCATTATAATCCTTGCGGCCGTGTTTACCGGAATATTTGTGAATAGGGAAATTACATCGAACGAAACTATTATTTCATAATTATCCGGTTTACAATTTTTCCTTGAAGGTTATCGCACTTTTAACGTTGTATTCTCCCGAAGTAATGCTCTTAAAATCTTTCCCATATATTTTGAAAGATGGTAGCAAGGAACATTTATAGACGAGACTATGGGTCTTAATTGCATGTCCGGCTTACGTATTTTAGGTAGCCCGTATAGAGGTGGGGGTGTTGCCGCAGATCAATGTAGTTGTCTTTTTTGCCGTGCATTAATTATGTCAGTCTTCTTCAGATCAGCTATAATACTATTGTTAGTTTTTTGAAACTTTTGGGTGGGATCATTCCTTAAAATTTTATAAATATTCTTGTCGTGAAGAAGCTTCTTTATCTTCTCATTGTATTCCCTTTTGTACATAGCTACCGTTATATTTCCTTTGTACGCTTGTACATTAATGATATTATTGTTATTCCTCAGGAACTTCGTCGTCTTCTAATAAATTGTTATAATACGTTTCCCTTAGAAGTGTTCTTAAACTTAGTGACTCTATTCGCAAGTTTAGTCCCGCCTTATCATTGCCATCAATCATCTGAATGTATTGCTCACAATACGCTATAGTGTGTATTGGCAAAAACTCATCCTTATCTACTCGTAATGCGAATTGGTGATGTTTTTTGATGATGAGTGATGTTTTTGTCACTTCAGCATTTGAGCAGTGTGTGCATTCCAGCTTGCAAGGGCGACGTGGCAGGGCATCAGCATTACCGGGTCTCCCTCCTTTTCTGTTCCGGGTTCTTAAATTGCAGCAACCGCCTGAGCGCTGAATGATTGCTTCTTAGCTGGAAAGGCTAACCGTACAGATACATGTTTTACACACTCTATGACTGCCAGTAGCTTTCGACTCGTAACACAGTAGTTTCTGTCTGGCCTTGTGAGTATTCGGCTGTAGTATCCTACACATTTTTCACGGCCTTTGTTTCTTCTTTAAGATTCTTCAAGTGTGCATCGAATGTTTTCCCCATGACAATGATGTCGTCTATCTACACCAATCATGTTCGCCAATGAAGTCGTTTCAACATGCACTCCATTAACCGCGTAAACGTGGCTGGAGCTTTACAGAGTTTAAATGGCATTACATTGAAATGCCACAGACCATCCCCTACGCTGAATGCAGTTTTCTTTGTCTTTCTCGCTGATCTCTACGTATCAATAACGACTTTGCAAGTCCAGGGTGGAGAACCATTTTGTTCCTGACAACGTATCCAATGAGTCATCAATTCTTAGTACTGGATAGCTATCCTTTTTGGTGACGTCGTTCAGCTTTCTACAATCAACGCAAAATCGGGTACTTCAATCATAGTTAGTACCAGTTCCATGGACTTGAAAAGGGTACGATTACACCATTCTTCTGCATTTCAGCTACAAGTTTCTTCACCTCATCTCTTTTTGCAAGTGAAAGGCTTCTGGGCGCCTATTAGTTTCATGTTTTATCAGTGATGTCCTATCTTTGCATTGTATCATTAGGGCGAAGGCAGACGCATGATTCCACAGTAATTGATTCGCCTTGTTCCTATCACATGGCTTAGTTCTCTCACCCACTCACTCAGACACGACTCCAGTAGTTTCTGCTTCTTTTCCGATAGTTTGCTGGAGCCAGAATTACCTTCACAGTTGATGACCGCTTCGGCTGCAGTACATTCTGCAATTTCTGTGCGGTCGCCGATCACCTCCTCGTTGTTGGACAAGTTTAGAACTCATAGAGGCCAGTATCCTTCGTTATTAGTTTTTACTAGAGCTTTGGCAGTGACGATGTTTTTGTTTTTAGTACTTGCACATTCAACTACCCACAAGCCGCCGATCTCACAATCTCTCTCCATGCGGAGCCATACTGTGGTTTCAGAGCATGGTGGCAATTTCACCTGTTTGTGAGTGATTAAGCTTCTAATCTGTATTGTATTGTCATATCCCACATTGAGCGGAACTTCCACATTAACCCATGTCATAACTTGCTGCCCCATATCTAGCTTGAGGCCCAGGGCAATCATAAAATCTGCGCCAATTATCACTTCATCCACAACAATAAACACGTGTTCGACGCTCATATTGGCAATGGCTAACTTCAGTTTAACTTTACCATGTACAGTGGCTGTTTCACCCGTTGCTGTGCGAAGTCTTACCCCATCTAATGATTCCATTGGTCCATTCATCAAATCAGAATCAGGTACTAGATTGTGACGCGCCTGTGTCCACAGTCAATATGCGCTTCTGACCACCTATATATCCGCAAAAGTTGTTGTTGTCTTGTTGAGATTGTGGGGACCTCGGTTGTGGGAGCCAGTAAATGTCCCTCTTGGCTAGCTGGTTTAGTTTAATGGAGATTCATTTGGTGTAGTATAATTTGCCATTTTGTTGCCACGTTGGGGTGGGCTCGATGGTGATCGTTTTCGAGCCTCTCTGCAGTTTCGTGCAATATGACCAGATTTGTTGCAATTGTAGCACTTTAGTCTGGGGTGGTGAGAGTTTGGGTCACATCATTAAGATGGCCTCAGGTACCCTTCAAATCACCCGCTTCCGATTTTAATTCGATCTTTCGAACTTTCTGTAGCTGTGGGTTGGAGACGAACTTTGCTGTCTCCTGTACCAATGCGAACGCAACGGTTTCGGGAATGTAGCTTTTTGGGTGGCACACGTCACATATGTTATGTCAGGATCATGGCTGCCGGTGACCGTCCACATCGGTCGCGAAATCCTGTAGAGTTTAATTTTTTGCTTCTGCTCACGGTCGTTCCCATGCGTTGTACCGCAGCTGATATTTCCTCGTAGTTGTTTCTGGCACTGACGGAAACGCTCCGAAGAACTTCTGCTGCGCTGCATTTCAGTGCCAAAATCAGCTCTATGTCGCCATATGTTGTTGATTGCGCTCATATTGATTCTAGTCCATAATTCTAGTATTATCGTTCAGTTTCGCATTAATAATTCTGGAATTTCTCCATCATGACAGCAAACATTGTAGAAACATCCACATTACCAGTTGATTCTTTTGCAGAAACCTCAATTCTTTCTTTGCACTCGAACTGGTATGTGTCAATGTCAATGTTTCGGCGATTGAATTCTTCTATTAATCCAATTTACTCAACTCCTTGTTTAGTTGTTCAACTTTGAGTTCTTCAAACTTCATCCATGTCCTTAATTCGTAATTTCACTTCTGATAAATATTTTACGAATTTCCTTAATCGTCCTGTTAACGCTATTTTATTTCCGTTTATGAAACAATGTTCGTTTGTAAATTACGATAACTACAACAGTTTTAATTACTTTTATTTTACTTATACTTATACAGTGCACTTTATTTACACAATTTAGCATTCACAATTGTCTATACTCAACTGTTTAGTATAACGTGACGCTATTGCCGACGTAGTTATTTGCAACCGTTCAATATTGTGTACAATCACAGACTATTTATACGAACGCACCATACTCAGACGGCGTTATATATTAGCAAATTCAAGATTCGACCTCTGAAAACACCATGAAAGGTCATAGAAAGGCAAACATTTCTAGGAGAAAACCCTTTGCCTGTATAGTTGTAATAAAAATGTTTATCTTGTACTTTTGTGACAGTCTTCTGGTTTACGAAAAAAGCTCATAAAAGCTTTGAAGTAATTTGAATCCATTTTTAGGGCTAAAGGTCGTGGGTGACTGCTGGATTGCATCCGATGGAACAAATTTTTGCACGGATATTATTATTTATGCCCAATCTATTACAAAATGCGCGGGTACCGGAAAAAATAACACTTTTTGTTATATGGGCCCTCTAACCATCATGTTGAAATACATATTCGCCACAGTTGGTCAGCGTTGGTACTGAAGGAATGGGATTTTCTTGCAATATATCTATTTCCCCTCAACAACATGGGTTTTTAAAAGGTATATCCACTTTTACTAATTTGTTAGAATTTGCTTCACATGTTTTTTCAGCATTTTCTTCGAAACTTCAGACGGATGTGATATATACAGATTTTAGTAAAGCTTTGATAAGGTTAACTGTTGTGTATTGACACGCTCAATGTCTGGTTAACGAATGACTTTATTTACAATTCCAAAGTAGAGAAGAACTTATTCTAAGTAAAGCTTTTAAGTACTGTAAAATGTAAGATAATGTAATGAATATCATGTTAAGATTTAAACTACTTAAACTACATTTTCTTTTTCCATTGTATTTATGTATATTATATTTAGTGAATTAACCAGAAGTACAATTTTTTTGTTCAATAAGATAATAAATTTTTAAATAAAATTTTTTTTATAATAAACTTTTTCAAACTTAAATTTTGTGTTTTATTACTAGGTCTTAAAACCCTTTTATATTCATTGACTTTCAACTTGTAAATTTTCATTTGCTGAATTTTCGTTTTTATCTAAACTAGAATTTTTCGATTCTTGCACCATTACATTTTGAGAAGTTTTTCTTTAAGAACATGTGACTCTTCAACTGTTGTACGCTCTTCAGCCTCACCCACACATGATGAGTCAAATTGTGATGTCAAATCATATTCAATATTCTGACCTCCCATTGTCCCCATCCTCATCTGTATGTCTTTTTATAACTCTTCCACTAGAAAGCATGCACTGATATAAATGTGAACCTGTTTTGTCCTTAACAACAGCTGGAGCCCATGACTGAATAATCACGAATATGTTTGAATAATCACGAATATACACATTTTGTCCTTTTTCAAAAATTGTTGTCCTTTTACCTTTATGATTTGAAATACTTTTTTTTTGACTTTTCCGTATTGTTTCCTTAATAGTAGGTGGTTTCATTAAGTCAAAACGAGTTCTGATTGATCTGCCTAGAAAAATTTTTGCTGGGCTTTCTTCGGTTGAGCAATGTTTGGTGTTTCGGTAATCCAGTTCAGGATGAAATCAATATTTTCATTCTTACTTGAATTTAGATTTGCATAAACTGATTTTTTTGTAAGTTTTTACAAAATTCTCAGCCTGGCCATTAGTGGCTGGATGACCTGGAAATGACCATTAGTGGCTGGATGACCTGATGACCTGAAATAGAATGCTGGAATTCCTCGGTCGTAAATTGTCTTCCATTGTCACTAACGACTGTGTGAGGAATGCCAAATCTACAACAAAAAATTTCCCTTAATTTTGTAACAAATTTTGACGTTATGTCTTTAGTCCTGAAAACCTCAACCCATTTCGAGTGTGAATCTATTACGACAAATAAATAATAATTTTTGATGGGACCAGCGAAATCGATATGAATTCACTATCGAGCTTTGGCCACCAAACAAATGACCTCGCTAGTGCTTTGGTCTTAACCACACCCTCATGTAACAACTCCAGAACAAATTTATTTAATTTTCCAGGTATTACAACTCTGTAACCCCATAACAAGCAGTCATGATCCACTGTCAACACAAATCTTTTATAAGCCTTTGTATAAGCCTTAAATAGGACATGGGACTGTCCGTGGAGGTGGAAAGTTTCTGATTGCCATTCACTTGGGAGTGGCCAGAAATGATTCCTTCATTGGGCAGTCCAAGCAGCTCACTACTTCCACGCAGTATGTCCCGGGCAATGGCTTTTCGGAAACCTCCGTTAGCTAGCTAGAGTGAGAAGGCGAAACAAATGAGCATAAAATCAGGTTTAGTAGGTGACTGATGTCACTGAAGCTCATCAAACAATCGGGCATATTCTTTTGTCCTTACAAGGCGGATGAGCCAAACATACGGGCCAACGGCGGATAGAAACTAAAAAAAGAAAATCCAGGTTCAACATATCGCATCCTGGTCAGCGTCTGATCCATAATGGGCGGCTGCAATCAAATATCCTGGCAGTAGGTAAAATGCAAAAACCCGGTGGGCTGGGTTTGCCTCCCGCCACCGTTCATAATGGCAATGAAAATACAAAAACGAAACAGAAAACATAAACAACCCCTATTTGTTGACGACCCCCGCAAACGTTATAAGGACCACGATTTACGGATATGCACTTGGAATGTAAGAACTCTATATAGATCCGGTGCAAGTATCCAACTGGCAGATGTCCTCGAAAGTTATAAGGCTGACATTACCGGTATCCAGGAAATGCGATGGACAGGACATGGCTGCACAAGAAAAAGAAACTGCGATATATACTACAGTTGCCATGAAAAAAACATGAATTTGGTTGTGGTTTTGTAGTTGGCAAAAGACTGCGACATCTAGTCTCTAGGTTCAATCCTGTGAGTGAACGAATAGCCACAATCCGCATAAAAGCGAAATATTTTCATAATTCCCTAATTTGTGTGCATGCCCCGACAGAAGAGAAAGATGATGATGCCAAAGACATATTCTATGAGCTCCTAGGATTGTACTAGGAGATTTTAATGCCAAAGTAGGAAGGGAGAATGTGTTTAATCCAACTATTGGCAATTTCAGTCTTCATGCTGACAGTTCCGACAACGGTATGAGACTGATTGACTTTGCCGCGGCAAAAAACATGGTCATTAGTGGCACAAGATTCCAGCATAAAGACATCCACAAGGCTACTTGGGTATCCCCTGATCAAAGAACTAAGAACCAAATTGATCACGTGGTAATTGATGGAAGGCACTCATCCAGTGTAATGGACGTACGAGTGATCAGAGGAGCTAACATCGATTCTGATCACTACCTGGTAGCAGCAAAGGTTCGCACAAGATTAAGTAGAGCGAAAATCGTACGAAACCAGACGCAGAGGAAGCTGGACATCGGAAAGCTGCAATTACCAGAGGTAGCCACAGCCTACTCAAGGAAGCTCTCGCAACTTTTGGCACAGAACCCACCCCCTCCCGATGGCGATCCTGATGCGCAGTGGAAACCCATTTCCGACTCTATAAAAACTGCCGCAACAACCGTACTTCGATTCGAAAAACCGCTTCGCAATAAACCGTGGTACGATGAAGAGTGTCGCATAGCAAATGACGAAAAGAACGCTGCACGTATGGTAATGCTTCAGTCAATTGCAACGCGAGCTGCAACTGAGCGGTATAGGGAGAAGAGAAAGGAGGTAAACCGTCTCTTTAGGCGTAAGAAACGGCAGTGGAGAAAGCGCGAGAGTGAGAAAATTGAGACATACAGAAGGAAGAACGAAGCCCGAAAATTCTACCAAAAAGTTAAAAACGGAACTAATGGACATGGTTCAGGGCCCCCCTTCTGTAAAGACAAGGACGGAAATCTCGTCGCAGATGTGGAGAGCATGTTGGGAATATGGAGAGAGCATTTCTCCGCGCTACTAGAACCTGAGATATCCGATGACGATGGGACAATCGATCACAATATGGACGACGACGTCGATTGCCCCCCTCCTAACCAAGACGAGGTCAGAACAGCTATTGCCCGGCTTAAGAACAACAAAGCCGCAGGAGCCGAGGGATTACCGGCGGAGCTGTTTAAGGCTGGCGGCGATGAGCTGATAAGGTGCATGCATCAGCTCATTAGCAAAATTTGGTTAGACGAATGCATGCCCGGCGATTGGAGTCTCAGTGTACTATGTCCCATATTTAAAAAAGGTGACCCGAGTATTTGTGCCAACTACCGTGGAATAAGCCTTTTATCCATAGCATATAAGGTTCTATCAAGTATAATGTGCGAAAGACTAAAACCAATTATCGCTGACCTGATTGGACCATACCAGTGTGGCTTTAGGCCTGGAAAATCGACAACTGACCAGATTTTCACGCTACGCCAAATCCTGGAGAAGACACACGAAAAACAAATCGACACCTATCATCTATTTATCGATTTTAAAGCAGCCTTCGATAGTCCGATACGGGAGAAACTCTATGAAGCAATGTCTGAGCTTGGTATTCCTGCAAAACTCATACGCCTTTGCAGGATGACCTTGACGAACACCAAATCCGCAGTGAAAGTTGGTAAGGATCTTACCGAACCTTTCGAAACTAAGCGAGGCCTCAGGCAAGGCGACACCCTATCGTGCGATCTCTTTAACATCTTAATGGAGATCATTATGAGAAAAGCTGCAGTCAATATGAATAAAACCATCAGCAGCAAAAGTCACATGCTGCTCGCGTATGCTGATGATATAGATATCATTGGGCGCACAATTAGAGAAGTTACTGCGGTTTTTTCGAGAATTGAGAAGGAGTCAGCAAAAGTGGGTCTGACGGTGAATGAGGACAAGACAAAATTAATGGTTTCAACGAACAGGGCCTCCACGCGATTAGACCAAAGCGTGAACGTTGATAACCGTTATAACTTCGAGGTAGTGGACTAATTTATATACCTCGGATCTGCCGTGAACAAAAACAACAACGTCAGCCTTGAGATCAAGCGGAGAATTGTGCTTGCGAATAGATGTTATTTTGGGCTAAGCAAGCACTTTAGAGATAAATCCCTCTCTCGAGTAACAAAAGTCCAGCTGTACCAGACTCTCATTCAACCTGTCTTGCAGACGAAACATCTGTAGGAGTCTTCGAGAGAAAAATACTCCAAAAATGTATGGCCCTATAGTGCACAACGGCGAGTATCGGCGACGCATGAATCATGAGCTGTATGAGCTTTATCCTCACATTGACATAGTTAAGCGGATCAAGATAACGCGATTGCGCTGGCTAGGCCATGTCAGTAGAATGGATGAAGATGAACCAGCGCGAAGGGTTTTCGAAACCGAACTCGAAGGAAGACGAAAAATAGGAAGACCAAGACTCCGCCGGAGGGATCAGGTTGACGAATCCCTGCGTACACTTGGTATTACCAACTGGAGAGATAAAGCAAAAGATCGAACTGGTTGGCGAGATATGTTATCTTCGTTTTGTAAGGTCCCTGACCCCCCCGGGTTGTCCGAGACCGGATAAGTCAGTAAGTATAAGCCTTAAATTCGCCACCTATTAGATCACAGACATCTCCTTTCTTGACAAAAACACAGACCTTTGACAACACACGGTCACGTCTGGTTTCCTTAGATATGTCCTTAAAATCTAGACCTAAAATGTTGTCCTTCATTATGAAGTTAACATATGTGCTGTGTTATTTGCCATCAGTGGAACAATTAGGTTTGCTTTGAGGCATTCGGGACAAACTGTCGGCATAATTTAAACTACCTTCGACATACTCTATTTTAAAATTGAATGCTGAAAGAATGAATGCCCAACGTTGAATTCGTGCGGCTGTCATAAGAGGCAAGCCTTTGCTCTCACTAAATATTGAAATAAGAGGTTTGTGGTCAGTTTTCAGTGTGAACTCATTGCCAATTAAATACCGCCTCGACTTTGTCACTGAAAAAATTATTGCGAGTGCCGCTTTCTCATGTGTACTATACTTCTGCTCCGCTTTAGACAAAGCTCTTGACACAAACACAACTGGTCTTAAATCATTGTCAGAAAATTTGTGCGAAAGAATGCCAGCTATAGCATGAAATGAACCAACAATTTGTCTGACGTTATTTCCCTTTTAACTAATTCATATGCCTTGTGACAATCTTCAGACCACTCAAATTCAAAATTGTTTTGCAACAAACGGTACAAAGGAACTACAGTCGACTCCGCTTTAGCGCAACACGCTTAACTGAAAAATATCGGCTTACTGAAATTGAACTTTATTCCCAGTTTGATTTTATGTTTACTTCGTTCAATTCACTACGGTTTAGCGAAACTCCGCTATACTGAAAAAATCGCATAACTGAAATAATTTCTGTACGCAAATACGGCATGTTATACGAAAATGACTTCGCTTAACTGAAAAATATGTATGGACATACTCAACATCTCAAAAGTGACAACTTTTAATAATAGATGGCGACAAATGTCTGCTTAATGACAAAAATATTCCAGTGTGCCAAACGGATCCGTTTCGGATCCGCAACGGATCCACTTCTTCGCACTTTCTATCCGTTTCGGATCCGCAATCGGGAGAAATTCCTCCCAAAAAAACGGATCCGAAAAACGGACATAAAATCCGTTTCTGAATCCGTTTTTTTGGGAGGAATTTCTCCCGCTTGCGGATCCGAAACGGATCCGTAACTGATTCCGTTACGGATAGAAAGTACGAAGAAGTGGATCCGTTGCGGATCCGAAACGGATCCGTAAATTCGTGGTTGCACTGATTCCTTTTTTTACGTCTATTACGGATCCGCATCCGTTTTTGTGCACATTGGGATGTGACTTAAATTATATACATATGTAGAAGAGAACACACAACTGTGGGCTGAACCAAAATTCATATATGTAAGTGTTGTTGTCCAGTTCGCTGTTACACAATATCGAAGTTTAAATGTTATAATTTTCCGTTTCATAAATGCAGAATATTCAAGAACATTTTATGAAAGACTTGTCTATAAAAGCAATAAAGCAATCAGCTGAATTTTGTTTGTGAAGATAGTGATTACTTAGACAAAAAATTTATTTAAGCAATATAGAAAAACTGCTGGAAACAATTAAATAATTCCTTTCAACCAAACATGTCAGAGAAAACGTTAACAAATCTTAGAAGATTTAACACGATTGTCACGATTTGTCTCTAAAAAACTCGAAGATATGAGAAAATTAAGTCTGACTGGCCAAGGAAATAAATTTTATGAAATTATGGTTGCAGCCCAGCAACAGTGAGGAGAACTATAAAAAATTAAAAAATATTTCAACGAAATGGATAGCAGGAAAAATATCGGACATTCAATACTTCTATGTTTTATGGATACGAGATTAAAGATGGTTACTATAACAGGGTCCATATTAATGGAAAAGGCTAAACAGTTCGCTGGTATGATTAATATTTAGATCGTACCAACTACAGGATGGCTAGAACGATGGAAAAAAGAGAGAAAATTGATTTTAAGAGACTTCATAGTGAAAAGAACAAAACAAGAATTGTTTAAGCAAACAATTGGAGTGCGAATATACTGCCCACAGTTATTGAAGATTATTCTCAAGCTGATATTTTTAATGCAGACGAATCAAAACTCTTCTAAGCCATCAGGAGGAAAAATATCTAAAGATCAGATGACACTTATTTCCTTTACAAACTCAACTTGGAGTGAGAAATATGTTTATATAATGTTGGCAAGTTTGCTAATCCCAGAGATTTCAAAGCCAAAAATGACCCTGAAAATTATTCGTCCAATTACAAATTATGGATGGCAAGCTTTTCATGGACGAAAATAATCAAAGAACTTGTTTTAGAGTTCGAGAAGAAAATAAAAACATTCTTCTCTTGGTTGACATAAAATGATTGTAAGGCTAATAATTTCTACTGTTCTATATAATTTCTTTTTTCTACTGTCTGCTTTTTTAATCAAGCTTGATAAAAATGTTTTTTCTTGTAAATTTTATGAATCATCTTGATTTGGGCAATAGCGTTGACGGGAACCATTCTGTAATGATAAATATATTGTGCAGGCAAAATACTGGACTTAATGTGGTTCATTTTAATGCAAGAAGTCTAAATGGGTCGAAACTTGATTACGTTAGATCAGTGTTTGAAAATTCAAGTGTTGATGTAATATGTGTAACGGAAACATGGTTTCGCCAGGTATTGGACAGCCACTACGACATTAGTGGTTACAATCTCTTCCATAATAGCAGGAGTGGTAGAAGAGGTGGTGGTGTGGCCATATATTGCAGAGACAATTTAAAAGCAGCATTAGTTAATAAATCTGACAACTCGGATATAGAGTTCATTAATGTTGTAGTGTACGATAATTTGACAAAAGTTCTTGTGTCTTGTGTTTACAACCCCAATAAAGCGTGTAGTCTTGAAACATTTTTCTCCGATTTTAGTCAGCGTGCCATAGAATATGATCTATTTGTTACATGTGGTGATCTTAATATAAACTATCTTAGCGAAGATAAAAACAAAAATGATTTATGTGAATCTGTTTATTCGGTTGGCCTATCGTTTGTAAATGAGAGTGTACCTACTCGTTTCTCTACTAATTGTAGTCCTAGTCTAATAGATTATATCCTACTTTCTGACTTAAAGTCTGTGCTTCTGTTTGATCAAATCTCCTTTGTATCTGATCATGATCTTTTGTTTTGTACGTTAAATGTTAGCCTCCGGAGAAGTGAATGTAGTCGTCATATAACTTATCGGGATTATTCTACAATCAATTATCCCTCCTTGTTCTTTGAAATGTCAGAGCATAGCTGGAATGACTGTTGGTACCAGACAACTGTGGATGAAAAGTTGGATGCTCTAATGACAAAAATGCAGGACGTTTACAACAGACATATTCCTACGAAAACAGTATATGTGAAAAACAACTCTTGTCCATGGTTTACCTCTAACGTGAGAAAATCTATTAAGTTTCGGAATCGGTGCTATAACATGTGGAAGAGACATCCGTCGGCAGTCAACAGAATTATTTATACTAGGGCCAGAAATAAAGCCACCACAGTGACAAAACTAGCGAAAATCCATTATTTCTCCCGTAAGTTAAATATTTCATTGCCTGCTGCACAACTGTGGAAAAATATTAGAAATCTTGGCGTTCACTCACAAGTATCAAATGAATGCAATCTTGATCCTGTTACACTTAATAATTTTTTCTGCACAGATGCAACTGACAATATTGATAATGCTATTCTTCGTCCATCGCTTTTTTGTTCTTCAGTGTTCGAATTCAGTTCTGTTTCTGAAATTGACGTATATGAATCTATAATGAAAGTTAGATCAAATGCTATTGGTGTGGATGGTGTCTCTATTAAGTTTCTGAAAATTATTTTACCATATGTTGTAAGCTCTATTACACACATCTTTAATCATTGCCTGACTACATCTGCTTTTCCAAAGTTGTGGAAAATAGGGAAAATAACTCCTGTAGCTAAGATATCCAATGCTAAGTCTCCTAATGATTATAGGCCTGTAAGTATTTTATCAGTGTTGTCCAAAGTGTTTGAGTCTTTATTGTCTAATCAGCTAACAGGTTATCTTAATAATAATATGCTACTTTCTCCTTTACAATCTGGCTTTCGTGCTGGTCACAGTTGCTCAACGGCTGCCATGAAAGTAATGGATGACGTAAGAGAACAGTTGGACAAAGGTAATATGTCCATAATGTGTTTTTTAGACTTTTCTAAAGCTTTTAACATGGTAAACCATCACATACTCTGCCAAAAACTCAAATATTATTACGGATTGTCTGATTCTGCTCTACTACTTATAATAAATTACTTAACAGATCGTTCCCAAAAGGTTGTAGTTGGCGACAGTGAATCAAGTCTTAAAAGTGTTACGTCTGGTGTTCCTCAAGGTTCAGTCTTGGGTCCACTTCTGTTCAGTGTCTTTGTCAATGATGTATTTCAGGTGTGTGTTAATTGTAATATGCATGCGTATGCAGATGACATACAATTATATATATCCAATCGAATAGGACTGGTTGAAGATATGTGCTGTCGTATGAATGAAGATTTAATTGAGATATGGAAATGGTCCGTGGATAACAAATTGATACTTAATCCCATGAAAACTCATGTTCTACCAATAAGTTGCTCTGAGATCACCTTAAATCAAATGCCTATCATCCAGCTAGGGAACACGGTTCTGCAATATGTTAACAAGGTTAAATATTTAGGTTTTTATGTTAACTCCTCTTTGACTTGCAAAGATCATATTAACAATTTGGTGAAGAATGTATACTTCGTTCTTAGAAATTTAAGAATGACGTCTAATTGTATCCCAAGTCAGACAAAGAGACGTCTTGTAATTCAGTTGATACTACCATTGATTAATTATTTTGCGGATGTCTATAGTAAATTGGACTCCCAGTCATACCACAAATTATTGTTATCACTGAATAGTGCTACGCGTTATGTCTTTGGCATTAGTCGATTCAGTAGTGTGTCGACATGGAGAAAAATGATTCTTGGCTGTGAGTTAGTGGATTACCTGCGGGTGCGTAACTTACTTTTCTTACACAAATTAATTAATGACAAGACCCCCTCCTACCTATATGACAAACTAGCATTTGGCCGCATCTCACGTAATATGACACTCATAATTCCCAAACATACTTTGCTTAACACAAGCAGATTGTTCTTCGTCAACGCTATTAAGCATTGGAATGCCTTGCCCATAGCAATAAAATCTATAACAAGAAAAAACATTTTTAAAAAAGCCCTCCTTGATTTAATAAATTCTATCAACTAGCTCTATTTAACCCTATTCTCTTCCTATTTCTCTCAAACAATTAATTTGTGAATCACTTCTTCTCTGAAATTATTAGTCATAACTTAACGTAATTTAATTTTTGTGATTAATAAAAATAATGTAAACCTTGGTGGAAAATAAAATTTGTATCGTAACTACTTAAAATTTATGTTATAAAAGGAAAAAAAAAACTTACTTCGAACTTTGAATTACATATACATATATATTTAATTATAATGACTTCCATTTGTAATACGCTATTGAACTATAAAAGAATTGTATTCTTATTGTTCTACCATCGAAAATGAACCAATAAACTAAACTAAACTAAACTAAACTAAACTAAAATTACTGACGATATTATTTTGAAAAATAAAAAAATTTAATTTTTACCTCCAAATGCAACATCGATAATTCAGTCATTAGATCAAGGCGTAATCAGAACATTTAAATGTTACTACTGAAAAATTATCATTTCAAAACAACTGTTGCACCTCGAATTTTCATTAGAAGATTTTGAAAAAAATAGATATGTTGGAAGCAGTCAATATAGTTAAAAAGGTATGGTCAGATGTAACTTCATAAACTATTCAAATTGGTTTCAGAAAAGCAGGCTTTGTCAGTGGTCGGGAAATGGTCTGTGCTGTAGGGGAAGATGTACTTTTAAATACAAACGTAGATAAAATAGAAAGTCTTATTGACATTGATCCAACTGTGACCTGTTGCGATGACATAGCTGATGATGATATAATTGAGCAGGTTATTGGTGCTGCACTTGTCGAGGAAAATTATGAGATTGATATGGAGGTTAATGAAACTTTAAGAAACTATGTTTAAAGATGCGTTTCACCCAGTTTGTGTTCTAAAAGACTTTATTTTCATAAAAATTATAATATCTAATTCAAATTAAAAATAATGACTCAAAGTCAAATCAGAGATTATTTTATAAATTAATTGTTACCTATGTCATTTAGAAATATGCATGTTCCTTACTTTTTTGGGGCTGCATTTTAATTATATATTTTTAATTTACATATGACTAATGTTCCTATGACTAAATTTAATTAATTTTTTTATGTATCCTTTTTAAAAAGTTTAATAAAATGAATTCACATATTTGATTGAGATCGATTTAAATTTCCATAGGATCTGAAATTCGGTCGTTAAATTGCAATTTATTTCGAATGTCCGAGTTACGCTTTAGTGAAACGTTTTTCACTTATCCAAGTAACGCTTTACTGAAATGTTTTTCAGTTATCCGACCTCCTCTTTAGCGAAAAATCGGATAACTGAAACATAATGATTACATTTTAGCCGTTTCATTTAAGCGGAGTCGACTGTACTTTATTTGCAAAATTGTCATTAAATTTAGAATAGTAGTTTACCATTCCAAGAAATGCTCGTAACTCGGAAACATCCTTTGGAACAGGAGCTTTCAAAACCGATTCTACTCTTTCCTTATTCTTTCGTAGGCCAAACCTGTCTATCGTAAAACCTAAACACGAAATTTTATTTTTGAAAAACTCACACTTCGACAAGTTTAGTCTTAAACCTGCCAATTGCAATTTATTGAGAACAGCTTTCAAATTCTGAACATGTTCTGACATAGTCCTACAGATACAGTAATATCATCCTGATATACTACAACAAAGTTTATACATTGCAAAAGGCTCTCCATTGTCTTTTGGAATATTGCAGCGGCCGGTTTTATTCCAAAAGACATGCGCTTCATACTCAAAGTCCCAATTTGGGTTGACCACGTACAACGCAGCTGTGATTTCTCGTCCAAAATAAGTTGGTTGTATGCACTTGACAGATCAAGCTTGGAAAACTGCTCACCTCCTTGAAGAGATGGAAAGATTTCATCTATAAGTGGCAACCGATATTTAAAATCCAATAAATGCTTATTTATGGTGACTTTGTAGTCGCCTCAAATTCGAATGTCACCATTCGGCTTTAAAATAGGAACAAGTGGTGTCCCCCGCTCGGCATGATCCACCGGTTCTAACACATCCTGTGTTATCAAATCTCGTAAACTTTTCTCAGTCTTATCTTCCCATGCAAATGGAACTGAGCGCGGTTTACAGAAAATGGGTCTTGCATCATCATCGATTTGTAACGTAATTTTGCCAAATCTATAGGCGCCAAGTTCATTACTAAAAACCTCCGCAAACTCATTTTTAATCTGTTCTGATAGTAGATTGTTCAACATTATTAATAGTACATATTCACCTGAACCAGTTCAAAATTGAATTTTCTCAAAAAATTTCGACCAAATAATGGGCTGTTATCAATATTCGTGACTACTAATTTGACCCTTTTCCTTACACCATTCCATTCAATCATTTCGTCATATTCTCCTAACACCTCAATTTTGTTACCATTATAATCAACATACGGATCACTACAAGAATGAAGACTCACATTTCTGTTTAAATCTCGTATAAACGATTTTGAAACCAAGCTGCACGGAGCACCAGAGTCACAAACAACCACCATAGAAATCCAGAGCTCGCAATAATTGGTCTCTTTCATGCTTGTTGTCAGAAAAAAAACCAATCGTCCACTGACACGATGCGAAACTGTCGCCAAAAAACCCTCAAACTTCGTTCTTCTTTGGCTTGATCTTCGCTCAACCGACGACCGTTTTGTTTGCTCGCTCGGCTCTTGTGTGCACTCGAGACACTTTATGTCGCAAAAACTCGGCAAACGGTCTTCTGAACGTGTATGTGTGCGGCGCCTATGGCTATTACTGCATACGCATATACACACAAATGACCGCCCTATCCTCCTCTCCCTTCCTCTTTAATGCTTTGCCTGTGACGAAATATCTAAGGCAACAACATAAGGCAAATGCAAAAATAAAGACCTTTTTAATGCGGACCTTTTGTTGGCTTTGCTCACTTACTGACTCTCAGTAGCTGAGCGAAGAACGGTTCTGTTCATATCGACCGGTCAGTAAGAGACCGATTCGTGTGTTGCGCTCAACCCGAGATAGAGAACACTATCGAAACGGAAAAGAGGGTTTCTGTTCAGACACTGAACGATTCCGTCTCATTTTTTCGGTCTTTTGAGTGACCAGACCGCGCAAAAAAATTTGGTTGAGCATATTTAGCGAGCTCTCAAGAAATCCCACTTACTTTAATTGAAACGCTATAGAGCTCAGTTGAATCGCCACACTTATACTGTAAATAGAATAATCAATTTTGTTATCAATGTTTAATTCTACACTGGATGATTCCGATTCTGATACATAATTTACAATTTTGTTCTTTGCTCTACAAACCGACGCTAAATGCCCAATCGAACCACAGTGGTGGCATTTACTCTGCTTGTAACGACAATTACTTGATGAGTGATTTCGCCAACCGCAATGTGAACAGGTTTTATGCGATTTATTGTTATGCGATTTTTTGTTATGCGATTTGTTGGAACTGTCAGATGTAGTTTGTTATTCATTTTTGTTGACAAATTCGTTATTCTTCTGACAAGAATTCTTGCAGTTGTTGTTGTTATTGTTCTTCTTCTTGTAGTTGTTGCTTTTAAAATATCCAACCTGCAATTCACTGTCTCTTGATGATAGCTTCATCTCCATAATTTCTATCGTTATTTTCTTATCTATTTCACACATTCTCTCAATTATTCTGCTGTCAATTCTCATTATAAACCGATCCAACACAAAATCTTACAAATTGTTGTCAAACTTACAAGAGAGTGCAAGTTTCTTCACTCTCGCATACCAATCTGACACTGTCTCATCTATAGCTTGATTGCAGAATAAAAGCTTTTGCGCTCACGAAAAATAACTGTAGGCGGAGTGTAATGCATTTCGAGTAATGTACAAAGCTCCTTGTATGTTTTTAGTGCAGGAGAAGTTGGACTGCACAAATTGTGGAAGGATTTCTTGTGGAATCGGACCAATAGATTTTAAGAGTATCGCTTTCCTCAAATTGTCATTGGAACAATTCATTTCGGCAAAATGAATATCCAATTTCTCTTTCCACAGCAAGCAAGATTCATTTCGTGGGCAGAACTGCGGCACATTGTTTTGCTGAAATATGTTTGGAGTTTCAGGCATGTCTCTTTTTTATAATTTATTGTACGTGCGTATGTATACATATAATGTTCTGCCAAATGTGTGCAAATGTTGTGTTTGTTCACTTGAGACTTGAACTTTTTTTTTTTTTAAATTATTGAATATTTATTATGTTCAAATTTATTTGTGTTTTATATGTTCAATAGGGTGATAACTTTTTTTAGACAACATTCTCCCCAGGGCTTTTCTAATGGCAAATATTGTATTAATGATAAAAAAAACTATTTCAGTTCAATTTGGTAAAAAAAAACCTTACAGCGATTATTTTAAATTTTTTTTAATAAAAATTTTTTTAAAATATGGTTTATACATATGTAAGTATGTAAACAAATAATAACAATAAATGATTAAAAGTAGGTATTGTAAGATATAAACTTTAGGTTCAAAGTACGCGCTGTTTTACAAAGTGGATATATATCTTGTACTATTTTTATTCCACGTTTGATTCAAAACTTTAACGCGTTTGGTGCGTAACCTTTTTTAACGATAGCGAGAAACTAAAAACGCAGTTCTTAATATTTGTCCATGCCCTACACGATTTTGTCTGGGGAGATTTGATATTTGCAAAAAATGCAAAGAGATATTACCCTAATGTTCAAATTTTTCTTTTTTAATTTTGGGCGTAATACGCGCGCAATCGATTTATATATACAAATCTGCACTTTTAAGACGATCCGATTTTACTTTGTATTTATATACAGAAGTTCTCGTAATCACAAAAAAAAATTAATGGACGCAAACTTTACACGATCTGCTTTTATTTGATTATGTATATATGTACATAAACTCTAGTATTTACCAAAATGACTTTTCCTCGTCGCCAATGTTGTGTATTGAAACGCTCAATGTCTGTTTAACGAATGACTTTATTTACAATATGTAGTGAATATCATGTTAAGTTTTTGAGTTAACATAATAATATGTAACATTAACCATAATCTTCTTCTCTTGAAGCTTGATATGATGGGTTTCTCATCAAAATTTTTTCTCATCAAAATTTTTTCTCATCAAATAATAGGTAGAACTCAGTCAGTGTTGTTTAAAGGGTGTTTATCAAGACAGATTTAGTTCCTCAAGGTAGTCATTTAGGGCTTCTTCTGTTTTTGTTTTTTTAAGTGTTTACTTTATTCAATTCATATATTCAATTAGATAAAAAAAAAAACCGTTTCGCATTACATCCCACGAAGGGATTGGGGAGAGCTTCGCACAGCCAGTGAGTTGTGCGCTTTCTAATTTTTCACTCACTGATTGAAACCTACAGTTTTTACACAGATTCCGAACGGTATTTTTGAGAAGCTTTTTCATGGCTAAATACTCGATAGTGTCGCCGTCACTATGCGAGGTGACCGCCGACGAAAGAATTTTTTTTAAGGTGGTCAGAGCAGGGATCGAACCCAGGATCTCATGTACAAGCGGAGCGCACACTACCTATTGCACCACCGACTCATTCAATTAGATACTATAAATAAACAAAAAGATACATAATATAGTAATACAACGCCCTTCAACGGGAACTCAAGTATACTTAATATGGGTAGGGTATTCCCACTCGGACTTTTTATGCTTACAATTTTGGGAATTATTACATAACGTATAAACTTATGTTTAAATAAATTCACATATTGTAATGAAGAAATTACACAAAAACATTACTTAAATATTGAGAAAAAGATAAAATAAAGTCAGAATATACCAATATACCACCAATATACATCTTTATTCAATTTGCTCCTTTCCACACGGTCTCTAATAGATACGCTAGTATCAAATCTAATGTCGTTGTTTATGATTAAATTATTGTCAACAGCTTTTGAGTTAGCCCTTCTATGTAAATGATAAAAAATTGGAATACCATCAGACTTTTGCATGAAACCATTTTTATCAAGGTAAAGAAAGGCCTCAGGTGGTACGAAACCTGATACTAACGTATTATGTATATATAGATCGCTTGTGTAGTAAGGGGCCATGATTAGGTTATTTGACACACATTGTGTAGTTTTAACAATGTGTTTTCTTATTAATTTAATTATGAAATTGTCAAATCTGTTTATCTCAGCCTTGTTGTATAGTCTTTTGTTGGAAATATATTTTGTGAAATTGCTGTTTCTAGATCTATACAAAGATGTACAGGCGCGGAGGCATTTTCTTTCGAATTTACGTAAACGTTCCATATAAGACGGGGAAATATTGAACCATATCGGACATCCATATGTTATGATAGGGCGTATTAAAGCCTGATACAAAAGTATTTTAACTTTCTGTTTGACATGTTTAGAAAAGAAAAGAGTTTTGTATCTGAAAAAAGCATGTCTAGCCTTTGTTATTTGTGTGTTAACATGAGTATTGAAGTAGAGAAATTTATCTAGATGAATACCTAAGTATTTTACTACCTCTTTATTTGGTATTTTTATACCAGAGAGTGGAGAGTATATACCAAATGTTTTCCAATATTTTCTGATATTATAATTGCATTTGTCTACTGGGGGACGAAAGAGAATGGTCTCACATTTATTATAATTTATGTTCATATTCCAATCCTTCGCATATTTGACGACCTTATTAAAGTTTTCCTGTAATTTTTCTGTAATTTTATCTACTCTATTATCGGCGTGATATACAATTAGGTCATCTACGATGGCCCCTTCTGTTTAGCATGTTTTTAAATGACCTGCCGTCGGTTGTTAATCATTCAAAGATTCTAATGTACGCAGATGCTGCAAAATTGTATTTGTCTATGAAGTCTGTGAATGAATGTCTTTACTGCAGGATAAGTTTTGTTAAATGGTGTGATTGTAATTTTATGCTTCTTAACTTGAGTAAATGTAAAAAAAAAATCCTTTCACAGAAGGAAGTGCTTGGAAACTTTTTACAAGATAGGTTATATTGTGCTGGGTAATATGTCTCAGTTTTGCGACTTAGGTGTGACTTGCATGTGGCCGTCGGTGGTGCAATGGTAGTGTGCGCGGTTCTTGTGCATGACAACGTGTGTTCGATCCCTGCTCTGACCACCTTAAATTTCTTTCGACGGCGGTGACTTCGCTTAGTGACGGCGACACTATCGAGTACTTAGCCATGGAAAAGCTTCTCAAAATACCGTTCGGAATCGGTGTAAAATTTTAGGTCCCAATCAGAGAGTGTAAAACTAGAACGCACACAGCTCACTGGTTTGTGAGAAGCACTCCCTAATCCCTTCACGGGATGTAACGGGAAACCATTCATTTATTTATTGATGCTTGCTTAGATAGGGCATCCTGTTTGTTAGAATTTATAAAGCGTTGGTCCGGGGAATTTGATGATCCTTATTATTCAAAGCGACGGTATACCAGCCTGGTGAGGCCGATTCTTGAGTACGGTTCAATAGTTTGGCTTCCAGGTGCCATATTGATAGATATTTAGGTTGAAAAATTCTACTAAATTCAAAAATCACCTATTAAAGAAATAGTTTCGGGGGGAGCCCGAGTACACGGGTCCCCCTGCGTACGTGCTTGCTTTGAAAGGTTCTAGACAATATGTTCCATTTTTTCTACCCGCATTCAAACATAACTACGAAACTTAATCCAGTTTTTACTCTTTCCAATACTTTTAATGAGTTCCACCATCTCTTCTCTCTATCGGATTCGATTGAAGTAATTAAACGAGCGATTATTTTTTTAATGACTGATAATGCTTAGATTTAAGATTTCATTCAATTCATGTGAGTGAATTTTGGCTCATTTTCGCTTAACTACATTTTCTGTTTCATATGTCCTACTTCATTTGATCCTGCTTCATTCTCATCCTGCTGTATCTGTTCCTGCTTCACCTGTTCCTGTGACACCTGTTCTTGCATTATCTGTTCCTGCTTCACCTGTTTTAACAGTTCCAGCTTCATCAGTTCCTGCTTCATCTGTTCCTGCTTAATCAGTTTATGTGTCGTCTGTTCTCGCTTCATCTGTTCCTGCTTCATCAGTTCCTGCTTCATCTGTCCTGATACATCTGTTCCTACTCCATCTGCTCCTGTTTTATCTGTTCCTGTATCATATGTTCTTGCTTTATCTGTTCCCGCTACACCTACTTCATCTGTTCCTGCTTCATATGTCCTGCTCCTGCTTCATTCTCTTCCTGCTGCATCTGTTCCTGCTTCATCGGTTCCTGTGACACCTGTTCTTGCTTTATGTTTTCCTGCTTCACCTGTTTCAACAGTTCCTGCTTTATCTATTCCTGCTTCATATGTTCCTGTGTAATCTGTTCTTGCTTCACCTGTGCCTGCTTTATCAATCTGCTACATCTGTTCCTGCTTTATCTGTTCCTGTACCATCTGTTCTTGCTTCATCTGTTGCTGCTCCACCTACTTCATCTGTTCCTGCTTCATATGTCCTGCTACATTTGTTGCTCGTTCATTCTCCTCCTTCTGCAACTGTTCCTGCTTCGTCGGTTCCTGTGACACTTGTACTTGCTTTATGTGTTCCTGCTACACCTGTTTCAATAGTTCCTGCTTTATCTATTCCTGCTCCGTATGTTCTTGCCTCATCAGTTCCTGTCATCTGTTCTTGCTTCGCCTGCTCCTGCTTCTCCTGTATCATCAGTTCCTGCTTCATTTGCTCCTACTTTATCTATTCCTTCTTCTTCTGTTAGAGACTTTAACTCGTCGAACTCGCTCACTACTTCTCGAACTCATTCATATAAGGTGCCAGGACATAAGAATCACCAACATACTCACCATATCGAACATGTGCATCATGTTCGTGAGGTTGATGTCTGGTCACCCTAAATGAACTAAATGGTTTTCCAATTTGAGTGATATGATTTCTAAGTGACGATTCGGCCTTTTATAGTATGTCATGATCTGTTATTTTTTTTCATTCTATTCTGTAATGTTTACAATTTCATCATGGAGAGATATACGCAAGAACGTTTACAAATTATAAATTTTTTTTAATCAAAATAATCGTTCTCCACTTGCAACTTTTCGTGCCCCTTTCCCATTTTATCGTCGTAATAATCGTCAACCTGTGCTCGCTATTCGTCGAATTGTTGCAAATTACAAGCGTATATTTTGTTTACATAATGTTCAAGTGCCAATAAGACAAAGAAGCGCTCGAAGTAATGTGGTTTTTGGTGTGTGGAAATTCGATTATTTCAAGAAATTGTGACATTGAATGGCCTTCAAGAAGTTGTAATTTAACACCATTAGATTATTTCTTGTGGGGTTTTTTGAAATCATTGGTCTTTAGCAAGGAACCTGACTCTCTTCAGGCTTTACAAGTCAATATTGAACGTGCTATTCATGAAATACAACTTGATTTAGTGGAAAATGTGCTCGAAAATTGGGTTCATCGAATTCGATCCTGCAAAAGAAGACGTGGAGGCCATTTGAGAAACGTTTTATTCAGAACTTAATTGTATCGATTGTACTCCACATTAAATAAAAAACATTTGAATTTTCTTAACAATTAGTGTGTTTTTTTTTCAGAAATCATATCACTCAAATTGGAAAATCCTTTATCCTTCCTTTATCTGTTCCAGTTTCATCAGTTCCTGCTTCATCTGTCCTTCATCTGTTCCTGCTTAATCTGTTTCCGTGTCATCTGTTCTTGCTTCATCTATTCCTGCCTCATCAGTTCGTGCTTCCTCTGTCCTGCTACATCTGTTCCCGCTGCATCTGTTCCTGTGTCAGCTGTTCCTGCTCCACCTACACTATCAGTTCCTGCTTTATCTATCCTGCTGCATCTGTTGCAGCGTTATTTCTTCCTGCTTTATCAATCCTATTCCATTCATTTCATTCCTATCTTCCTAATTAATCTTTATGCATAATAATTCTGTTAATATCGTCCAATACAATCTAGGTCCCTGTGCAATCTATTATCTCCTGCATGAATTTAATACTACTTGTTATTTAATCTTGTTCCTGATTGCTGTGTTCTTTCAATTTAATTATTATATTTTAATTTTGTATTTAGTTTTTAATTGATTTATGTAGAATCATATTTTCCAAGCTGTTTTTAGCTGAGTAAATAAATAAATAAATATTGATATATTTTTCCGCATTAACGGTTCCATTAATGAAATGGAGCTGACCTACACCCTTTGCCGACATGTATCCCCACACCATGAGCCTAGCCGGAAACATTATATTATTATTGCTTTTAAAAATCACCCTTTTTTCTGGCATCATCTTAGACTTGTGTCGAACTCGTTCACTAGTTCTCGAACTCGTTCATTTAAGGTGCCCAGACATTACAATCACGAACACACTCGTCATATCGAACATGTGCATTATGTATATGACGGTGGTGTCTGGTCACCCTAAATGAACTATATAGTTCATGAACTAGCCAACTCTACATCATCTACGCATACATCGAATTTAGATTCGTCGCTAAAAATAATGGTGTCCCATTGCCGTCTTTGCTTTGCGTGTTTTCTTTGGAGCGCAGTAAGAAATGGCTTTTCTTTGGCCTAGTATGTTAATGTTAAACTTCCTTTACAGAAGCCATATCCGATTTATTTAATTTTTTGTCGCGTCCATTCTGGTTTTACTGCTTTTCCAATTGTTTTCAAACATTTTGAAGCTATGTTTTTAACAGTGCTTCGAGGATTTTTTTTGATTATACCCGCTAAAGCTCTTTTGTCCCGAAAATTTATGTTGGAGACTTGGCCCTGTTTGCAACATTAAGCGTGTTTTGGGTACACTGCTTGCTTATATAATCGCTTGTTTTGTATGGGGCACTTAGCGAAAACTTACGACGCAAATCATTATCGCTAAGTTTAAACACAATTTTTTTTACATCTTTTACCGTTTTCAACCCTTTATCATAATTTTGAATAAAATCAATTATCGCTAAAATGCCGTTTTCTTTACAACTTAGCAAGCGATAATCGCTCGCTTGTAACCAAAACAGGACTATTGTTGTTTTCCAGTTTTTTTTTTGTATTTTTATTTATTTTTTTTTATATAGTTGATATTTTGCAATAACTCATTCCCGATTTGAATTTGTCAATAATTAAAAATCGAATTTGTTCTATGACAGGTTTACCACTTGCCATCGTTTAAAATGTAACCACAACTAAACAATATAACCTGACCAAATTTTGTGTTTAATCCCTCCCACAATTCTTACATAACGATGCCTTTTCATTGTTTGTTTACATTTTAATTTTGGAATTATTTTGAGCAGAATTTAGCACTGAACGAATTAATAATATTCAAAAATTTCTGTAAATAGTAAAGCAGTTTGAGTTAGTTTCCGTTTTCAATATAATTTCTTATAATACGTGCACATATTTTTTTTTATTAAATTATAGGTTGTCTAAAACAGTAAAATTCTTGGTGTACATTAGTATTTCCTTAGGTAGACCTGAAAGTTACATTGCCAAAGAAACACTCGGTGTACGAATTAATAGTGGTCAGGGCTCGTATTTAATCCAGCATTCATGAATGACTGGGATAGAACTAGCATTAAAATCTTAAACTTATAAACAGTCATACCTTTTAAACTTGTCTACATATTTTTTAAGTAGGGGTTTCTGAAACCCTATGCTAACTTTTTGTGGGTTATTTTTTTCCAATACCTAATTCTAGATCACCTGTCTGTAAGATAGTAGTCCTCTGACTCAGACAAAAAAAAAGAATAGATGAGCTGCGAGACTGGGGACTACCACACCTATTCTCCTTCATTTATAGTATGTGGGTATGGCTCTTTCCACATGTGAGATGATCCAGGCAGCTATTGCCAAGTTATGACCTGAATCTTTCGAATAACTCCATATCCACTACTAAACAGAATTTCCCCTGTTAGTTGTTATTCAAATATTGCCTGTTTCCATGTGGCAGTCTGAGTTAACAATCAACTTCCAAGAGGGGATCGGGTTACACTGGAACATAGATTCGATTTTCGGGGAACCTATGGCAGTTTATTATAAAAATTGTCAGCAACTTCAATTATCCCTATCTATGCATTTTAAAGACTCTGTAGTTCATGGGTAATTATATTTGTATTTGATTACAATGGCAAAAGCAGTCACTGTTAATTCTTACAACACAGAATATTATCAGCTGTTCGAGTTTATGGTTTCCACTAATCGGCTTTAGTAATATGTATTTATAGATATTGAGAAGAACTAAATATTCAAAACAATCGAAAACTGCTACATTTTTATTTAAAAATTTATAAAACTTTATAAACTTTTAAAATTTATTTGAACCTGTGCTGCAACGACGAAACCAAAATTCTAGATCGGAGTACATTTATTAAATATTGGATTTTGTAGAGCTCTAGTTGTTTGCCGGAAAGTTCCCGACAGTGATAGTTCTAAAAATGAAATGTGCAAATTAGGGTATATAATGGTTCAGACACAATAAACATGTTATATCGGATAGGTATTTTTTTAATCGTTTTTAAGTAGCTTTTGGCACTAATCGCGTGGGATTTTGTTTCCATCAGTCCCTGACTTAAGTGGTCACACAAGTACATATATGTAACGTTTATATTTATTTACTGCTCTCTGCATTTTACAGGGTTGAGACTGTCATGATGCCTGCATTACAGTTACTATTAATTCAAAGCGGGATTGAATTGATTTAAACCTAACAATATTTATTTTATCTACATTTATTATATCACGACATTATTTTAAGCATTCCCATTTCGTTGAAGTATATGGTACTTGAAAGTACATTCTATTGCAAATACAGTGTCAAAACTAGATTTCAGTCTCGTGCTGTATTTGCCTTTCCATGCGCCCTCAAATTCATTCAAATTATCACTGTAAGTTCTTACAGGCATTCCGCAATCTTTCTGTTGTATATGTAATATCCTTAACACAATATGTTGTAAACATAGTATTACCATTTATGATTGAGTATAATTACTGTATCACCTTGTTCGACAATCATGAAAAAGACACAACTCACAATAAAAACACATTTGATTTACATAATCACCCGTGGTGTTAGAAATAAATTTGAAAGAGAAAAGTCTAGTTTGAATAAAAATGTTAGTTGATGCAGCTAAAACATTAAATGAATACAACACAAATGGACAATTCATTGCCAACACACTTCAAAATATAAATTTCAATGCGACAAAGGAATGGAAACAATGGCTCACGCAGTTCAAGATATTTCTACGTACATAATATTTAGTCACACGGTGCAACACGAAAAAATAACAACCATATACGGACACCACTACGTGATAAAAGACTAAAAAAAAAGACCCGTGTCTCCCAATTTTTCCCTAAGTCATGCACTTTTTTTTTTATGGGCCGCCAAAGATTTGGGGCCTCGGTATCAGTTTCGTAAAAATGTGATCATTTTCTCAGGCTCATATCTTGCAAACCGTTCAGAATTTTACTCTCTGAGGCAAATTTGTAGCTCTTGTCATAAAGAACAAAAATTGCGAACATATAAAATCAAAAAAACTTCACCTTCCAGATCAAAATCGCAAAAAACTTAAAAAAATCCAATTTTTTTTTACCTTTTTTCCCGTGTTCAGGTCCATAGGTAGCAAACCGTTCAAAATTCAAGGAAACAATCAACTACAAAAATTTACCTAAGATCTCAATAAACAAATTTCTAGAACATATAAACTTCCTAGAGATGATTCTTAACACTGTTTAGGTAGCACGCTAAAGTGAAAAATTTGCCGAAAATTTTTTAATTAAATTTTTTTTACCTTTTTCTCCTGTTCAGGTCCATAGGTAGCAAAAAATGAAATATGCCTGGCCAGAACCATGTGTTTGTCTAAGGGTTAACACCGTTTAGGTAGCGCTTAGATATCACGCGATCATGCACCGACAGCAGCAGCACAGGCAATGCAGTAAGGGCCATCAGCATTATAAACATAATACGAATACTTTTTTTCAATATTTTTGTAATAGATAGCATAGTATCTCAATGTTGAAGTAAATAAAAAACAAATGAAATTAAAAAACGGTGTTAAGATTAATTCCCAGGAAGTTTATATGTTCTAGAAATTTGTTTATTGAGATCATAGGTAAATTTTTGTAGTTGATTGTTTCCTTGAATTTTGAACGGTTTGCTACCTATGGACCTGAACACGGGAAAAAAGGTAAAACAAATCGAATTTTTTTAAGTTTTGTGCGACTTTGACCGTGAAGATGAAGTTTTTTGATTTTATATGTTCGCAATTATGACAAGAGCTACAACTTTGCCTCAGAGAGTAAATCGAAATTCTGAACGGTTTGCAAGATATGAGCCTGAGAAAATGATCACATTTTTACGAAAATGATACCGAGGCCCCAAATCTTTGGCGGCCCATAAAAAAAAAGTGCATGACTTTGGGACAAATTGGGAAACACGGGTCTTTTTTTTAGTCTTTTATCACGTAGTGGTGTCCGTATATGGTTATTTTGCCATGACTTAAAAAATTACACACAGTGATATTGCAATTGCAAGGAAAATGCATTATTGTTGCAGCCAGAACGTGTTGTTGAAGAAAGTGTTTTCAATGTACTCCAGAGGAAAAACGCCAAAACACAATTTCAAAAATATAGTCCCAATGTCTACCGTGACAATGAAAGCGAAAGCGTCAGGCGTCACAACAGCAGCAACAATAACAGTGTCAGTGATCGGCGCGGAGTTCTGCTTACCGGGGTAAGTTATATCGGTAAAAAAAAAAGTTATACGTGCCCCTGCGTTTCGCAGGGTCGAGAACCGATATATATCGATTTGAGGTTAGTAAGTATAGTATAGGCGAAATTGTCAGTTTTGTGTGCGTTTTCCTTGCATTTTGACCTACTAAATGTCCGAATATCGAAAAGTGATGTTCAGCAAAGTTGTTAACCTCAACGCCGGCTGCAACATAGTCAATAAATGAGATAGGTATTTTTAGTTTTCCTTGGGTGGGAACCTAGAAATCAGGTTTTCATAATTTTTTTTTCGTATGTTATCTAACAAAACTGAGTTAATATCATCCAATAATACATTTAGACTAGACAAAAACTAGTAGCAGTTATATTTGAATTTTCGCGATGACCTTATTTCCGTTAGTTTTGAATTTTAATGTACGAGAAGTTCGAACTACAAGCTTTCAATCGGTACCAACTCACATATGCAAATTGCGTATAAAATTGATATACATTAGGGCGGGTCGATTTATTTTTCCATGAAAATTTGCCAAAGGAACCATACCTCTATCGTTAAAATCGAGTCCCCTACTTTTTGTTGGTAGATTTTTTCCCAAATTGACGTTCGTATGAAATATTACCTACACGTTCACATCCATAACTCAAAAACTATCGATCGGGTTTAATCGTGCGTTGGAAACGTGATCAATTACATTTTGATCAATTTACAAAAAGAAATCTCCAACATTGGTCCAACGGTTCAAAAGTTACGGGCATTGTTGTCCAAATTTTGGAGCATTTTTCCATTTTTTTCATGATTTTGTCCAAGAATATTACTTTCATGGCCATTTTTTTGGCTCAATTTTTTTGACTTACGAACCTTACGTTACGACTGGACGGATTTGCGCTTTACATTATTGGCATATTTTTTCACAGGGTGCACACCCTGTGTTATGTTTGTTTATTTCTTTTTGTTTTTAGTATCTTTATAACTTCTTTATTTTTGTTTGTTTATAATATTCCAGTGTATGCTAGTTTTGTTTGAGCGTCATTTCAGTGAAGTGTTACTTGAAATAACTAACAAATAATCAAACTATTTTGAAATTTAGAAAAGATTTAAAGGTAAGTGTAAAAACATTGCTAACTGTTATAGTTAATAGTTATATTATTATTCTATGAAAAACATATTTAATTCTTTTAGTGACGGTTTAAAAAATGGATTCAGAGCCTGGTTCATCGCAAAATCCAACAGATACCCAACGCAGAAGTTTGCAGCATTTGATGTTTTTTCATGATGTTTTTTCTTTTGGCGTGGCCTGTGAATTACCTGATATTAATCTGTCAACTAAACAAGATATATTGAAGTACTATTTTTTCTTGGCCGAACGTTCAAAAGCCCAAAGCAAAATGTTTTCGTATAAAATATTTACTCCCCAAGTAGCAGACAGATTGTTAGAAATTTGGAATCAACTTAATATTGAAGTTATACTCAAAGGTAGCATCATTAGAAAATTGAATAATTTGCTTGACGCATATAGTAATGCATCTAAATAACGAGTAAAACGCGCAACAGAATTCAAAAAATTCGTAGAATCAACAAACCAATTATTCAACATTGGAAAATGTAAATGCAACTTGAAAGAAAACGACTGCTCATGTAGATCTATCCCAGAAAACTTAAAAGATTTCATGCGCGATCAATATAATGACAGAATACAAACGATACCGGAACACGATAGTGGAAGTGAAGAGACGATAACAACGACTATACCAACAATCCCAGTGAGCAACGATCCTACATACGAACCACATTATGACGAAATGGAAGTTGATGTGAGAGGAGGTTCAGAATTAGTTCTACCACCACAAACATACACTCCCAGATACAATACTAAAAACTATGCAATGATGTGTGACAGATTTGGTGTGCATGATAGAATGGGATCAGCATTGGCAACAGCTCTGATGGAAGACCTAGGCGTAAAATATGCTCATGGCAATCTTGTCATCATGTATAAAAGTAAACTTCGTAGAGAAAGAGAAAAATGGAGACAAGGCGCACTTCGTAAGCGGTATGATGGCTCGAATTTGATATCATTTCCATTCGACGGCAGGAAAAATGATGCTCTAAGTGTAGAAAAAATTGATGAGAAGTTGCATCCAAGGATGGTTAAAGAACCTCATCTAGTTGTTTTGAGGGAACCAAAATCTCAATTGATAGGCTACACAAAACTAGAAAGTGAAACTGCGGCAAGCAAAGTCAACAAATTGATCGGATTCTTCCAAGAAAAACAATTGTCTCTCGATTCATTAATTGCCATATGCGCTGATGGTGAACCAACAAATACGGGCGTACACGGTGGAATTTTGCGACTATTCGAAAAACAGTTAAAGGGACCACTGCACTGGTTTGTGTGTCTTCTGCACTTTAACGAGCTTCCGTTTAGATATTTGTTTGACACTTTAGACAAATCAACCACCACTGGAAAACGATCAACTACCGGAAAGTTGAGCTCAAAAATTGCTGATTGTGAAAATCTTCCGGTATGTAATTTTTATAGCTGATTCTTTACCATTTTTCATTCTATTTTTTAGCTTTTATGTTTTCTTTTCAGGTGGTAACCGATTTTGAGGAAATCGCTTTGGAAAATATGCCTCCTGGTGATTTAAATCCAGAAGAATTATCTACCGATTCGAGGTACTTGATGTTAATGGCCAATGCAATTTCTAATGGTGTGGTTCCTGTCTCACATAAAACCAGGGCCAATTGCATATTTTCGTTGGCTGACCAAAGCCAATAGATTATTACGGTTGTATGTGACAACTAATAATACAACTGAAAATTTAAAAATTCTGGCTAACTATATAATAAAAGTATACACGCCAATGTATTTCAATGTTAAGTATTATAGCTCTGCCGCATACGGTAGTACATTACTTTTTAAATTTAATACTTGGGCACGATTTTTACCACCGAATTTACTTGGAGTTGTAAATACAGTAATTCAAGATAATCCATATTTTGCACACTCAGAAAATATCTTGCTATCTATGTTGTTTGATGATAGAATGGAAAAACGAAACATTGCTATAAAGAAGATTTTACATTACCGAAGAGATATTGTCGACCCAACGGAACTTAGAGTTTATAAAAAATCTCTTATAAACTTTAATTGTACGGAATATACAAATATGATTGATTTAAATGACGATACCATTTTAATCGAACCACCGTTTACGCAAAGTTATTCGTATGAACATTTGGAGGGATATTTAAATTACGAAGTGCCACCGTTCGATGATCCACAAATTCCTTTACACATTCAAGGAACGGAAAGACATGTCCAATTGCTGGCTGCCACTGCTAAACGAGTTGCAGGAAAGAATGTAGAAGGCGCAATGGCGACGACATTAGAGAGCCGTACGAAAACACCCAGACTTGAAAGCAAACAAGACTTTCAGAAAAAATAATGTTTTTTTTCACATTTTGTCTTTTACTACACTCAAATTGAATATTTTTTTTTGATAATAGGTTGATAGATACTTTATTATCTCTTAATTTGAATTTTTGTAGAAAAAAACAATAAAAAGGGAAAAAAATCAAAAAGTTGGTTTTATGTGTTATTTTGTTTTAGCAATATCGCATGAATTAATCAACCGAATTCAATAAATTTGGGCTTAAACTCTTCGTTTTGAATTGTAAATTGAATTAAATAATGGATTGAGCCAAAAAAAAATGGCCATGAAAGTAATATTCTTGAACAAAATCATGAAAAAAATGGAAAAATGGTCCCAAATTTGGACAAAAATGCCCGTAACTTTTGAACTTTTTACCAACAAAAAGTAGGGGACTCGATTTTAACGATAGAGGTATGGTTCCTTCGGCAAATTTTCATGGAATAACCCATAGAATACGGAAATCAGAGGGAAATTGGTGAATTTTTTCACTCCCTACAAATCGACCCGCCCTAATATACATATATACATATATAATTCAGACACAGTGAGTAGGCACAGTGAGTAGGCATGTGATGATGAACTTGTCACGGAGTTCGAAAGTAGTCATGCCAGTGAGGGAGCTTTCGTGAATTATCTCTTATTCCAACGAAAAACCAAGTATTTTTGACTTAGAAAAATGTATTAGACCTTGAAAGTTTGTAGTACGAACTTCTCGTATGATTTTCAGTAAAAACAAAAACCGTTTTCCATTACATCCCATGAAGGGATTGGGGAGAGCTTCTCACAACCTGTGACCTGTGCGCTTTCCAATTTTTCAGTCACTGATTGGGACCTACAGTTTTTACACCGATTCCGAACGGCATTTTGAAAAGCTTTTGCATGGCTAAACACTCGATAGTGTCGCCGTCACTATGCGAGGTGACCCCCGTCGACAGAAATTTTGTATGGTGGTAGAACCCAGGATCTCATGTATAAAAGGTGCGCACACAATCCATTGCAATTGGTTTTTGCCGAAAACCAAGTAGGAAATATCGGAAATGTGCTGTTTTGGTACGCTAGGTATCTTTTGTCATTAATTTCGATACAATCTGTAACAACGAATATAGAACAAAAGAAAATGTCAAAACATGTTGAAAGATACCACGGTAAGAATTTGTAAACTAAGTAGAGAGAGAATTCCTGTGTTGAGAACAATATATTTAAATGTTCACTATGAAGCTTTTTATTGTAAATTTTAATTGTAAAAACATTATTGGAATTGAAAGTTCTATTCGTGCGAATTTGTAAGCATATGCTGTTCTCTAGGTCATCAATATTTTCGGCAAAATACATTTTAGGTGGCAATGTTCTTGAATCGGTGGATTCATTTGTTGATCTTGGTGTTCTCTTGGACAGAAAATTGAATTTCAACTCCCACATAATTACGATGGTAAATAAGGCTTATGGCGTTCTGAACTTTATTAAACGTTGGGCAAAGGAATTTACAGATCCCTACGTTACGAAAAATCTTTTTACTTCACTAGCCCGCCCTATTCTCGAATATGGATCTGTTGTTTGGGACCCCAGTACAATTTGTATGTTAATATGATTGAATCGGTCCAGAAACAGTTTCTCATTTTTTGTCTGAGAAACCTTCAATGGAACCCGAACCATAATCTTCTTTCGTATAGCAGTAGACTAGCATTGATCAGATTGCCGACTCTTAGTAGTAGACGTACCATGATAAACTCTATTACAGTTTTGAAGATAATTGATGGATGTATATGTTCTAAGTTTCTGTTATCTAAGATTTTCATAAATGTCCCATTGAGACCCACGAAGTACTATAAACTCATTCACGTCGAGTTTCAGCGTTCGAATTACGCGTCCGTTGATCCAGTTAGGAGAATGTGTCGTGACTTTAATGAGCTATATCAGTTTATTGATTTCACTGGTAGGTGGGAAACTACAAAGTCAAGTATAATTTATCATTTGAACCCATTGCATTAGTTCTATATATTCCTTTACATAAGTAAATTTACTTTATCCTTACTATCTCTCTGGCTGTCTGAATTTATAATTTGGTTTTCGTTTTGTTCGTAATTATTATATATTATGAAGTCTGTTATATTAATATCTCGTGATGTACTTTTATACTTATTTGTGTTAGTGTAATACCAACTGGTGAAGAATTTCTGTAGTTGGTTGCAACGTGTGAACTTATGATCCTTGCCTTTCCGTTATAGACCGGTCTATAATGTGTACGCTGTCCTCACGTTATGGGGACGTGGCCCTCTCGGTCGGTAGGGGCGGGTAAGAGTGGCGGCGAGGGATTCGCTCGAATAAGAAGGTAGATAATATTTCTGCAAAGTCTATAACTGAAAAATATTCAAATATTTTCAATGGTATCAGACCACTGCAAAATAAGTGCAAATTAATGATAATGGGTAATGCAATACCGATCGTGCCACCGTCTCGAAAAATTCGGTTTAAATTGTACGATACTCTAAAAAAGAGTTTAACAGAATATCTCTTAAAGTGGGTGTACCGGTTACTGAAATCTTATTCATAAAAAGTTGTCATAGGTAAATCACAAAAATTGTATTCATACCCGAAAAATGCCACTGTTAACAGTTCTCTGAGGTGGACATTTTTGTTGAACGTTATACCCTTCTTTAAAGCAATTTTATCAGAAATTATACCAAAAAAATTAATTTGTTAACATTTCTCGTGTACAATACACAAATATTTATGCGATATAAATAAGTGGAATTATTTTGTGTATATTTGTAGCGATTATAAAATCGCATTATTTTGCCAAGCCTTCTAAATAGTTTCGTTCCAATTTTACAACTTTTTAACCAAAATTAACCCTTGTTTACATAGTGGTGTACAGTGAAACAACACAGTGACCAAAATCCAATTCGATATCAAATTTTGAAACTTCTTCCACATTTAAGAAGATAACAAATATTAATTGTACTTGGTGTTGAATATTTATCTTCATTAATAATTAATAATTGTTCAAAAATGCATTGACATAGTAATTATTCTTGAGTAATTATTCAAGCTTAAGGTCACTTCTGATTTTATTAAACTTTTGTTTTTCTAGAAAAAGTGACCTTAAGCTTGAATAATTAGTCAAGAATAATTAAAATAAAGGTCGAAAAATTAGAAACAAATTATTGACATAGTAAAATAAAAACTTTTTAATTCGGCCTTTCGGTTATTGTTTATACGGTTTTTACATCACAAGCACTGTGAGAATACATAAAACAGGGTTGTGAGTCAATTATCTGTTCCCTAGATAAAATATTCATTATGAATACGGTACTATTGAAACCTTCACTAAATCTTAAAGCTTTCAATAACTGATGAATGTTTTAGAGCAAATTTTTTTTTATTATGAATAAGGCCGTAAGACTTTGTCTGGATCCAAGAAAACTGAACAAGGCAGTCTTGAAACCACATAATCCTTTTCTGGGTATTAAAGACTGCAAAGCCAAACTCAATGGATCAAAGTACTAGTTTACGTCATTATTTTGCATGGTACCGTTAGATGTGCAGTCCTCCAAATTCTGTACGTTCAATACGCCCTTTACTACCTTTCGGTACAAATGCAGCACCGAAAATCTTTCATTCCGAGATGACCAAACTTTTTGGGGATTTACCTGGTCTAATAGTTTATATAGACGATTGATTAATTTACCCTTCAATTAAGCAAAAGCACATGAAAACCTTGGAAACTGTCATACCAAGATGACAGATCATAAAGATCATAAATGTAAATGTCAATTTAATAAAAAGGAGACAACATTTTTAGACCACATCTTTGTCGAATATGGATGGTGTAAGGCCGGATGATCAGAGAATTAGGACAATTTTAAAAATGCCCAAACCCAATGACGTGAAGAACATGCGAAGCTTCCTTGGCATGGTGAATTATCAAACAATAACTTAAGGGATCTTTACAAACAAAAAAATATTATATGGCATTGCGGCAGAATTTGAACACTTAAAAAGGGAAATTAAAATTTCGCCTGTTCTAACATACTTTGATCCAAATTTGGAGATAATTCTTTCTGTTGACGCATCTCAACTCGCTCTTGGAGCTACAATCTTACAAGATAACCATCCGATACCATATGCATCCGTATCTTTGACAGATAAATAGAAATGCTATGCGCAAATTGAAATGGAATTGTTTGCCATACTCTTTGGATATACAGGGTGATTTAGGAAGTTCCGGACAAATTTCTCCAGCGTATTCCTTGGCTCATTTCATGAAGAAAAGTCCACTAGGACCATGTCCGAAAATGCAAGGGTGCGAAATTGCAGCGGGTTCAACATTTTCCGATTGACGGTCGGAGGGTAGTAGGGTAAAGTTGCTAACTTCTGAGCCAGTGTTCGGATTTTGGGCTTGTTGGAAAGGCCTTTAAGAGGCCTTTGCTCAGCAGACCTTTCCAAAATGACCTAAACGAAGCCTAGAGGTCTTACCGTTCCAAAGTTATGACCATTTTATTGAAATGCAAAAATGTTTGTTTTTGTTTTTGGAAGCGAAATAACAGCACACATTTATTTGTTTTTGTAAATTAACACGTTTAAGATTTTATTTTTCAGTCCATTCATCAGTACCTAAAAAAGTAAGTAGTATTTATAGGTATTCATTGACAAGTGTCTACGAACGCGAAAAGTACAAGTGATTTTTGTCCGGTTTTTTAAAAGTGAATAACGACAAAAAAGTAAAAGTTTACGCTTATTTCTGCTGCAGCAACAGTTTCGAGTACGTTGTGTTTTGAATTAGTAAAAATCGCAACTTATTCAAACGAAGAATTAGCAGACATTCATTACATGTATGGATTCCGCGAAGTTAATGCAAGAGCTGCTGCGCATGAATATGCATTACGTGTTCCTAATCGACGACCACCAAACCGAACAACATTCAGTGAGACGCACCGCCGATTTCGTGACGGTACGTTGTTTACACAAATGGAGCGTCCCGGAAGTGAACAACACGACGTTGCAGTTGAACAGTTAATTTTGGATGCGATAGACGAGAACCCAACGAGAAGCACAAGACGAATCGCGGTCGAAGTTGGTGTGGACAATCAAAAGTATGGCGCGTCCTTCACAAAGAAAAAAAACATCCATTCCATTTCACACCAGTTCAAGAACTCTTGGCGGCCGATTTGCCACTATGCGTCAACTTTTGCCGTGAGATGTTGCGACGTGATGTACACGCATTTATGTATTTACGTTCGATTGTGTGGACCGACGAAGCGCAATTCACGAGAGACGGCATAACTAATTTCCATAATTTGCACGAATGGGCCCATGATAATCCCCACAACAAGAAAGAAACAGCATTTCAACACCGATTTGCCGTCAACGTTTGGGCTGGCATCATCGACAACACCTTGATTAGGCCAAAAGTACTTCCGCCCAGGTTAAATTCGAAAAAATTATTTGGCTTTTTTGCAAGAAGTCATGCCAGAAATCCTAGAGGAATTGGCTTAACACAAATTTCCCTCGACGTTGGATTGGATGAGCTGGACCAATCGCCTGGCCGCCACGATCTGCAGATCTCACACCACTTGATTTCTTTTTGTGGGGCTACATGAAAGATTGTGTGTATTCTGTGCAGATCCACAATCGTGAGCAGTTACTAAAGCGGATGTGGTTCGCAATCGGCTGCAATTGTGTTTAGTAGAAAATGGGAACCACATTGAAAACTTCCTTTAACATCAAATGTTTGTTTTCCTTATGTGTTTGATTCTTCAGCCAAAAATTTCAATAAAATAAAATCTTAAACGTGTTAAACATAAGTTACCTGCCATCTGGTTAATTCTAGTTAATTAACCTTTAGTTAATTTTTTCATGCTTAGATTGCAATGCTACGATCTTCGAGTTACATATAGGCCAGGTAAAGATCTTAAAATAGCCGATACTCAAATTTTGCTAAAAAAAATTATTAGATAATACTTCCGAAAAGTTTACGTAAAGTAGTCTCAGAGAAATCCCATGATGGTCGCTTTGGAATTCTTAGATGTCAAAATTTAGCCCGACAAAACATATATAATGTCCATCAATGGCATTACTAATATTGTCTCAAATTGTGAAGTTGCCTAAAATATCAAAAATCTAAATACTCAACCTGGTTGATGTGACATTACGTTCTACGTGGTACAAATGAGCGGTCAATCCAGACAATCAAAAAATAACTTACCAAAAGTCTTGAAAGTGGGTCCGATCCGTACATAGCTTCATTACATTACAGAACGACGCCTAAGGGTAATTTGCCTTGCCGCTCTGAGTTTCTCATGCCACGATCACTTCGTACTAAAGTTCTTACAATTCGTGGGACTTTTAAACCGAAATTATTTGATCTTCCAGACTATAAAAATAAACTTCGAGTTTACTTTGAAAAAGACTGCTAACTATTGTAGTAGAACCTCTAAATCACCTAAACCAGTAAACGAAGGTGATAAAGTAATGTTTAAGAAAAAACCTGTTGGTTTTCCGGAGAAACTGTTAAAATTTCCAAAGAAACAAGATCATTTGTAATCTTAGATAACAATAAATCTCTTTTCAGACGAAATCAGGAACACATACGAAAAACACCTCAAATTAATGTAAACACTGAATCAAATGTGAATAATGATCTTAATGTAAGTAAATAATCTAATATAAATATTGAAGAGATGGAACCAGTGAAAGAAAATGTGAAGATGAAATATGAAAATGATAATTATATAACTAAAAGTGGCAGGACTGTCAAACAGCCAAGGCGACTGAATTTGCAAAACATAATAAATATTTTAGACGAATTTTAATCCTAAGAATTTCATACCGAATTCAAATAATTATAAGTTATCAAGCAATTGTATTGAATATCTTGGGAAGGGAGATGTTGTAACTATATGTACCATCCCTTTAAAACAATATGAGAGTAAACATAGTATTACCACTTATGACTGACAACTAGATTGTACTCAATAAAAACACATTGGACTTACAAAATCACACACTTCTGTTGCATTTCTTATGTACACATATTTCCAAAATAATAAGTACTTATACACACAAAACATTTCATTTATTAGGATATATATTAGGTTATCCTAAAGCTGGAGCTAACTAACAGTTATATCGAACAGTTTGTATGGAACTTGTAATGTAACTGTTGGTTAGGACTAGTATATTCAAAACCAAAACCGGTTAACCGAATTTTGGCCGGTTTACCGTATGTCGGTTTTCTAAAAATTTATATTTTCGAAGAACCGGTTTCACCGGTTATTTCAAGTCGATTAACCGTGTTTTACACAACTGATATAATAATGCAGAATTACAAACCTAAAGCCTTTTTCATAGCCCACTATGGTTACTGACCCCATCAGACAGACACAAAAGACTTTGCCAACGAATAATTACACTGAATATGCTGAAATAATTTACCCAGTGGCAATATAAGTTATATCTGCCAACTCCGATCTAGATGTATGTTCCGGAACTAATGACAACACAATATCCAGTATTTACACTGCAAAAAGAAGATGATTTTGTCTAATTCGGTAGGTCAAATATGTAGAACAGATAGGTTGAAAAAAATAAATTAATAAATAAGGGGCGGGCCATTTAAACTTTGGAATTTGAAAACCCCCCGTTATTTCGAAGCAGATTACAAATTTGACATTTATGAAGTGACAGATTATTAGTTAAAAGTTATACATAAATTTACGAAATGGGTCACTTTACGCTTGAGAAAAATTGGGAAATATTAAACACTTTCATACAAAGTTCTGATTCTTCAACTCAAACTGTAAGAAATCTACGACAGAAGTTCGATAGAATGTCATCTACGCCATCTGTGGATCGATTTGTGAACTCAGTTCGTCAATCCAGGTCTTGATAGGTCAAAATAGCTCTTGGACGTGCTCGTCCAGTGTAAAAGTTTGCCGCTGTAGCTGAATGCGCGAACTCGCCACCGTTCGCAGAAATGGTAATTTCTCGCAGCTTCTTTTCGCAGAATTTTGAGCGCTTTTACGGAAAAATCAATTTCCCGATGAAGCTCACTTTCACCTCGTGGGCTACGTTAACAAACAAAATTGTCCCATTTGGGGCTCGAAAAATCCACTCGTCGTCGTGCAGACGCCGATGCATCCACATCGAGTGACTGTTGGGGCGGTTTTTGGCATGGCGGCTTCATAGGCCCATTTTTCTTCGAAAATGAGCAACAAGCCGTTATAACCGTCAATGACGATTTTTTGTTCCCAAAGGGTGAAGACAGGACGGCGCTACGTGTCACACAGTAAACGTTACAATCGTTATTTTATGCACTCTGTTCGAAAACCGTCCACCCAAAACTTGGAAGTCTATTCCCCGCCTCGCAGCTGTGAATTGAACCCGTGAGACTTTTATTATGTAAGTCTTACGCAAACAATCCCGACTCCTTTAAGGCCGTACAACACGAAATGGATGCCCAAACAATCGAAAATGTACTGAAAAATTGGATAGATAGAATGAGGTACTGTACGGCAAGTATTGTGTTCATTCATAAATACCAATCAAATATCTACTTATATTAGTATTTGTTTAAAACGAAATATACTTCAAAATTTTACATGGCCCAACCTTTAGTTTCCTATTACATCCCATGAAGGCATAGGATTACACACTCAGATTGGGACGAGTAGTTTTACACCGGTTCCGAACAGTATTTTGACAAGCATTTTCATGACTATGTACTCGATAGTCGATCTCCAAATTCAAAGAGTCGAATTAAAAACGATGTTTCTTAACCGCCTAGTTTTCCATTTTGTAATAAAAACCGAAACCGGTTCTTAACCGGTTTCTACACCTCGATTTAACCGAAACCCGGTTTCGACAAAATCGGGATATTCGAAAAAACCGAAAACGGACAGTTTTGAAAAACCGGTTTGATGTACACACTAGTAAGGACTAATAAGACATTGTGACAATGACCCTTAAACTACGGTATCCAATTATTCGGGGTTTCGGCTAGTTCCAGTAACCGAGCATTAAAAAATAGGGGTTTTCACTTAGTCGAACAAGCGAGTCAATTATTTTAAAACTCGAGTTATTAGGCATAATAACATTTTATTAATAGAAATAACATAAACATTAAAAATTAATATAAATTCATTCATCAGCATTTAAAGACAAACTTTAGTCACTACATACATACCGTGTTTTTCAACAGAGACGCTACAAAAGTAAATCGATAGGGACAGCAAACTACGCCATATTTTTTCCCGCTCTTTTGACATTTATCTTCAGTAAGGTTTGCCATTTCATCATGGAAAGGTATACGAGCCAACGAGTCTAAATTATTAAAATTTACTACCGAAATTTGGAGTCAGTGGCCTCAACTTTAAGAGTGCTACGTCCAATTTATGGTCTTCAGCGATGAGGCTCATTTCTGGCTGAATGGCTTCGTCAATAAGCAAAATATGCGTTATTGGTCAGACAGCAATCAACACGTAATCCATGAGTCATCATTGCATCCCGAAAAAATTACGGTTTGGTGCGGTTTATGGGCCGGCGGCGTCATTGGGCCGTACTTCTTCCGTGATGATCAAGACCGGCACATTACTGTGAATGCGAATCGCTACCGTTCAACGATAACCGAATATTTTTGGCCCCAATTGGATAATATGGACTTGGAGGACATGTGGTTCCAACAGGACGGCGTCACAAGCCACACAGCGAATGCCACAATCAATTTATTGGAAACCAAGTTTGGTGAACGTGTTATCTCACGAAATGGCCCAGTCGATTGGCCGCCTCGGTAGTGCGATTTGACGCCGTTAGATTATTTCCTGTGGGGCTACGTCAAGTGTATGGTCTATGCCAACAAGCCATCGACGATTAATGAACTTCGTACGAATATCGAACGTGAAATTGCAGCAGTATCGGCCGATTTATGCTTGAAAACCGTCGAAAATTAGGTTCAGCGTCTGGACTTCTGCTAGCGTGCCCGTGGTGGCCATGCAAAAGAAATCGAGTTCCTTACATAATGGCATCGAACGTAGTACTTTCACAGGAATAAAGAATTTCATTGGTATCTAAAACCGGTTTTGTTTTATTTAAAAAAAAAACTTTTGTAGCGCTCATATTGAAAAACCCTTTATATATGTATGGAGATTTGTATGTAGATTTTTTAGCGATAAAAATGTTTTTGCTCCCACCCCCAGTTTTGTGGAAAATTTTTCCCCGATCGAATAACTCTAAGGTGTACCTCAAACACCCTAAAGATCTCGCAAGCATCACCCTAAGACATTTTTTTTTGGAAATAAGGTCCCAGCAAAAAAAATTTCAAGTTTGGAAGCAGAAGAAATTTTGTTTCCATATTGTAGGCACTACAATTTAGCGCTTCTTTAGAATGCAGCAATATGTGCATTTCTGGACCAGCAAAGTAAGGGAGAAATACATATAATGGTGACGGAATTTCTCTTACAATGTTACAAACGAGTAAGAATTAAAGAATTATTAAAACGAAGTTAAAGGGCAGAGTTTACCGCTTAATTTGGGTCAAATAAGTAAGCGAGAGTTGTATTAGTGCTACCATCTCGCTTACTAAGTTGCAATAAAGTATGCAAGCATTGTTTTTGTTTTTTCTAAGATCTATAACGATTGATAATTAAATTTTTTAGGAAGAACGATAGATGAGCATTTTAAAATTTAGAAAATTTAGAAATTGTAAAAAATTAACTGTTATTCGTGTGTGTACCCGTAAGTATAAAATATAGTTTGCATTTGATGTGTTTTATTTATGTATTATGTATATTGTGGTCAGTGAATTTGGGTGTGAGTGATTAACTTGTTGCTAAGCACTTTTCCTTGGACAGTTGTATTTATTTCTTATTCCGCAGATTTCCACCATACAGTATATATTGGGCAGAGGTGATATACAAAAATATCTGAAACATTTGATTGGACTATCCCAAGTTTATGAAAGCAATATATAGTAAGTATTTCAGGTGTTTTTACCTTTTAAACATATGTTTCAATATTAGTTTCTTCGGTTTCAGGAGCTGCGGGTTCGGAATACGGTAACAAGACTGATTTTTATAAGCATTTGGGAAAATGCATTCGCCTTGTCAAAAATCAGCATTATAAATCAAAGTCAATTAAACGAAGTGCGCCAGTTCACACCGATAGCGATGACTAACGTAATGTGTCCTTAAATAATAATATTTTTTCCAGACTGAATTCAATATTGTTTATTTTTTTAATTTTAGTTTCGTACTTTTATATTATAATTTAAAACAGTTAAAAATGATCTCAAAAGTAAAAAAATTTTGGTATTATTAAAAAAATTAATAATAAATCTTTCATTCAGGAGGTAAATTGAATTTATCAGGTTAATGCGTTTACAAAAGCGTTTCGAAAAAGGCATGTTTTCATGCCGTTCCCACTGCAAATATAATAGCGCTATTGGTGCAACAATTATTTCATTCTACATGCGATGCACTTACAATTGCGCCTAAAAAGCCTCGTTACTTCATGCTTCATGAATGAAGCGCGTTTTGAATCAATAGAGGATGCGCATTTTGGTGGGTAAAAATCATTAATGATTTCCTGGCTATGGTAAGCGCTACCAACTCTTAGGTTCCCTTACAAATCTGCTGAATGGTAAGCAGGTTTTTTGCTGGGGTAATACCCTCGTGTTTTTTATATAATAATATTATATAATCCTTGACTCCTTGCCAATAATCGGGTGTTTACACAACTTAAGAATGTTTGCTAGATCAAGGGATATTGAATTTTGACCGATGGAAATCGATTCTGAACCATTGATAATGTTTGTGGATGAATGAAGTAGTTGTGGCTAGTTCAGAATGAAACAGTAAGACTAACGTAATCTTAGATCTTTCATTATACTTAAATTGGAATTTTGTTCCAAAAGACAAGGAAAAAATAATTTTCTACAAATGTGAATATCGTACCACAAATCGGATTATTACAGCAGTGTACAAGGCATCATATTTGACATTATTTTAAGCTTCACAATGTCTTCAATACAGCCATACGATTTTCAAAGATTACAATTTTATACCACAAATAAAAAAAATATCGTTGTAACGGGTCCGCCATCTAACGTTTTTTTTTCAACTAGTGCTTATTTCGTGAATGGTAACACTTAGCTCAAGTCAGATTTGACAGATAATTAGTTTTATCCTTCCGCTGAACGAATATGGTTGTGGATACGCTTGAACAACGCTGGGAAATATTGGAAAAATGGACCTGCGATCGACTTACAGAAGATGACGATTTTGCCAAAAAAATCATCTTTTCAGATGAAGCTCATTTTGATCTTGGCGGGTATGTAAACAAGCAAAATTGTCGCATTTGGGACACAGAAAACCCGCAAGCATACATTGAAAAGCCGATGCACCCAAAACGAGTCACTGTTTGGTGCGGATTTTGGTCCAGAGGCATAATTGGGCCATTTTTCTTCGAAAATGAGCAAGGAGTGGCCGTTACAGTCAATGGCGATCGTTATCGGGCCATGTTGAACGAATTTTTGTTCACAAAAATTGAAGAGGAGGATATTGGCAACATTTGGTTTCAACAGGACGGCACTACGTGCCACACAGCCGAAGCTACACTCGATGTTTTAGCCCTGTTATTGAAGATCGTTTTATCAGCCGCAGAGCTGATGCCGTTTGGCCACCTCGGAGCTGCTATTTGACACCGTTGGACTATTATTTGTGGAGTGCCTCAAAGATAAGTGTTACGCCGACAAGCCAGAGACAATTGACGCTTTAAAGGACAATATTCGTGAAGTCATTGGTGAAATACAGCTGCACACAATCGATAATGTGCTTAAAAATTGGACCGATCGTGTAGGCTACTGCATGGCCAGCCGAGGCAGCCATTTGAATGAAATTATTTTCCATTATTAACCGGAAGGATTAAAAAAAAAATTTGAGAAAGTATTCAGTAGTTTTTTTTATAGCATTTTCCAAAAAAAAAGTTATTTGGCGGACCCTTTAGTATGTAAGATACCTTTTAAGTGTTATTATATGCAATACCAGTAAACATACATAAGATGTCTAAATGTTTAAGAATACTCGTTACACTCAAGTAGGATTGCACGTGTACATCGGGTAATGTTTGAGATGGAAAGACTGACGCGTCGGTCTACACACACAGAGTTTGAGAGAAGAACGTCAGTCTTTAATAAGTAGTAAATGCAAAGGTCGCGCCCGCTCATACGTGAAATCAACGACATGTTGTAAAATAAAATAACAAAGAACGCAAAACCGCAACAGTTAATTTTTTTTACAACTTTTTTAACAACTTACTGACATCAAATTTAAAAAACAATAAAAAATTGCGATAAAATATTGTAAATAAAAACAATAATAAATAAAGTGAACGATCACTATTTGGACTATAAAACACAAAACAATACAAAATTTACATGAGGTTTCAGGGGACACCCGGTTGGAACGAAGTTCCTTTCGCTATATATTTTGTACTAGTTAGTTCCAACACGCCTAATGCGCCCGTTGAAAAATACGATAATTTAAATGGATCTTTAAGAAAAGATACTTTTTGTAAATTGATTAACTTTTTTAAACAAAAATTTCTTTTATTTTTTTAAAAAAAAGTATATTTTTAGGTCCTTTTTGTAAGAATATGTATTATATTTTCCCAAAAGGTTATTTTTTTTAAAAAAAATGTACTATTTTTAAGAAGAAGTACTTTCTGTAAGAGAAAACCATAAGACTATGAATTTTTTTTACAAAGAAGTACTTTTTTTAAGAACAGGTACATTTTAAAGAGTAGTACTCGTTGTAGGAAATTTTACTTACGTTATTTTCAGAAAGGCTACTTTGTCTCAATAAGAGAAAAGAAAAGGTATTATTTTATTTTTAAGAAAAGGTACTTCTAAGGGATTTTTTTGTAAGAAAATGAATTTTTTTTAAGAGAAGGTATTGTTTTGAAGAAATAGTTTTTTTTCAGAAATAGGAATTTTTTATAATTTGTCCTTTTTTCAAGAATAGGTACATTTTTAAGAGAAGGTACTTATCTCAAGAAAAGTTATTCTGTTTCAAAAAAAAAAACATGTACTCTTTAAAGAATAGGCAGTTTTTTAATAAAATGCAATTTGTTGTAAGAAAATGTACTTTTTTAAGAAAATGTACGTATGTACTTAAAAAAATACTTTTTTTAAAGAAAAGGTACTTTCTGTAAGACAATTTACTTTTTTTAAGCAAAGGTACTTCTTTAAGATAAGGTATTTTTTAAGACAAGGTACTTTGTATTTTTATGGCAAAATTAACTTTTTTTTTAAGAAAAGGCACTTATTTAAGTAAATTTTCTCTGTTTAAACTTCTTTCACTTTGGCTTTTGTAAATTTACTTTTTATTGGGTTCAAAACTACAATATATGCTAAACTAGCTGGACCCGGCAAATTTCGTTTCGCCTTTAAAGTTTTTATAAAGCCAAAGGGTGAACAAAATTATTTTGTTCCATTATGTTTGCAGTAAATGAATAGATGTGCGGCGTTCCGACAATGGGCAAATAAACCTGTAGTAGTCTGGAATATTATGAGGAAGAATGTAAAATAATTATTTGTTAGAAGTATTTGTTTAGATTGTGTGCTGATTTGTTTAAAAAGTTTCTCATTATACTATAATAGCTGTACCCGTTGGGCTTCGCTACCCCTGAATTGCAATTTTAGTGAAACACAATTTTGTTATTTTGTTTTCTATTTATTCAAGTGCTCTAGGATATAACGGGTCCGCAAATAACTTTTTTTTTTAAAATGCTATAAAAAAAACTACTGAATATTTTCTCAAATTTCTTTTTTTATTTGAAAGTACAATCCTTCCGGTTAATAATGGAAAATAATTTCATTCAAATGGCTGCCTCGGCTGGCCATGCAGTAGCCTACACGATCGGTCCAATTTTTAAGCACATTATCGATTGTGTGCAGCTGTATTTCACCAATGGCTTCACGAATATTGTCCTTTAAAGCGTCAATTGTCTCTGTCTTGTCGGCGTAACACTTATCTTTGAGGCACCCCACAAATAATAGTCCAACGGTGTCAAATAGCAGCTCCGAGGTGGCCAAACGACATCAGCTCTGCGGCTGATAATGCGATCTTTAAAATCAGGGCGCAAATCATCGTGTGTAGCTTCGGCTGTGTGGCACGTAGCGCCGTCCTGTTGAAACCAAATGTTGCCAATATCCTCCTCTTCAATTTTTGTGAACAAAAATTCGTTCAACATAGCCCGATAACGATCGCCATTGACTGTAACGGCCACTCCTTGCTCTTTTTCGAAGAAAAATGGCCCAATTATGCCTCTGGACCAAAATCCGCACCAAACAGTGACTCGTTTTGGGTGCATCGGCTTTTCAATGTATGCTCTGCGGGTTTTCTGTGCCCCAAATGCGACAATTTTGTTTGTTTACATACCCGCCAAGATCAAAATGAGCTTCATCTGAAAAGATGATTTTTTTGGCAAAATCGGCATCTTCGGCATTACCATGATTTTCAAAGTAATGTCGCAATATTTCCCAGCGTTGTTCAAGCGTATACACAACCATATCCGTTCAGCGGAAGGATAAAACTAATTATCTGTCAAATCAGACATGAGCTAAGTGTTACCATTCACGAAATAAGCACTAGTTGAAAAAAAACGTTAGATGGCGGACCCTTTACAAAATTTCCAGTTTTGCCATCTGGTGTAAATATATATAACACAAATTGTCCGTGGGAAAAACATGGATTTGTCAAATTTAAGCCACAGACTTGAAGCGACTGCCCCTGCGCTTTATTTATGGTCATCGCAATGCCAACCGAATCGGAAACTGAAATCTTTTGAAATCATCAATGGGCATGTCTGTAGGTATCATTGGAATGCGTGGAATCAGGGTATCGATTCCTTTATAATTTCTAGTGATTATAGTAGCCTCTATAAGATTATTCTGAATTTTTTTTCAAATATTTAGGATGCTCTCGAAACTGACCTCAATGATATTCATATTCATTCGTACCTGTGGCCACTCTCTCAGCTTCATAGTCTGACTTTAATAACCGTATTTCCATTGGTTTTCCCCAAAAAGTAATTTGCATCGTATCAGTAGTATATGTACCGAACCTCACATTCCTACACTGAATCAAACAATTTTTCATACACCAGGCAGTTGTGAACATATTTCAATGTATCTCAAAAGATACATATATGGCCGATTTGATTCAAATATTTTTTTTAATTGAACTTAAAACTTCAAATATTTTTTTTAATTGAACTCCAATAAATAAAAGGGAACAAACATGGAGTTCTTGGAAGAAATTTCCTTAACCACCCTACAAAACGTGTGTATAAATTTATGCTTGTCACCTGATGGCACAAAACGAAAATTGTGTCGTTTATTGAAAAAGTGGTGTGTGTAACTCCATATTTGTAAAAAATATATATTTTTGTAGAATAGTACCACATTTAGTCATATCTTTCGTAGTACAAGTGGAGCAACTGCAATATTTGCACCAAAACTCCATAATAAACAAACACTGAAAAAAATGTTTTTTATTCCTACACAAAGATTTCTAAAAGGTTCGTTTTCTCGTAATTTAATTAATAAATAAAATAAATGGTTTCCCATTACATCCCATGAAGGGACCGGGGAGAACTTCTCACAATCACTGAGCTGTGCGCTTTCCAGTTTTCACTCACTGATTGGGACCTACAGTTTTAAACCGATTCCGAACGGTATTTTGAGAAGCATTTTCATGGCTATATACTCGATGGTGTCGCCGTCACTATGCGAGGTGACCGCCGCCGAAAGTAATTTTTAAGGTGGTCAGAGCAGGGTTCGAACCCAGGATCTCATGTTCAATAGCCGCGCACACTAACCATTGCACCACAGACGGCCACTGTAATTTAATTACAAGGAGATAATTCACTGTTCAATGAACGACATAATCAATACCACGATTAAAAAATGTGCCGAAAGAAGACCTTGAAAAATCATTAAATTATGAAGCGGAAAAAGAAGAACAAAATACTGTAATTGTAGATTTGATGCAACAACAACACTGTGAAGACGAAAATGTACAGTCAAGCTCAAATGCTAAAGTTGTAAAAAATGTGGAGATAACAAAGAATGTAGAGACAAACAACAACCAGGAGACAAGGAGAAATTAATAGAGCACAAAGTTCACAGCCGACACCACAAATTACAGGATCAAATTTAGAGCCCAACAATAATGAAAATGAAAAGAGCTACTCCGACGGCAGCAGCACAGCAGTGTTACCAGAGACCGACAAAACAATTATGCAAAATTTCCTCAAAAATTGTGCCGTTTGCGAAACCATTACTAGAATTGGCATTTTAATGTTTTTGTAATTCTGCATCCATAACATACAGTCACTCCAGGAAATTCTATTTGAAAATTGAAATAGCTAGTATACCTTAATTAACTCTTCACCTTAAAAATAACTATTATGGTTTTAATTTGTTGTAGCATGGCCAACCCATGACAAATTTGGAATTTAATTTCGGTGTATAACAATACTAATAGACATTTTTTTTATGATTTTATTGGTAAGACCCATCATCAACATCTGAAACACAACAGTATTTATATGTCTTGCACGACTTGTTTTACAGTAACTCACTCGATGTACCCAACTTTTCAGTTCATTTCCGATTGTTTGGGAGTCTATCTTGTGAACGACAGCGTCGATTTCATGCTTAAAGCCTCAATGGGCTCGGGATTGTCTGCGTAGCTCTGATCTTTCACGGTGACCCAGAGATAATAGTGAAAATGAGCTTCATCGAAAAATGTGATTTTTTGGTAAAAATGTTCATCTTCAGCCAAGCTATCTTCAGCCCATTCAGCGAAGCGAAAAAGCATCGGATGGTACGAGGCTTCAGTTCTTTTACTAATTTGACTTTATAAGCCTCCATACCGACGTCTTTATGCGAAGAAGTGCGAGAAATGTTCAATTGCTGCGGACGGTGGACTACAAAACAAGTAAATTAAATTCTTCAGTTCGATTGGGCTGACTCGGAGGCTTAAGAGGAACCAGAAGTACAAGTTACACAAATGTCTGCTGACAAAGCGAGCATTGTAAATAAAATATGTGAAGACATAACGGCGGCAAATTTACAAACGCTTGAACTCCCCGAAGACTTGGAATTTTACGGTTTAGAGGTGGAAAACATAGATGGTCCAATTTTTGAAAATTCTGGGATGGAAGCAGATCAAGAATTTCAAAAAGTGGACTTGAAAAACTTAAAATGGAAAAATGACATGGCAAGTTTTGTGAATGGGCCTAGTCCAAATGAGATAAAGGTTTTGTGGAAACTGGAACAGTGCGCAGCAATCGCTTAGGAAAGGTTGACTTTAATTCAGACACAAAGCTGAAACCAAAAGGGCGTGGTTCATACGACCATAGAGTGGAATCAGTACATGATATTATAGTTGTAAAATGGTATGACAATTTTGTACAGCTGTTGTCTACGGACTATGGTATTGAACCAACATCTTCGTGACGCCGATGGAGTCAAAAAGATAAAAATTTTATTGAAATTCCAATGCCAAATATTGTTCAGCAATACAATCGTTTTATGGGAGGTGTAGACTTAGCAGATATGCTCTGTGAGCTGTATAGGATAAACCATCGATCACGAAAATATTATATGCGAATTTTCTTTTGGGTTCCTAACTTCGCCATCACGAATAGTTGGCTACTTCATAGGAATCATTGTCAGCTTACAGTAGTCAGTGATAAAGTTACGCTGACTCTGGTACAGTTCCTAACTAAAATTGCAACTGGCCTTATTTATACAAACACTTTCGGTAACGTGGCCGTCCATCAGATTCTCCACAAACGACTTCATCAGCTTCAAAGAGTAATGCACCCTCAATCCATTTTGTTAGATACGATGGAATTGGGCATTTACCGTCTTACAAACCAACGCAGTCCTGTTGGAAATTTTGTAAAGATGGCTTCACAACTGTCATATGCACTAAATGTAATGTTTTACTCCTAAAAAAACTGTTTCAGTAACAACCATGTAAAATAATTAGATCTTCATAAGTATTGTAAGTCTTGCAACATTTTACATCCATACTTTTGTGTATAAAACTAAAGCAAATAATAAAACAGTTGTTTTCTTTAGCAAAAAAGATTAACATTTTTTAATCTGTTTATGCGCCATGTTGTATGTGTACAACATTTTCTAAAAACTACGTGCAGTGTATAATTTTCTTTTTTGTGTTATTTGGCCCCAATATAGTCAGAATTAACGTTAAAACAAAATATAGCCGCCCCTAACGAAGTTTGTTGCATGAGAGGGTTAATTTCATATAAAAAAAAATTAAACAAATATTTTCAGAATTTCTGCAACATTAAAAGCCAAACTGGGTGTGATTTTCGGGTCCAATAAGGTTCAGGTCCAATAATTTTAAAAATAAAATTATTATTTTGTTTGATATCCATTGCTTTCAACAATTTGTGCCAATCTTCTCGGAATAGAATCTGTTAAACTAGAGAACAGTGATCAAATCGTCTGTACTTCGAAATTCTCTATGCCCGACATTTCTCTCATAAGGAACCAGGAGGAATTGTAGTTGTATTGCTGTATTGATGCAAACACGTTAACGTAACAAATGTTAACCGTTTTGATGTGGGGTAATGTATAAGAAAAAGTGTGCCCTATATTGTACAGCCGACGCGTCGCCGAAAATACGCTTAAATAGCTGTGTATTAACTGGTCCTAGTTTGAAAAGTTTTCCCGTATCCCGCTCCAAGGGGCTTATTTTGTTCGTTTACTAAAAAAAAAAAGTAATACAGAAAAAATTTCAGGTCAATTGAAGAATTTTTGAGCTATCCCTGGCCCGTCAAAGTTTTGACATTTTGGTATTTTAGCTGATATTTTGTGTGCGCTGGCAACTCATCATTTTTGAGTAAATTGCCATGAAATTTTACAAATAAATTTTATTTGCCCTTGTTATTAAATAGTAAAAATTTGAGAACGATCCAACAACTGTAGGAGTTTCAATAGCAAAGTTAAGAAAAAAGTAATTTTTTTAAAAAAGTGAAAATTACTGACATTTAGGTTTTTGCCAAAAAATATAACTAGATGATAAAAATTTTCAAATCTGACAAAAGTATCCTTTAGTGGATGTCCGTACGCTTCCAATAAGGTATAACACTTTACAATACATCAACGGTTTAATGGTGAGATGGTAGGATAAAGTAGGCAACCTCGAGGAAAAATTCCCAAGACGGCCTATAATAGGTGCTCAACTGTAAATAATGAAAAAAAAACACTTAAAGTCATAAGTTATGTGCAAAAACCCGCTTAAAAACATTGGGTTTGATGATAGGCTGCAATATCAGGTTCCAAAACCCGGTTTTATGGACCGGTTCCGAAACCCGTAATTGAGAACGGGATTCAATAAACAAACCCGGTTCAAACTAACAAAGAATTAAGAATTAAATTAATTAAGATGAATCTGTTACCTTTCTTAAATGTCCAAAATCGCTATAATCGAAGTTAAAGTAAGTGAGATATAAGGCTTTTATACAGATTTGTTTTTATTAAATAATGGAATGAAAGCAATACGTTAAAATTAAAATTCATTGTTCATTCCTTTTGCAATAAAGTTCTTTTTAAATGACTTGAGTACTGTTGACGATATTTATCAACGCTTAGTAACAAGAACTGCTTCTGTCTTCACCGTGTGTGCGAAGCTGGTTGAATTCTTCCATAAGTTTTACCTTCCGTTCAGAGACATCATTAACTACTTGCATTTTTTGAACAACTTGCAATCCATCAATATATGACTTAAGTTGCGGCCAAGCTGACGGTTCATAATCCATGAATTCAGTGGAGATATTAAATCTTTTGAAAAATTCCAACGTTCGCTTTGTAACAAAGAACGCTAACGTCTTGGTTTGTAATAAAGGCACATCTTTCGCTTGTATAAATTTTCGATTTTGGCATACATTGTGGTGTTCTGGTAGATCACCTCTGAGGCACTGTACCATTTTTATTTTTACATCCAAATGTATGCTTTACATCCAAAAAATGCTAGCCCAACTGCTTCATTAGAAAGATACTACAAATGGCCACAAATTTTTTATATTGCTACATTCGAAATATCTGCATCAACTGTGCCATAATTATGCAAATCAATTAAAAAATTGAAATCAACATTGGCAGCTGCGGCGGCAGATGGTGCGTGAAACCAGGCTTTTACATATAATGTTGCTAGAAATGAACAGATATCGCGTATTGCATTCAGCTCGCGCACATTTAAATGGAATTGTTCGCGAAACAAATAAATGTTCAAACAATATATGGCCTTCGCCATCCACCTAGCGTGGTGAAATGCTCCAGGCGAGCGAAAAGAGATTCCAGATGGCGGAGTTTATCCCAAAAAAATCAGAATGAGCTTTAAAAACTCTGCGTAGTCTGCTCTGCTGTGTTTTTCGGTCAATTGATCAATGCAAAAGCGACAAATTTCTTCTGATATGTTCGACAAATCGATATTATCATCATCCAAAGCCGTTTTATATTCAGTAACATCTAGTTCCCCTACAATAATAGTAAAAGAATTCAAAAGTAATTAGATTAAAGTAACATAATCGTTCGCTTCTTCGCCTGTAACATACCCCATTTAGCTTGAAATCTCTTGAGTAAATGAACAACCGGTGCAGATGTTGTCCCCATTTTAATATCGAAGACCGCTTTGAGGATAATTTCATACATATGATGACGACAGGGCAGCATTATCAAGCTTCTTCCGATATTCTGCTGCAGTAGCGTGCACGCGCCATTTAACCGTCCTGTATTCGATGTCGTTGTGGATAGTGCAGGGCAAAGTGGATAGTGCAGGGCAAGTTTGGATTCAATTTGTAATAATCTTTTAATTTCATAGCAAGTGATTCGCGATGTAATTGGCGAACTCGCCGTAAAGAGGTCCGATTGATTATCAATTTTTGAACATCGTGGCCCAGCGCCTCAGCAACTGCTACCAGTATATGCACATCATCTCTATCGGAGACCTTGCATTTATCGAGAACATTCACAATTCTCTCATTGATAAAATTTAATTTTGCTACTTCGATCATTTCAATATTGTCATCTGTCTTCAATATTAATTGTACCTGAAGTAGATGCTAGCTGGTTGGCTTCCATTCTTCTTCGCTTTGCCTTAGCTTGTGTGAGTTTCATTTTTCCCTTTACTTTTCGCATGGCGACTGTGTCAATGCCCATTATAACGCCATGCCGACCCATTCTTTGATTCATTAAAAAATGCTTGTCGGCCTCCTTTGTCAAAATATCCATGGCATTAGCTGCTGCTATATCGAACAATTCTTGTAACTCTTCTAGTAATAAATTTTCACTTCTTTTATGTGATGCACTTTCACGGCTTTTGTGTTTAAATAACATCATCCATTTATTATGCAATGATAACACTTTATCAATACATGTATCTTTGTGTTGTGTTGGAATGTAGGCTTTATCCCAAAAACCGCATGCCTCATTTACAACTATGGCTGCACAAGCACGCCTCGAAAGTCTTTGGTCGTTATAGATACTGAAGAAAACAGATAAAACTTGCATTTTGGATGGTAACTTGCAACCTAATATTTGTGTACAAGGTTCGCCTATTAAATAAACACGGGATTCAGAACGACGTGAACACATTTTTAGTCAAACTTAGATTGACAATGCAATTATGAGAAGAAGAAAACGAAAGTAGAAAGTAGAAGCATGTGTAGAAAGTCTGAGTTAGAAAGACGTCTGAGTAACAGAGACGTATATACTGTTTTGAATTGACATTACATTTCATTGGGCATTTAAGAAAGTTACCAGATTCTTTTATTTAATCCCGTTCTCAATTACGGGTTTCGGAACCGGTTTATAAAACCCGGTCCATAAAACCGGGTTTTAGAACCTGATACTGCAGCCTATCATCAAACCCAATGTTTTTAAGCGGGTTTTTGTACATAACTTATGACTTTAAGTGTTTATTTTTCATTATTTACAGTTGAGCACCTATTACACTAGTCAACAGTCAAAATGTACTCCTGATGCCATAATTTTTTCTGTGTAGATAACCTTGACATGAGCTCGAAAAACGCAATAAAATTTTTTTTTTCGTTTGGTTTTTTTTTTTGTTTTTTTTTTAAATTTAAAAAATTTTTTTTTGGTTAATTTGTTTTTGTATGAAAAATTGTTTCAGCAACTAACAAATCTCGTCAAAATATATACTAAATGGATGGTAGTAGACCCCAAAACATAAATAATGTGCGTCTTCATTCATCGGCTAGCTACAGCGGTCGTAATCGGTTGTTGAATCAGGAATTTTACAAAATTTTACCGAAAATTTACAAGTGAAAGTCCCTTAAAGCATTTTAAAAAAATATTAATTCACAGAGTGCATTTTTGTTTGTATTTTATACGCAATGTGGCAGGTTTTAGAAATCAAACAAGCTACTTTTTAAGAAAATCCATCAATTAATAATGAAGTTGTGAATTTTTTCGCTAAAGCCCTCAGAATCTACTTTTTACTTCGAGCATTGCATTTTAACTTTGAAATTATCTCACTCGTCAACCAAATGAAAAAATGATGAAAAAGGTTGTGTCAACCTCCAATGAGGTTGTATCAACCTCGAATGAGGTTGTGTCAACCTCGAATGAGGTTGTGTCAACCTCCAATGAGGTTGTGTCAACCTCCAATGAGGTTGTGTCAACCTCCAATGAGGTTGTGTCAACCTCCAATGAGGTTGTGTCAACCTCCAATGAGGTTGTGTCAACCTCCAATGAGGTTGTGTCAACCTCCAATGAGGTTGTGTCAACCTCCAATGAGGTTGTGTCAACCTCCAATGAGGTTGTGTCAACCTCTAATGAAGTTGTGTCAACCTCCAATGAGCTTGTGTCAACCTCTAATGAGGTTGTGTCAACCTCTAATGAGGTTGTGTCAACCTCCAATGAGGTTGTGTCAACCTCCAATGAGGTTGTGCCAACCTCTAATGAGGTTGTGTCAACCTCTAATGAGACTGTGTTAACCTCCAATGAGGTTGTGTGAACCGCTAATGAGGTTGTGTCAACCTCCAATGAGGTTGTGTCAACCTCTAATTCGGTTGAGACAACCTCAGAATTCGGTTACGGCTAATTCGGCTGTCTCAACCGAATTTTTCTGTGAGTGTAGCTATTTAAGGATGAACATTGCCAATATTACTTACTTTCGCAAGTAACCTCAAAATGAGCAAACGTTCGCGACAACCGAGAATCGTCATGCCAATGCTTTGGAGAGAACCGCTTTGCCATGTAACAGATTGCTACTTCTGTCTTAGCAAAAAAACCGGCGTGGTAAAAAATATACGATGGACTTACGCTGCTGTTTCAACAGTGACTTTTCCAGTGCCATTTTCCGAAGAACCAGTGGACCCGCAACCGTCCGTTTCAAGATGGGCATCTAATAATGCGGCGATAGATCCAACATCAGATCCGGAGACAGTAGAAACCACATCAGAATGCGAGTCAACATATACATTGCATGGAGGTCAACGCTTATGTTCGCAAGCAGAACTGAACGATTGGGTTAGAGAACTGAAACTCTCCAAGGAAGATGCAGAGTTACATGCATCGCGCATGAAACAGTTCGGTTTCTTGGCTCCTGGTGTGGTGACAACAATCTACAGGAAGCGTCATGAACCATACGCAAGGTACTACACAAAACAAGGCAACATCAGTTTTTGTAAGGACATTCGCCGATTATTTGGTGAACTCGGGTACTCTTACGATCCAGGAGAGTTGCGTCTTTTTATAGACAGCAACAAGCAGAGCCTTAAAACAATTTTACTGCACAACGGCAACAAGAAACCCTCGATTCCAATTGCTCATGCCGTTGACACCAAGGAAAAGTCATGGATAATCTACTAAAGTGCCTTAACTATAAGCGGCACGATTGGAAAGTTTGTGCCGACCTTAAGGTTATCGGTATCCTTTGTGGATTACAAGGTGGATTCACAAAGTACTGTTGTTTCCTCTGCCTTTGGGACAGCCGCGATCGTCAACATCATTACACCAGGAGGTGTTGGACAGAACGAGTTAACTTCATCCCGGGCAGCGACAACGTGAAATATACACCACTCATAAAAAAGGAAAATGTTTTTCTCCCACCTCTTCACATAAAGCTCGGACTCATAAAAAACTTTGTGAAAGCTCTCAACAGAGATGGTGAAGCGTTCGCCTATTTAAAAACCATTTTTCCTCACCTTTCGTCGGCAAAGATTAAGGAAGGCGTTTTCGACGGCCCGCAAATTAAAAAGTTGTTGCAAGACCAACAGTTTGAGCACATTTTATCACCAAATGAAGCTGCAGGTTGGAACTCATTTCGGCAAATTGTTTCCGGATTTCTTGGAAACAACAAAAGCTCAAATTACAGAGAGATCGTCGAACAACTACTCCAAAATTATAAAAAAATTGGAGCAAATATGTCGCTTAAGATACATTTTCTACACTCGCACTTGGACTTCTTTCCGGACAACCTGGGCGATGTGAGTGACGAGCATGGCGAGCGTTTTCATCAGCAAATGAAAGAAATAGAGCACCGATACCAAGGATTTTGGAACGAAGCTATGATGGGGGATTATATCTGGTTCCTGGTAAGAGAAACAGACCCACAACAATATAAAAGAAAGACAAAGGCACATAATTATTTTTAATTTTAATTTAATTTTAATTTTTTTTGTAATAAAAAAGAAAAAACCTTACCATAGACAAAGTTTTTGTTGCAGTTTTCAAGCTCATCTGAAGGTTATCTACACAGAAAAAAATACTTCATTAGATGTACATGACATTTTTTCATTTGGTTGACTAGTGAGATAATTTCAAAGGTAAAATGCAATGTTCGAACTAAAAAGTAGATTCTGAGGGCTTTAGCGAAAAAATTCACAACTTCGTTATAAATTGATGGATTTTCTTAAAAAGTAGCTTGTTTGATTTCTAAAACCTGCCACATTGCGTATAAAATACAAAAAAAAAATGCGCTCTGTGAATTAATATTTTTTTAAAATGCTTTAAGGGGCTTTCACTTGTAAATTTTGGGTAAAATTTTGTAAAATTCCTGATTCAACAACCGATTACGACCGCTGTAGCTAGCCGATGAATGAAGACGCACATTATTTATGTTTTGGGGTCTACTACCATCCATTTAGTATATATTTTGACGAGATTTGTTAGTTGCTGAAACAATTTTTCATACAAAAAAAAATTAACCAAAAAAAAATTTTTAAAATTTAAAAAAAAAAACAAAAAAAAACCAAACGAAAAAAAATTTGTATTGCGTTTTTCGAGCTCATGTCAAGATTATCTACACAGAAAAAATTATCGCATCCGGAGTACATGAAATTTTTTTCATTTTGTTGAGTAGTGTTATAGGCCGTCTTGGGAATTTTTCCTCGAGGTTGCCTACTTTATCCTACCATCTCACCATTAAACCGTTGATGTATTGTAAAGTGTTATACCTTATTGGAAGCGTACGGACATCTACTAAAGGATATTTTTGTCAGATTTGAAAATTTTTATCATCTAGTTATATTTTTTGGCAAAAACTTAAATATCAGTAATTTTCACTTTTTAAAAAAAATTACTTTTTTCTTAACTTTATTATTGAAACTCCTACAGTTGTTGGATCGTTCTCAAATTTTTACTATTTAATAACAAGGGCAAATAAAATTTATTTGTAAAATTTCATGGCAATTGACTCAAAAATGACGAGTTGCCAGCGCATACAAAATATCAGCTAAAATACCAAAATGTCAAAACTTTGACGGGCCAGGGATAGCTCAAAAATTCTTCATTTGACCTGAAATTTTTTCTGTATTACTTTCTTTTAGTAAACGAACAAAATAAGCCCCTTGGAGCGGGGTTCGGAGAAACTTTAAAATCGCCCATACAAACTACGACCATACCACAGTGTGTATGAACCTTAAAATGTGGTATTATACCACAAAATTCATGCTGTAATAATTATATATTCAGATAAATTAAACCGACAAAATTTCAATACCAAAAATTGTGACGTTTGCAAAACAATTGTGCTAAAAAATTATACCAAAATTAAAAAAATTTGATAATTTTTGGGTAAATTGTGCTGTTTTTCAAAAAACAAGTGCCAAAACAAAAAAATATGCCAAAACGGCATAAACTATGCCAACGTGGTAACACTGCAGTACACACAACGTTTTAGCAGCATCGCTGAGATATAGTCATGTTTTAGATTTTGCGTCTTCAGCCTGTGTTAATCGTTAAATTCTCTTTTGAACACCCTCCGTAAATTGCGACCATTTACACTCTGCGTTCTACCCATGGGTTCTTCATCGTCTAATCGGCTGTTCTGCTTCTTACTTACATTCGTAATAATTAATTTTTTTCAAACAAAGGTGTCTGATTTTCACGTTGTTGATATTTATTAATCAAAATCTCTACGAATTATTGTATCTACACATTTTATTTAATATTTTCGATTTATTTCTGTTCATATTATACAAATAATCAGAAAGTAATATACGCAAACGATGTACTTCCTTCAAAATCAGAGAGTGTGAAACAACATGGCAGAACTACGATAGAGTAAAGTGTTTGTTTACCCCTCTTGCTTCTTCCCACCTCTCGCCATTTGAACTCAAAAGTCGTGGGTGAAAGCCACGGGTGAAACGCATAATCTAATAGCAAGTTCAGACGGCTGGCTTTTTTCGTGTTTCGTTCTCTCATTCGTGTTTGGCCCCCCAATCATGTTTGAAACATCATGGTTCGCCATACAAAATTTTGAGAGCGAACCATCTCGTTTCAATTCGAAACATCTTACCAAACATGAATAATTTACTACCATCTCTAATTTATATAGTACGCTATCGCTTTTTTATCTGAACTAGTTGTCAGAATAAGCAAAACAAAGCAAAAAATAAATAAACATAGAGCGAAAGTGAAGTTTGTGTTTAAATATAAATAAAAAGCAAAGCCTTGATTGTTAACACAAATAAAACATTTATATAAATCATAAAAGTAACAAAACAGTAAAATGGAGAAAAAAGAAATAGTCAATAGAAACACGAATGCGTCTTGTGAACAGGGCGATTCACAATCATGGTTGAGTAAACGAAACAAGTGTTTCACATCACCGTCTGAATTAGCTATAAAGGGTACCATAGAGAGGTCGATAGAGAGGGATGTGAAGAGAGACTGCACTGTTGAAACGTGAACAAGAAATGATACAAAAGAAAATGAAATGTTGAGATCAGTTGACTCAGAGGGATTCTATGGCACAGCTGATCGAAAAGGTACTAGGCCGATGATGGAGAATGAGAGAGCAAAGAAGACAGGAACTAATTTTAAATGGTGTTTATTGATGCTAATGACGGCTAAATTATGTTTTATGTTGTTTGTACTAAAAGAAAATACGCATTCCCTTTGATTTCTGTCCGTTTTATGTCCAACGAAAGTGTAAAATTGGTAAAATACCGCAGCAAATAAAACTCTATCGTCATGAAGAGGCAATGAAGAGAGTAATGGAAACTCTTAAGTTTCGCTCAAGTTAGTAAGAAAAACAAATGGCAATTTTTGGGTTATGCAGCTACGTGGCATACAAAAAACATACAAGCTCTCTGACATGTTGAGAGTTTTGTTCGCAACAAAGCTGGTTGGCAGAGCACAATTATGGTTGCACTCAAGACGCAACATGCAGACGAACGAGTTGACGAACTCCTACAACATTTTTGTTTGACGTTTGGGACAAAGCAAACAAAATTAGAGATTCGTAAATGGAATTATGCAGAACAATTTGCCGACTATTTCAACGACAAGCTAATGCTAGCCAGTAACCTCTCGATGGAGGAAGATGGCATACAAAATATACCGATTCGAACACAAGTGTCTATGCAACAGCACACAAGTACCGACGAGTTGGTTGCTGGCAACAGTTAAGTTAACCAAGCCGTCGGTAATCCAACAAAATAAAGGGGATGCAGATGGGAAACAAATGGCAGCCACAAAACCAAAGGTAGGCGTTAGATGCTACAACTGCAACAGTGTGGGGCATTATGCGACCGACTGCGGCAAGCCCAGACGCTTACCAGGTACTTGCTACGCATGTGGAAGCCAGTGTTGCCAATTCGGCGGATTTCCCGCTAAATCTAGCGGTTTTTTAATGCCCATCGCGGGAAAATTGTATTTTAGCGGCTAGCGGAAGTTTTAGCAGTTTTTTGTGTCTGGAGCAGTGTTGCCGTTTAGCTTAATTAATGCTTTTTTGCCGACAGCATATTTTTTTTGAAACATGATGCTAAATGCTTTTTTGCATAACTTTCATCAAATTTTCCCAAAATTTTATGTTTTTTTAGATATTGCACAATTTTCAATCAACATTTTTTGTATTTTACTTTTTAATAACATGTAAAAAGTATATTTCTGAACAAAAATCGAATCTTTAGGCTGAAACATACCGAACATTTATATTTTGATTCATGGAATAATACATTCTTCCTTACGAGCCAACATACACCAAAGGATGAGAAATGAAAAATCTGTTCAATAAATTTTTTTGTCCCATGGATCAAAAACGATTTGGCTGACTGTGTCTTAGAAACATTTATTTCTATGCTACTGCAGCCTGTTTCTCTATCTCGAACAAAAATCTAAGCGAACGAAAATCAGTCACTCACATTCGACTCAAATTTGGTTTCTCAATTTCGAAATTTTCGTTCGCCTGACTTCATGTTTTGCACATTCGAAATAGAGAAACCAAAATTTGTACTGAGAGATTTTATCTTTTCATTCGACTTGAAACGACAAGATTGTGAAACCCAAATTAATTTTCTTTCGTCTAGAACACGAACGAAAGCTTTCGTTCGAGATAGAGAAACAGGCTGTTATTTCACACTTTTATATAGTGAATCTTTTTGGCAAAACAAAAATTAAACACTAATGACCTAATTATTTGGAAAAAATAAATGTATTAATGTATTCCAATTTTGCGAAGATGAAGTTTTTTATGTTCTATAATAGCTTGTAAATATGTACAACAATATATTCCGCGAATTTAAGAAAACTATGAAAACCAGTGTAAATACTTCCCCAAAAATTTTTTCCCTTGAATGCAAAGCGTAAATGTGGGCACTACCAATTTAATATGGACGGAAATGCAATACTAAAGTATGAAAATCGAAAATAGTAGTGTTAATAATTTCTGGCAGTTTTTACTTATCAACAGGTTATACTTTTGAAAGAAAAGAAAACCGACACGTTTTTTCAGAATAATCAAAGAAAACTATAGCTTAAGGTACCTTATCAAAAAATTACACTTAGATTTTCATCAATGCCAAAAACGTGAATATCCAGAAAATATAAAATATTTCAAAAATTCTTATCATAGAGTAATTTTTTTCAAACAATTAATATGAAATGCAAAAATGTAAAATTGAGGATAATGACCAATCTATTGAAGATTTTGAAAGATGATAAATCAAAACTTACGATCGGGGAAAAATACTGCATAAATTTAAGATTATGTTAGGGGAAATTTTCAGGAAACTTATGTTCAAATGAAACGCCCTGATGAACCAGAGGTACGGTGTGAAATAAAATTAGTGTTAGAGCACACTAACTGCTCAACTCGAAGATTTTCGTATGCCGAGAAACAGGAATTACAAAAGATTTTAGACGACTATATGGAAAAAGGTATTATTAAGTCTAGTGAGTCAGAATTTTGGTGCGAAAGAAAACCGGCGAATTGAAAATGTGTGTTGACTTTAGAAATCTGAATAAAATTACGGCGAAGCACAATTATCCGATTCCCATTATAGATGATTTGTGGTTGGGAAATAAAAATCTATTTACGAAACTAGATTTGAGAAACGGTTTCTTCCACGTTTTATGAATGAAGAGTCAATTAAATACACATCTCTGACGACACCACTGGAGCAATACGAGTTTTTAAGAATGCCGTTCGGACTCAAGAATGCACCGTCAATTTTGCAGATGTTCATTAACAAAGATTTCGCCGATTTAGTTAGACAAGGCAAAGTAATAATATATTTAGACGACATTATGATAGCTACGGACAACATTACGTAACACTTGCAAATTTTAGGAGCAGTTATGGAAAGAATTGTTAGGAACAAATTAGAATTACGTCTGGACAAATGCGAATTTTTACAGGATAGTATAAAATACCTTGGTTATCTCTACATATATAAAAATTACGTGTATGTTCGTGATCGCTAAACTCAAAAACTACTGGACCGATTTTGACCAAATTTTATATGCATGATCTATGAGCAGTGAGTAGTGCTTCCGTGTAGTTTGAAGTTCGTCCGACAGATGGCGCAATATTTAGTTTTTTTGTGTTTTTGCACCGTAACTCAAGAACTCGCTGAAGGCGTTGGGTGCTTAATCGGCGTGTGGCGGCGTTAAGTATCCCGGCACCGACTCATACATAGCCTCTTTTCGTGAAAAGTGCGTGGGAGTCAAAGGAAAAAAATAAATTATTAAATTGAAGTTAAATTTATTTAAATTAAATATTACATACATTTTAATAAATTGTTAGTAAAAGTAAATTAATTGTATTATTGAAAGCTATTGAACAAAGTAAACAAGCAATAGGTAAGACAACAAAGGGCAGCCTCCCTACCCCAACAATAACAAACAAAAAAAAATAAATCATAAAAAAAGTATATACATAGCAGTACAAAATGCCACGCCCACGTGCAAATATTGGTCGCCGTGCACGGCACACAAATCTTATGAGTGTGCTGTGCTCACAGCAGACACCAGAGGAGCGCGCAGAAGACAACGAACAAGCCAGGAATCGAATGTCATTTTTACGCCAAAATTCTTCACAGGAAAATCGCGAAATACGGAACGAAGAACAACGTGCTGCGAGAAGAGCCTCCAGAGCAGCAATACACTATACCAATCGCATTTATTTTATGCGTCTTGCATTTAATTACGATCCGACAATTGATTATAATGTATATCCCAATATTAATATCGGTAGCATGGATCAATTATGTGTCCATTGCAAAGCATTTAAATATAAAAAGGAAACACCTGGCTTATGTTGCGCAAATGTCAAAGTAAAGCTGCCAGAACTAAGCCAACCACCGGACCCTTACTTTCATTGGTGTCTGGAACAACACCACAATCAAATCATTTCCTAACCCATATACGAGGTTATAATAATTGCTTTCAAATGACGTCATTTGGTGCTGGCAATATAGTTAGTGGAAGTTTCATGCCAACATTTAAAGTACAAGGACAAATGTATCACAAAGCCGGATCCTTATTGCCTATTCCTGATGAAGAATACAAATTTTTGCAGATATATTTCCTTGGCAATTCTGACACAGATGTCACCACCAGATATGCAATTGCTACGGGACTACGCTGCAACATTGTAGAATCATTACAAAATTTATCCCATCAGCATAACGAATTGGTGAAATTATTTAAAGTTGCAATAGACCGAATGCCATCCGATAATCACAAAATAGTTATAATAGCTGATAAAACACCAGCTGATAATGCACCAACAATAAATGAAGTTGCTATTGTAATTGTTGCTGATCAGTTCGAGCCAAGAGATATAATTTTACATCGAAGAAATGATCAATTGCAACGAGTACCTGAAACACATCGCTCATATGATGCGCTCCAATATCCAATACTGTTTTGGCAAGGAGAAGATGGCTACCATTTTCAATTAAAAATGTTAAACCCAACTACTGGTAAATTTTAAAAAAATTTATTGCTCACAAAAATTTTATTTATATAGGTTATTTATTATAGGCGAAGAAACAAATAAAAAGATAAGTAGCATGAATTACTATGCGTACAGACTCATGATTCGGGAGAAGATGGAAAATTATATTTTGAAATGCCGCCAACTGTATCATCAGTATGTTGTAGATATGTATGCAAAAATAGAATCAGAGCGGCTATTATTTATTCGCCTAAATCAACGTCAATTACGATCGGAGGAATATATTCATCTACGTGATGCAATTAATAATGATGGCAATTTAAATGATCTTGGCCGATTAAAAATTCTACCAGCTACTTATACCGGCAGCCCACGCCATATGTATGAATATTCACAAGATGCTATGACATACGTTCGCAATTATGGTCGTCCTGATTTATTCATCACATTTACTTGTAACCCTATTTGGAATGAAATTAAAAAATGTTTATTGCCAGGACAATTGCAAACTGATCGTCATGACATCACAGCACGCGTATTTTGTAAAATCTAATGTTTTCGGATTAGTTCGTTGCTGGATGTATTCCATCGAATAAAATTCAGCCAAACGAAATCGATAATATTACTTCTGTTGAAATCCCAGACCCAACAATTGATCGAGAATTATTCGAAATAATAACGAAGAATATGATACATGGCCCATGTGGTGCCTTTAATATGCATTCACCATGCATAATTAATGGCAAGTGTTCTAAGCGATATCCAAGACAATTGATTCCAGAAACAATAACAGGCAATGATGGATACCCTCAATATCGCCGACGTTCACCAGATAACAATGGTAGATCCATTACATTAAAAGTACGAAACATTGATATCGAGATTGATAATAGATGGGTAGTGTCATATTCACCATTATTATCGAAAATATATAAAGCCATATAAACGTTGAATATTGCAATTCCGTTAAATCAATCAAATATATTTGTAAATATGTAAACAAAGGCAGTGATATGGCCATTTATGGAGTGGCACCTGAAGATAAGCTAGATGATAGCGCATATTCTCTTTTCCAATTCATGAGAGGTATCCGACTGTAGTTCATTTGGCAGTACATTTAGAAAATGGACAGCGAGTATATTTTACAGCGGAAAATGTGATCGAGCGAGCAGCACAACCAGCAGCAACAACATTGACTGCATTTTTTCATTGTGCCAAATTGATGACTTCGCTAAGACGCTACTGTATAATGAGGTTCCGCGATATTTTACATGGAATGTATCCACAAAACAATTCCAACGTCGCAAATAAGGGGAAATAGCAGCTGACCACCCAAATGTATTTTCAAGTGATGCTTTAGGGTCGACTATACACTGTACATCCAAACAATGATGAATGCTATTACTTGCGTTTGCTTTTGATTCATATACGTGGTCCGACATCATTTCAAAATTTGAAAACCATAAATAATATATTGTGTTAATCATATCGGGACGCCTGCCAAAAATTAAATTTACTCGAGAACGATGACCATTGGGAAAATTCACTTGCCGATGCCTCACTGGCTGCTTCTCCATATCAAATTCGTATATTATTCGCAATTATAATATCAACATGCGGTCCATCAAAACCTTTAGAACTGTGGGAAAAATATAAAAATGCAATGACAGATGACATTTTACATCAAGCGCGTAATGCAACTGCAAGTCCAGGATTATAATACTCTCCTGAGATGTATAATCAAGCATTAATATACATTGAGGATATTTGTTTAGTAATGGTGAATACAACTTTGAATACATTGGGAATGACATCTCCAAATCGAGCCGTTATCGTGAAATACAACGTGAACAAAATTACGATGTCAATGCATTAAACACATTTATTCAGCATAATTTACCAAACTTAAATAAACAGCAAAAACACGTCTACGACACTATTATGAAAACTGACCATGCAGGAACTGGTGCAATATATTTTCTAGATGCTCCAGGTGGTACTGGTAAAACTTATCTAATTTCGATCATTTTGGCAAAAATACGGTCTGTCGGTAATATTGCGTTGGCTATAGCCTCATCGGGAATTGCTGCTACCCTATTAGATGGTGGAAGAACGGCACATTCTACGTTAAAATTACCATTGAATATGCAACTGACCGAAACACCAACATGTAATATTTCAAAAACATCTGGGATGGCAAAGGTACTTCAACAATGCAAAATTATTATATGGGATGAATGCGCAATGGCGCATCTAGGCATTTGGATCAAATGCCAATCTAGAGGCATTGGATCGAACATTGCAAGATTTACGTGGCAATCAACAACCATTTGGGGTGCTCTTATATTATTGGCAGGCGATTTTAGACAAAACTTGCCAGTCATATCACGATCAACACCAGCATGTGAACTAAATGCGTGGTTAAAAGCATCTCATTTGTGGCGATATGTTAAAAAACTTTCACTAACGGTAAATATGCGCATACAATTACAAAATCATGCATCAGCCCGTTTATTTGCACGTCAATTATTGGATATTGGAAACGGAAAAATTGCTATGGACAATGCAACAGGACTCATCACATTGCCTGCAGATTGTTGTGTTTTAAATGAATCAAAAGAAGGCTTAATTTCAAGTGTATATCCCAATATTGAGCGCAATTTTACCAATCACCAATGGCTAAGTGATCGCGCTATATTGGCAGCCAAAAACAAAGATGTTTGCGATATTAATGTTGATATTCAAAATAAAGTAAGCGGGGAAATAAAAACATATAAATCCATTGATTGTGTGAATGATCCTGATGAAATTGTTAATTACCCAATTGAATTCTTAAATTCGCTTGACTTGCCAGGAACTCCACCTCACAGTTGTGCAATATTGTTAAAGAAACTGAAGAAAAAATAAGTAAAGAAATTTCGAAAAGAAGTCAAATGGTTGAAGTGAGAGTGGATGAAGCAAAGAGAGAGATTGTCAACGAAATTACAAAGAAAACAGAAAATATTGGAAGCGAAACATATACAAGTAAATTGGAAACTCCATCCAATAATGCTCCCGTTATTCTAAAGCCAAAAAACAAGCAAGAGTGTGAAGTAACAGAGAAGGCAATTAAAGAGAAGCCATCATCTCTTTAACTTGAAGGTTGGTGGAATTTCAAAGAGAAGTGATGGAGCTGTCGCTATTAAGTGTCAAACCGACATCGCTCGAAGTGTTTTATCGAAAGAAATAAAAGACACAATGGGAAACGATTATGAAGTACAAATCCCAAAGATGCGAAAACCGAAAATTTTAATAACCGGGTTAAACGAAGAACTTGAGAAGGATGTAATTATCGACGCCATTAAAAAACAAAATAATATTCAGTGCGCTTACTTAGAATGTGTCAAAGTATGTATATAAATCATTCAAAAATCCAAGAATATATAATGCTTTAATTGAAACCGACCGACGGAGAAGGATTTAAACAAATTATGAGAGAAGGAAAAATAAACATTGAGTGGGATAGATGTCCCGTTTATGAGAGTTGCCACGTAGTAAGATGTTTTAAATGCTGGGGTTTTAACCATACATCAACCACACGTAAGAACGAGAGTCAAATATGTGCAAAGTGCAGTGCAAGTGGGCATACGTAAAAAGACTGCAAAAATGATACTACAAAGTGTGTAAACTGTGAGAAAGCTAAGGAAAGACTAAATTTGAGCGATATTGACTCTAATCATGACTGTAGGAGCGCGGATTGTCGTATTTTGCAAAGGAAAAATAAAATTGAAGCTAATAGAGTATAATATTAGCAATCAAATTCTCTGAAAGGATTATATCTAAACATCGGAAGTATTTGTGCCAAATTTACCGAACTTGAAGCAATATACCTCGAAGAAGATCTCGATTTTATGTGTAACTGAAACTCACTTAACAGATGATATTGGAGACGAAGAATTTGGTTTGGAAAACTACAAACTATTAAGATGTGATAGTGAATCGCGGCAAACAGGTGGTGTTTGTTTTTCTGTAAAAAATAATTGGAAGGCTAAAATAATAGAAAGTATTTCAATCGGCAAAATGATTTGATGGTTACATATAAAAATACGAAACAATAATAAAATGTACAATGTAATAGGAGTGTACCGATCTCCACATAAACAGAATTCGCCTGAATCAATATTTATAGAGTTTTTCGAGAACAAGATGGAAAGCCTTAAAAGTAATGAGAATCAATTAATACTTGGTGACTTTAACATAGACTGGTTTAATAACAACATAAGTAAAGTCAAGTTGTCGGAAATTATAAAGGATAATTGTTTTAAACGAATAATAACTGAACCCACTCGAATAACAGCTACAACATATACACTACTTGCTTACGCAGTTTCAAATATAGAATACATTACAGTTCGAACAAGCCCTGGAATGAAAATTAGTGACCACGAATCTTTCGAAATAAATATACCCATAAAAGAAGAAACTGACGTTGTTAAAAGGAAGAGTATAAAATATTTGAAGTATAACAATTCAATTTTTCGAAATAATTTGCTGTGTAGTGTTTTAAATGAAGTCTCTCCAAACTGTTCTACAAATGAAATAAATAATCTGTTAATTACAAGTATAGATGGTTCACTAAGCCCAATGATAAAAAATATAACTTTAAATAATTCTAAAAATAACAAGTGGTTTAATGTAAACCTAAAAGAAATGAAAGGAAACAAAACTGCACTATATCAAGCGGCTATTTGGTTTAATGACGATTGGCATTGGAGCAATTATAAACTATATAGAAATGAATATGTCTCAGAAGTCGCACAGGCAAAAGAGGCGTTTGTGAATAAAAAAAATTGACAATTGTTTGGACCAAAAATCTATGTGGAAAGCTATCAAAGAAGTTGTCTTAAAAAAAGACTAACAAAATTAATGAAATAATAATAAATGGAATAAAGATTTCAGACGAGAGTAAAATATGCAACGATCTTAACTCGTTTTTTGTTACCAGTGTACAGCATATTGTGAATACAATACCATATGTTAAATATGCAAATTTAATCGAAGAGAACCCAAAACTACTATATAAATGTACTTTTATCGACATAATAACTTTAAAAACTATAATGAAATCAATGAACAGTAAAAAAGATCACCATTATGTTACAGTCAATATGCTATTAGAAAATTTTGATATACTTGGAACACATTTGCACCATCTAATCACATCATCCTTACACACGGGCGTTTTCCCGGAAGATCATGCATAGTACCAATAGAAAAGATTAAAAATACAAATGATCCGAATGAGATTCGTCCCGTCTCAGCAAGGTCCTAGAAAAAGTAGTACATCATCAGCTGAATAAATATTTGGATGCAAACAACTTGTTGCACGGGAAGCAATACGGGTTTAGGCAACATCATAGCTGCGAATCACTACTTAATCTTGTAGTAATACAATGGAAAGCAGAAGTAGCCAACAAAAATTTTATTGTAGCGGGGTTTTTAGACTTAAAACGAGCGTTTGAAACCATAAACCGTGATATTTTATTGGATAAATTGCAGAGGTATGGAGTAAAAAGCAAAGAGTTACAATGGTTTAAAAGTTACTTGGAAAAGAGAACTCAGAGAACAAGATGTGGAGATCATTTACCAACCGTTTTAAATGTCAATATAGGTGTCCCTCAAGGGGCGATTTTGGGAACTTTATTGTTCATTATTTATATCAACGACTTAGGAAAAGTACTAAAACACTCAAAAGTGTGCATGTTTGCGGATGATACTTTGATTTATATAACCGGTAAGGACCCAGAGGAATGTGTACGTAACCTAAATGAAGAACTGAAAGAAGTTGAAAAATATCTTAAAATGAATAAACTAAAACTTAACACGAATAAAACGAAGGCTATGATTTTGAATGGTAATACGGACCAACATATATGGCTAGAAGGCGTACAAATTGAAATTGTCAATGAAATTAAATATCTTGGAATCGTTATTGATAAAGACTTAAAATTTGATACACATTATAACTATATATGTAAAAGGATTTCGAAAAAGATTGCGTTTCTGAGAAGAATCCGAAGTAAATCTCAACAATTACAGCTGTAAGAATCTATAACACCATAGTAAAGCCACACTTCGAATATTGCTCAACCCTTTTATTCCTTGGTAGCCCACAAATGAAGGAAAGACTACAAAAGTTGCAAAATAAAGGAATGCGATGTATCTTACGCTGTCAACGGTTAACACTGATAAATCATATGCTGAACAATCTACAATGGCTCTCTGTAAACCAGAGATTGACGATGAATGTATTGATGTTTGTTTTTAAAATGAAGAACGGGTTATTACCAAAATATCCGCAGGACCAACTGGTATATGTTTCTGATGTTCAACCGTATAACTTAAGAAACTCCGGCGATTTTAGGTTAACATTTAGTTCAACGAATTTCCACCAGAATGTTCTACTCTACAATGGTCTTAAATTATTTAATCAAATGCCAAATGAAATTAAATCTGAAAATAATTTGTTTAACTTTAAACGAAAAACAATAACATCTGTTAAACTAATGTATTAATGTAAAAAATCCATGATTGTAATATTTCAAATGTCTCTAAATAGCCTAAGGGCTAAATAAATAAAAAATAAAATAAACAAAAAAAAATATGCTGCAGTTAAAAGTTGGTGTACCAATAATTCTATTACGCAATTTAAATCCACCACGGCTTTGTAATGGAGCAAGAATCGAGTTTCTACTGTAGTTATAATTTAAATAAAATATGTAAAACATCTAATATATATAAAAATGAGTTGGCGTGTGTTTGTGACAGCATAACTAAAGAACGGAGTGACGGATTTGGCTGAGCTTTGTTCACTGTTGACTCCGAATGGTATGTAGACAAAAAATTTCCATAGATAAGTGGCGCTGCAAAGTAGGTGGCGCTGATGTCGAATTCGGTTATTTATGAACCGATTTGTTTAAAATTCGCAACATGTAATTCTTAGGAAAAAGTAGGTGTTGATAAAATAGATGGCGCCAACGTCGAGATATTAATCATTGTTTACCATCTGATGTTATAAATACTTTTGAAGGCAGGACGAAGATTGCCGGGTCAGCTATACAATATATATGTTTGGAATACGATCTGATGATGTAGGCCTAGATGCCATAAAAGATTTTCCGATACCTGATAAGGTTCGTTCCGTTCAAATTTTGTAGGCTTAGGCTCACTTTAGGCGTTTTATTAAGGATTTTTCGATTACAGCTAAGACATTATATGATTTAACTCGGAAGGATAAAAAATTTGTGTTTGGTAGCGAGGAACTGAAAGCGTTTCATACGCTGAAGCTCAAAATTGTGGAATCACCAGTATTGGCTTTGTATGATCCATCTGCTGAGACGGAATTGCATTGTGATGCAAGTGCGTTAGGTTATGGTGCAATACTAGTACAAAAGAAGAAAGATGGAAAATGGGATCCGGTTTTTTATTTTTCCAAGAGATCTACTGAGGCTGAGTCAAAATTTCGTAGTTACGAGTTAGAGACCTTGACTATAATCTACGCGTTAAGGAGATTTCGAGTATATTTGCATGGAAAACGATTCAAAATAGTCACGGACTGCAATTCGCTTACATTGACACTAAACAAAATGTCATTGAACCCGATCGTAGAACATGGGGAGGGGAAACGGATGCAGCATGTTTATGCATTGAGCAGAAGCTGGGACGTTATGATGATTGACACAAATACATTTGAGGAAAATTTAGTAATAATTGAGAACAAAGACCCAGGATAATAAGTTAAACAAAAGTTTACAAATTCCGAACAGAAACATTATGAGATGAGGAATGGTGTCCTGTATAAGAAATTGGATACTGGTAGTTTACTATTTTATGTACCACCGTCAATGGAGTCTCATGTATTGGGACATGTTGGAATGAACAAAGTTACCGAATTAATAGGGAAGAGCTATTGGTTCCCGCACATTAGGTCAAAAGTCGAGGATCACATAGGAAATTTCTTGAAATGCATAGCATTTTCAGCTAAAAGTGACAAAGTCGAGGGATACAACATTCAATGCACAACATTCCGAAGTCTCACAGACCGTTTGATATGATCCAAATAGATCACTACGGTCCGATAGACAGGACTTGGGCTAGGAAACGTTTACTAGTAGTGATAGACGAGTGTTCTAAGTTCGTTAAACTATATCCAACTAAGACTACAGCAGCCAATGAGATCATTAAGGCTCTAAAGGAATATTTTAGATATTACAGTAGGCCCAAATATATAGTTTCTGATAGGGGTTCAAATTCTACTTCGACTGATTTTGCCCAATTTATGGAAGATAATAATATCCAACACATTAAAATAGCGCCTGGATCACCACAAGCCAATGGAGAGGCAGAGAGAGTTAATAGAAGTTTAGGCCCGATGATAGCCAAATTGTTAAATTCGGAGACTAATTCAACTTGGGAAAAAGTTGTGGAAACAGTAGAATTTGTGTTGAACAATTCGAAACATAGAATGATAGACGAGCATCCCAGTGTTATGGCATTTGGAATAAATCAAAGGGGAAAAGTTATGGATAGCATTAGGGAGAATATTGTGTCTGAAAATAATAGAAATTTAGATGATCTTAGGGAAACGTCTAAAAGGAAACAGAGAAAAGCCCATGGATATAATGAAAGATACTGCAATTCGAAAAGGAAAAAACCAACCAAATATAGAGTAGGTAATTATGTAGCAATCCGAAATTTTGATTGCAACATAGGTGTTGCCAGGAAACTAGTGCCAAGTTTAAGAACCCGTACGAAAGTACGAAAGTTTTAGAAAATTATCGATATCTTCCGGAAGATGTTGATGGATTTCAGCTAACTCGGATGCCTTAAAAGGGAATATGGGCGGCGCACAACATTAAATTCTGGTTTCAGGGCAAGGTTATAGCGTCAAACGAAAATTCAGTGGATGAGTTAAAGGCTACTGCTTGTGTACAGTCTGAAATTGAAGATACGGATAATGGCGGTAATGATGAAAGATTTCCTAGATATAACTTAAGAATTAGAGATAATAGTAAATGCCATTGATATTACGAGAGAATCAGGTGATACTTGTCAGGACGGCCGAATTGTAGTATGTAAGATACCTTTTAAGTGTTATTATGTGCAATAAAAGTATACATACATACATAAGATATCTAAATGTTTAAGAATATTCGTTACACTCAAGTACGATTGCTCGTGTGTATCTGGCAGTGTTGCCAGGCTACCAAAAAACATGCCAAAAAAAGTGCAATAATGTTTACTTAAGGATCATATTGTCCACGTCTGGGTCTGTTGATTTAGAGGGCGGTATGTTTATTTAAGGAACTACCATGTATAAGTAGTTTCTGTCCGTCTGGAAAGTTTTCATACAAAGTGTGGTTTGTCCCCTCATAAATCCGGAGGTCTAGAGAGACATGGGTTAAAGTAAACCCCTGACTCATTGGGTTCTACGCTATCAGGCTAGTATGCATACATACAAATCACTGGTGAAGTGTTTTTTTTATTACACCCCCACTTGGTACGATCCTTTATACCATCCTACATACTTAAGATTAGACCATAACTCATATACTAATTACCCACAGTATTTTGATTGCAAGTGGCTTATATCAAATAATAGTGAGTGGGTCGTCTATTAGTTCTGATCGCCTAGACTTTGAGTCTACATGTCGCCATATGCAAAGTGGAAGAGAAGACCCGCCGAATTCGGCAAGTCATATTTTGTATGTAAACGGATGGTCGGACATAGTTCTTTATACGATCCTACATACCACCATATGGAAAGTGGATGAGAGGGGTGCATGGTGGTATACATTATACCGTCGCAACCGAACAGACACTTAGAAGATTGCAAGTGGCTTATATCAAATAATAGTGGGGGGTCGTCTATCAGTTCTGATCGGCGACCGGTCATAACGCCCAACGGCCACAACGCCCAAATTTTTTTTTAGGCCTTATGACCGCTCTGAGGGCGTTATGACCATTTTTTGTTTCTTTTTAAATTATAAGGAGTAGTAATTCAATATAAGCAATGGTTAGTAATTCAATATTTATTATTGATATTTTGAATATATGGTACAAGACCTATAAGCATCCTGCTTACATATGTATATCAAACCCGTTAATTATTTTGTCCGCCGAAAGGATTAGTAAATCTAATATCATTTTAAATATTCGCCTTACGTCCGCGGTTGATTTTACGGCTCACTCTAGTTTACTCATCTTTGCCAATTTCCGTCTCAGTGCCTGGCAGTAATGAAACCAGCATCCCTTCAGGTGCAGTTTTGAAAAAACTTTTAAAATAGCACTTCGGCGTCGCTAGTAAAAGTCGTAGGCTTAAGTTGAAAAAATTACCAAAAAAAAAGGTCATAACACCCAAATTTTTTTTGGGCGGCCTAAAACCAAATTGAGCGTTATGACCGCCCTCAGAGCGTTATGACCGGTCGCCGTTCTGATCGTCCAGGCTTTGATTCTACATGCCGCCATATGCAAAGTAGAAGAGAAGACCCAATACGCACATTATACAATTGCAATCAAGTGTTTTCGACCCATGTCAACTTCACACCTTGCCTAATTCGGAGCGGCAAGTCATATTTTGTATGTAAACGGACGGACGGACATAGTTCTTTCTACGATCCTACATACCACCACATGGAAAGTGGATGAGAGGGGTGCATGATATACATTATACCATCGCAACCGAACAGACACTTAAGATTAGACCATAACTCATATATTAACTACCCACAGTATATGATTTCAAGTGGCTTAGATCAAATAATAGTGGGGAGGTCGTCTATTGGTTCTGATCGCCCAGGCTTTGAGTACGTCTTACAGCCAAAGTCACGATGTCGAAAGAAAGCCTAAGCGAACGACAGCTATGCACTCACTTTCGCTTCAAATTGGTAGTCACTATCTTTCGACTTGTCGTTCGCATGGTCTTACGTGTTGTAAACAAAGGCATATAACCATTGTCAAATGACAAAGCTACCAGATCAAGAATTTCAAAAAAAGGTTAATATCCAAAAAAAATCGCTATATTCGTGGAAAACCGCTACAATTTTTTGAATAGTTACAAAAAAGTACATCTCTGTACCACTCAGCTGGAAAAAATTGAAAGCAAAATGTAAAGCAAAACAAAAAAAAATCATATGCAAACAACCAAAAATTTTGTAATTAAGGGTGGGTTTTGATATAAGTTTGCAATAAATGATGAATTTATTTGCTTGTTTTTATTGTAATTGTTATTTATTTATTTGACATAAAGTTCTTAATAAAATACTGCCACTTTTTTCCACTGCACCTCTGTGGACAGTTTTGAGCCGCCAAAGACTAGCGTTCGTTCCACTAAGGAACTCGGGATTTTCCTCCATATATCTCACAAATGTTTGCAGCTGCAGCAACGTTGACTTTTTTATGGTGAAATAGGTAAACATATTAATAGGTAATAATTAACCGTTTACATACCATTTATTTTCCATTTTGTAGTATATTTTATAAGAATTTTAAATTCAATTTTGTTCTTTTTTGGCACTACACGAAAACAAAAACACAAGTGAGTGTTTTTGACATTTGTGTTCGCACAGATGACAGCGAAAATAATTAGTGGCTACCGATTTTGTACTGAAATGAATACGTTTCGTTCGCTTTGATTTTCATTCGACTTGTCGTTCTGATGCGTGTTAGTGACTTCGAAATCAGCTGTTTGTCGCTTAAAAAGCATGCGATCGTTAACGTTCGACATCGTGACTTTGGCTGTTAGTGAGTTAAACAGATGGACGGACATAGTTCTTTATAGGTTCCTACATACCACCATATGGAAAGAGGACGAGAGGGCTGCATGGTATACATTGTGCGATCGCAACCGAACAGACACTTAATATTATACCATAACTCATATACTAATGACCCACAGTATATGATTGCAAGGGGCTTATATCAAATAATAGTGGGGTGGTCGCCTATCGGTTCCGATCAACCGAGCAGACACTTAAGATTAGACCATAACTCATATACTAATTACCCACAGTATATGATTGCAAGTGGCTTAGATCCAATAATTTTGGACAGGTCGTTAACAGATGGACGGACATAGCTCTTTATATGATCCTACAAATCATAATATATAAGTAGTTTCTGTCCGTCGGGCTAGTTTTCATACAAAGTGTGGTTTGTTCCCTTGCCGGTGGGTGCACTGCCCGGAGATTTATCCTGAGTTTTTGATTTGAATAAGCCTTTCGGTATTTGTTTAGTTTATCGAACTTCTATATTGCGTCAGTTTTCTGGGCTAGTGCTCTACATTGGGCACTGTGGTAGAATTCGTTTTAACAAATCAGTTAATCTTCAGTCCTCACACGGAAGTGACCTACAATTTAATCAAAAAAATATATGGCTCCCACAAAATTAACCTGCCACTTCTGCGGAAAGACTCAGGCTGACTTCATTCAGGAGCAGCAAGAATCACCGATACTTTTTTCTCTGATGATGAATCCTCAAGCGATGATGAGACTGAACAAAAAATGACTCCCACAAAATTAACCTGCTATTTCTGCGGAAAGAGTCAGGCTCATTTTATTCAGGAGCAGCAAGAAGCACCGATAATTCTTTTTTCTGATGATGAAGCCTCAAGCGATAATGAGACTGAAAAGCCAAACAGAATTCAACCCTTTATTTAACTTCCTATTCTACCCCCGTACATGGAAATGATTATTCTGACTGATGACAGTGATATCCTAATGGAGGAAACTCTAGCCGGTATAGTCGAGACGGCATCTGTGATTGATGATGATGAACCCTGTATAATCGAGACGGCATCTGTCATTGTGATTGATGATGATGAATCGTTCAATTCGTTAACGTGTGATGATCCAGAATTTCACAACGTTACTCGGCGAGAATTTTTGAATTGAATAATTCATTTGAGATCCCAAACAATCAACTGGGCTATTGCCATTTGGCTGACGAGGAGGAGAAAGAAGCGGCAGATATTATCACCATAGATGATTCAGATGAAGATTCCTTAGATGATATAGCCGAGTTTGACGGCTCGCATAATGACCATATTTTTAGAAATTTAAATTTAATAGATTTATGTTTAGATGGTATAAGAAATGTAAAGATAGAGTTTGAAAGTTCGCTTAATGATGATATATTTCTAAATAGAAATATATAAATAAATAAATAAATGGTTCCCCATTACATCCCCTGAAGGGACCGGGGAGAACTTCTCACAACCACTGAGCTGTGCGCTTTCCAGTTTTCACTCAGAAATATATAGTGTAATAATAAACCCCCATGAAAATTTATGATGATGAAATTTAATTATTTATTTAATAAAAAAAAACCCAAAAAAAAAAATATAAAATGGAGAGACTCTTGAGAAGAGAGCAAAATATATATATAGAGAGAGAGAGAGATGTAGAGAGACTCTTGAGAAGAAAATTAAAAAAAAAATGTTGTATAAAACAGGCGGTTGGTGTGAGGGGTTAGGGTGAATATTAAAATTAATGAGAGCGATACAAATCTCAGAAAGTGATATAAATATTACAAGATTTTTCTAGATATTAATCAGTTCAAGAAAAATAGTCCAGCAATGTCATCCAAGCACGCAGTCATCACCACTTTTAATTCTTTGAATTTGAAGAAAATTCTAAGTATTAATGAGATGGAAGCCAGAGAGGAATATTTGATAGATAGTGCTTATAGGACTTCTAGCAAATTCGGAGATGTTGTTGTGTTGGAGATCGGAGATAAATTACTATATCTTCCAAAGAGATATAATTCCTTGGATGATGGAGAAATCGGATGTATATCCAGGGATCATTTCTCAATTTCAAAAATCCCATTAAAAGATGATACAGAAAATGCAGTCTACAGATTGGAGATTTCTGTTTCGTTTTTGTATTTTCACTGCCACTATGAACGGTGGCGGGAGGCAAACCCAGTCCACCGGGTTTTTGCATTGTACCTACTGCCAGGATATTTGATTGCAGCCGCCCATTATGGATCAGACGCTGACCAGGATGCGATATGTTGAACCCGGATTTTCTTCTTTTAGTTTCTATCCGCCGTTGGCCCGTATGTTTGGCTCATCCGCCTTTTAAGGACAAAAGAATATGCCCGATTGTTTGATGAGCTTCAGTGACATCAGTCACCTACTAAACCTGATTTGATGCTCATTTGTTTCGCCTTCTCACTCTAGCTAGCTAACGGAGGTTTCCGAAAAGCCATTGCTCAGGACATACTGCGTGGAAGTAATGAGCTGCTTGGACTGCCCAATGAAGGAATCAATTCTGGCCAGTCCCAAATGAATGGCAATCAGAAACTTTCCACCTCCACGGACAGTCCCATGTTCAATGCCCACCAAGGCATATATTCAGCTCCCTTCTCCACAAGTATTTAGGATAATTGTCTAAACTCCTACTTGTGCGAAAACATCCACAACAATACTTTGCCATAACCATCAATATTCACATTTCCTTCCTATGCATGCTTTCATCGAAAGCCATTGCATAGATGTTGTTGTTTCAAAAAAGAAACAACGATTGCCATGAGATTGGCGTTTAGAGTGTACCGTCTTCAAATTTATATCCGTTTGGGTTTCGAATAAAAAAATAATAATAATAATAAAGTGCGTGATTGGTGTAGAAAATTGCCTGCTCTTTTAATAAATTAAATCAAATTTAAAAAAACAAACAATTTTTTTCATGTGCAAAGCCGGAAGTGACCATTTCAAAACCAAAAATTTTTGTAAGTTCGCAAATTTTTTAATATTTTTAATTCGAAATTAGCTTAAAGTGTACTTATATTACACAAGAAGTTTTAAAATGTGACAGGCATTAGTTCAAAAGATATGTATTTTAATTTACATGCATATCGCACCGAGTATGATGTTAGGCGCTTGTTTATGAGCAATACCAGAAGTGACCATTTCAAACCAAATTTTTTGAAGGTTAGCCTAATTTTGTTTAAATTTTTTTTAATTTGAATTTAGCTTAAAGTGCAATTATAATACACTACAAATTTTAAAATGTGACAGGCATTAGTTCGAAAGATATGTACGAGTATTTTAATGTACATGTATTTTGTAGTGAGGATGGTGTTACCCGCGAAACCCCTTTTTATACTGTGAGCGTCAAAAGAAAGTTTACACCTTTGTTAAATATGTGTTCAAATTTATTTGAATATTAAAAAATAATAATTAATTCAACTCATTATATTATGTAAACATGGTCTTGGACCCTTTATCAATTTATGAAAAAATAACAAGAAAAATCTTACACCTACAAAAACTTCATATTTGTCCCGCCAAAAGAAAGTTTACAATTTGCTGAAAGTTGTATTAATGGCCCGTTCAGTTATTTTTTCCATTATTATTGATGTTTTTTTTTTGCTTCTAGCATCCTATTGCTTCAGTAATTAGCTATCAGCGATAGGTACCGGACAAAATTTCTAGGTTTAATTACGTTTTCCAATAATGGGTAGACAAACTTCAGTGGATACGCGTGAACTTACTGTAAAATTTCACAAAGAAGGAAATTCTTGGCGTGAAATTGGTTCTGTCTTTGGTAGAAGCCACAACACAGTTTAAAAAAAGTTGATAAGTATCAAAAGGTAAATAAATTCGAAAATTTGGGAAATCGTCCAAAATCTGGCAGACCAAAAATATTAACTGAAGTTCAAATTCGATCCATTGCACACTAGGTCAAATGGACACATTTTCTGTGCGAAATTAATAGCATCTAAAATATGGTATTATTTCAAACTAAAACGATGAAAAATGTTAAGTTAGTAAATTAAATAAAACTAAATGTCTTAACATTCGTAAAGCAGACTTTTCCGCTTATTGTCTGAAATATTCGAAGTAATAAATATATATGTTCGGATGTTAATAACTTGTGTTGATTTTTGACCCAAGTTATTAATCGATTTTTTTTACCTCAACCTTATTTTAAAATACCAGGATACCTCGATTCGGCAGCAGTTTCTCCAAAGAAACCTAATGGTGGAACAGTATTATCAATGATCTCCTTCGAATGCAAGAGAACCTTATGTAAGGTAGACGTCATTGGCAGCCAAGGATACAACTTTTGAATAAATTCAGCTGTGGCAAAACAAAACGTGTGAAATTGTTTAGATTTTAATGGAAACTCAATCGATAAACAAATCAAAATAGTTGTAAGGCAAAAAATTAGGTGTTGGTCGACGCCAGTAATATCACAGAAGATTTGATGGTTTGTGAAAGCTCGACGCGCAGTGTTGCCATCATATGTGCTACCGAAGCCACCAACTTTTGGTATAACTCCCTCCAGAAAGCGCTTTGAATATTTTCCTTTCTTTTCGCAACTGCTCGTTTGTCTTCATTTGATTTGATCTGCCATTTTTGTATGTTTAATTTGTAGCCCAACTGCAAAATATACTCAAAAAATCGGATCCAGCAATGAAGAGGACTAATTCCGTATTTAAAGTTTGAGTATAGTCGGTTAAATTCAGGAAGTCATTTGGTGTAGCGGTCTTACAGATTGCGGTGCACGATTGTTCCAAATAGGCATTCTTAAAAAAAATACTTCTTTGTAAAAAAAAACATACTATTATAGGCTTCTTATTAAAAATTGTAGCTTTTCTTAAAAAAACATTAGCTTTTAATAAATGAAGTAACTCTCATTAAAGAAAGGACCTTTTCGGGAAAATATAATATAATAAATATAATACATATTATATAAAATATCCTTTTTTTTAAATACATTCAATAAATAAAAAATTTCTTAAAAAAAAGGTTATCATTTTACAAAAAGTATATTTTCTTAAAGATCCATTTAAATTACAGTATTTTTCAACAGCCGACCTAGGCGTGTTGGAACTAACTAGTAAGTGTCCGTACAACGACTAGTATTGCAAACATTTTAGATTTATGAAAACAATTAAAGCTTGAAGTTGTCAAATTATATTTTATTTCAAAGGTACATTTGTAAGCAATTAATTTTTTAAAAAGCATAAACTTTTTTCTATAAAACTAAGAAAAATACAGTCAAATTAATCGATTGACCAAATTAAAGTGCCAAAAAGTCTCCGTACAGCAAATAATTATTCATGAACATTTCAATATGTTTAGCAGGTATGATATTAAAAAGCTATTAGTACGTAGTTGGTCCATCTTTATTAGTAATTACGGCGTTTAAACGATTTTTCATGGAATGAACAAGCTTGGTTGTAGTTTGTTGGTCTATTTTTTCCCAGTCCTCTCTTATGACGATTTTCAGTTGGGTTTTGTTGGTTATATTGTGCTGCCGATTTTTTTCTAAGTGCTCTATTGGGCGATTGAGCTGGATGATTTAATTTCCTTGGAACATTGTAGAGCAGCCATTTCTTTACCACTCCAGAGGTGTGTTTGGGGTCGTTGTCTCGTTTAAAATAATATAATCGTCCCATACCCATCTTGTTTGTACTTTCTTTAAATTTTCCTTTAGTATATTCAAATATGCTAGTTTATCCATTGTATTTTCAATGAAAACAATGTTTCCCACTCCTGATGAAGCCATACATCCCCATATTATTACATTCCCGCCTCCTTGCTTTATGGTTGGTGTAAAATTTTTTGGATCCATTTCAATATTAGGTTTTCTCCATACAATTTTCCTTCCATCTGACCCAAAAATATTAAATTAGCGTTCATCGCTAAAAATAACTTGATCCCAAAACGAAAAATCCTTATCAATGTGCTCGAAGGCGTACTCCAATCTCTTTTCCATATTAGCTTTTCGAACATATCGTCGGTTGATTATTGTTCTGTCGTATACGCCATTTATGTTTTTATGGAGTTTATATTGTGTCTACAGGTTTTTGTGCGTTGTCTATCCGAATTTGTTGCCAGATTTTTGATATATCTAACCATTATTATGATGTTTACTCTAATTTGTTTTTATATCTCTAAAAATTGATATTTGGTAATGGTGGTATAGTTGTGAATATGGGTATTTCCGTTTCAAACAATTGGCGTTTACGACAAAACAATAATAAGTCGACGATATGGCTTCTTGCGACTCACTCGACCATTGTATCCATTTCTTTTAAGACAATTTCTTATTCTTTGGGGGTCGACAATTGTTCCATCGGTAGATTTCAGATTTCCAGCAATTACGCAGGCACTAATTTTAGGATTTTTCATTCACAGTTCGGACAATTCTCTTCTCCAAACGAGGGTCACTCTTCCTTGGACGAATAACATATTGAACAGACGAGCGACGTCTTTTAACTAATTTTGCGATTTCGGATAAACTTTTTCCATCCTTTTTCAAGTTTAATATAATTGTTTTAGTGTCCATTGAAATTTGTTTATTTTTGCTGTCCATATCTACTTTAATCTTTCTTTTTTGTTATAACGTTTACGAAAACACAAGTAAGTGTCCAAAATTCCACTATTCAACAAAATGAATAAATTGTTTTTGTATAATTATAACAACTATTTTTTTTAATGTATTATGGTCCCCCTATTACAAAAATGGTCGACATTTTAAATTCTATGGATAAGTTTTTTTTTTAAATTTTTTTAGTAAAGTTGTCCATTTTTGAAAAGCTAATTCCACGGATTTTTTTTTTTTTTTTTTATCCGTTCTCGGACAACCCCGGGGGGTCAGGGACCTTACAAAACGAAGATAACATATTTCGCCAACCAGTTCGATCTTTTGCTTTATCTCTCCAGTTGGCAATACCAAGTGTACGTAGGGATTCGTCAACCTGATCCCTCCAGCGGAGTCTTGGTCTTCCTATTTTTCGTCTTCCTTCGAGTTCGGTTTCGAAAACCCTTCGCGCTGGTTCATCTTCATCCATTCTACTGACATGGCCTAGCCAGCGCAATCGCGTTATCTTGATCCGCTTAACTATGTCAATGTCAGGATAAAGCTCATACAGCTCATGATTCATGCGTCGCCGATACTCGCCGTTGTGCACTATAGGGCCATAAATTTTTCGGAGTATTTTTCGCTCGAAGACTCCTACAGATGTTTCGTCTGCTTGCGATAGGACCCAGGATTCTGCGCCATAAAGCAAGACAGGTTGAATGAGAGTCTGGTACAGCTAGACTTTTGTCACTCGAGAGAGGGCTTTATCTCCAAAGTGCTTGCTTAGCCCAAAATAACATCCATTCGCAAGCACAATTCTCCGCTTGATCTCAAGGCTGACGTTGTTGTTTTTGTTCACGGCAGATCCGAGGTATATAAATTCGTCCACTACCTCGAAGTTATAACGTTTATCAACGTAAACGCTTTGGTCTAATCGCGTGGAGGCCCTGTTCGTTGAAACCATTAATTTTGCCTTATCCTCATTTACCGTCAGACCCACTTTTGCTGACTCCTTCTCAATTCTCGAAAAACACCGCAGTAACTTCTCTAATTGTGCGCCCAATGATATCCATATCATCAGCATACGCGAGCAGCATGTGACTTTTGCTGCTGATGGTTTTATTCATGTTGACTGCAGCTTTTCTCATAATGATCTCCATTAAGATGTTAAAGAGATCGCACGATAGGGTGTCGCATTGCCTGAGGCCTCGCTTAGTTTCGAAAGGTTCGGTAAGATCCTTACCAACTTTCACTGCGGATTTGGTGTTCGTCAAGGTCATCTTGCAAAGGCGTATGAGTTTTGCAGGAATACCAAGCTCAGACATTGCTTCATAAAGTTTCTCCCGTATCGGACTATCGAAGGCTGCTTTATAATCGATAAATAGATGATAGGTGTCGATTTGTTTTTCGTGTGTCTTCTCCAGGATTTGGCGTAGCGTGAAAATCTGGTCAGTTGTCGATTTTCCAGGCCTAAAGCCACACTGGTATGGTCCAATCAGGTCAGCGATAATTGGTTTTAGTCTTTCGCACATTATACTTGATAGAACCTTATATGCTATGGATAAAAGGCTTATTCCACGGTAGTTGGCACAGATACCCGGGTCACCTTTTTTAAATATGGGACATAGTACACTGAGACTCCAATCGCCGGGCATGCATTCATCTAACCAAATTTTGCTAATGAGCTGATGCATGCACCTTATCAGCTCATCGCCGCCAGCCTTAAACAGCTCCGCCGGTAATCCATCGGCTCCTGCGGCTTTGTTGTTCTTAAGCCGGGCAATAGCTGTTCTGACCTCGTCTTGGTTAGGAGGGGGGCAATCGACGTTGTCGTCCATATTGTGATCGATTGTCCCTTCGTCATCGGATATCTCAGGTACTAGTAGCGCGGAGAAATGCTCTCTCCATATTCCCAACATGCTCTGCACATCTGCGACGAGATTTCCGTCCTTGTCTTTACAGAAGGGGGCCCTGAACCATGTCCATTAGTTCATTTTCTAACCTTTTGGCAGAATTTTCCGGCTTCGTTCCTCCTTCTGTATGTCTCAATTTTCTCACTCTTACGCTTTCTCCACTGCCGTTTCCTACGCCTAAAGACACGGTTTACCTCCTTTCTCTTCTCCCTATACCGCTCAGTTGCAGCTCGCGTTGCAATTGACTGAAGCATTACCATACGTGCAGCGTTCTTTTCGTCATTTGCTATGCGACACTCTTCATCGTACCACGGTTTATTGCGAAGCGGTTTTTCGAAACCAAGTACGGTTGTTGCGGCAGTTTTTATAGAGTCGGAAATGGGTTTCCACTGCGCATCAGGATCGTCATCGGGAGGGGGTGGGTTCTGTGCCAAAAGTTGCGAGAGCTTCCTTGAGTAGGCTGTGGCTACCTCTGGTAATTGCAGCTTTCCGATGTCCAGCTTCCTCTGCGTCTGGTTTCGTACGATTTTCGCTCTACTTAGTGCGAACCTTTGCTGCTACCAGGTAGTGATCAGAATCGATGTTAGCTCCTCTGATAACTCGTACGTCCATTACACTGGATGAGTACCTTCCATCAATTACCACGTGATCAATTTAGTTCTTCGTTCTTTGATCAGGGGATACCCAAGTAGCCTTGTGGATGTCTTTATGCTGGAATCTCGTACCACTAATGACCATGTTTTTTGCCGCGGCAAAATCAATCAGTCTCATACCGTTTTCGGAACTGTCAGCATGTAGACAGAAATTGCCAATAGTTGGATGGAACACATTCTCCCTGCCTACTTTAGCATTAAAATCTCCTAGTACGATCTTAATGACATGGCCAGGGCAGCGGTCATACGTTTCCTCTAGGAGCTCATAGAATATGTCTTTGGCATCATCATCTTTCTCCTCTGTCGGGGCATGCATACAAATTAGGGAAATATAAAAATATTTCGCTTTTATGCGGATTGTGGCTATACGTTCACTCACAGGATTGAACCTAGAGACTAGATGTCGCAGTCTTTTGCCAACTACAAAACCGCAACCAAATTCATGTTTTTCCCCATGGCATCTGTAGTATATGTCGCAGTTTCCTTTTCTTGTGCAGCCATGTCCTGTCCATCGCATTTCCTGGATAACGGTAATGTCAGCCTTATAACTTTCGAGGACATCTGCCAGTTGGATACTTGCACCGGATCTATATAGAGTTCCCACATTCCAAGTGCATATCCGTAAATCGTGGTCCTTATAACGTTTGCGGGGGTCGTCAACAAATAGGGTTGTTCATGTTCTCGGTTTCGTTTTTGTATTTTCACTGTCATTATGAACGGTGGCGGGAGGCAAACCCAGTCCACCGGGTTTTTGCATTTTACCTACTGCCAGGATATTCGATTGCAGCCGCCCATTATGGATCAGACGCTGACCAGGATGCGATATGTTGAACCTGGATTTTCTTCTTCTAGTCCCCATCCGCCGTTGGCCTCGGATTTTACCATAACTAAATAACGATTGGTCTCACTTCGTTAAGGAACATACCAAACAATTTGCTATTAAAATACCTACAAGTTATCTTTACATTATTTTTTAGCCTGCACAAGAGTTTCGTAGTTATCTAAAAAGTTGTGGTGAAAAATAATGGTTTTCTGCCAAAATTTTATATTTTTTTTTAACTCAGGAAAAAAACTTAAACGGCAAAAAGTGCTCGGTTTAGCACTTTGATAGTAAAGTCTGACCTGTTATAAATAAAATGAGGTATTTCCTAAGAAAATCGATGGATAAATTTTGATATTATTCACAATTAGGTGAAGGTATCTCATTTCGTCAAGAATTTCGAAATTTTGTTGGAGTTATATTATAATCAGTAAATAATGTTTTTATTTTTTTTAAGTGAGTTTGACAAAGTCAAATAAATTATTATTAATTAATATTTTAATCTAAAAATTATTTCGACTTCTTTTTGTCTGCTGTGATTCTCAGGGTTTGTTTTTCTTTAAGGAACCAAATATAATCACCCATCATATTCTCGTTCCACATTCCCTGATACCGTTGCTCCATGGACTTAAGTTCTTGATGAAATCGCTCACCATGCTCGTCGCTTACTTTACCAAGGTTTGGAGGAAAAAAGTCTAAATGCGAATGCAGGAAATAAATTTTTATTTACGCCTAAAAATAGAATAATTGAGAAAAAAAAATTTTAAAAAAAACGTTTTAGAATAATTACATTATAGAACAATAGTGTTAAAATGCTGTTAATTAAATATGTACGTACCGATTTTTGAATAGTTACAAAGTAAATCACGAACGATTCCTTCAGTTTGGACTTCGTTTGTTTCCAAGAAAATCTGAAACAATTAATCGGAACGAACACCACGCAGCTTTCTCATCTGATGATAATAATGTCTCAAACTGAGTGTGGCCGAGTAGTTTTCGTATCTGTGGACCATCAAGAATGCCTTCCGAAATTATTACCAGTGTAAGATTTTTGAATATTGTTCTTAGATAAGAGAACGCTTCACCCTCTTTGGCTAGTGCCTTAATAAAGTTTTTCACTAATCCAAGTTTGATATGTAATGGTGGTAAGATTATATTGTCCTTCTTGACGAGGGCCATATGTTTTATATTGTGGACGCCTATTGTGTTGCTGAGTCTTGGCGGCCAATCCTTCTGCACGTAAGGCTTGTGTCAAGCCCGACTGTCCCAGAGACAGAGAAAGCAGCAATGCTTTGTGAAACCATCTTGCAGACCTACCAAAAAAGCAACAACCTTCAAGTCGCAACACACCTTCCAATCGTGATTTTTGTAGTCTATATATTTTAACAATTTGGTCATCGTTTCGTAATATTCCTTCATATTCACGGCGTGTGCAATGGGTATCGATGGCTTCTGATTGCAATTGGAGTACATCTTATGCCGGGTACGGTAGACAGTTGTACTGACATTCCTTTGTAAACGAGATGCAAGAAGCTCAGATTTTTCTTTCGAAAGTTCTAGGTCTCTTACCAGGGCCCTAACTATGTAACTCGATTCGAAAGAAAAATTTATCGATATCGGAATTTTGGTAGCATGGGTCTCGAACTCGAATGAGCGATATCCGAAAGTAGGATTCTACTTCCAATATTCGGAAAGATTGAACCATGTATTTCGATTTTCGAACAGAAATGAACTCGATTTTTGGCATCCTTATTCGGTTGCTCTTGAGATAGCGGAAACAAATAAATTATTTGATTTTGGTAAAAAAATAGACAAATTTCATACTATTTTTATACACAACAAGAAAGTTAGTTAGTTAGTTTGAAAAGAGGGGTGCGGTGTTGAGTGTTCAGAAGGAGCACTCTAAACCTTCCCATGTCAGTAAGACATACACTTAAGCCGCTAAGTTCGACCTGTTGTGCGCTCTAAGTTTATCCTACTACTTCACTATATCCCTTATAGGAATTCGGTGCTATTCACGAAATTCCTTAGTATGAACCAGTCCATACCCACAAGGTTGGTCATGTCCGGTATCGTACTATCCGAAAGATATCTGGATCTAGCTTGTGTGAAGGCCGGGCAGTGGCATAAGAAGTGCTCCATCGTCTCATCGTCCTCCATGCATGCCCTGCACACACTGTTCGCCACTAGTCCAATACGGTACAGGTGGGCCCGTAATCCCGAATACCCCGTTAAGACTCCCACCATTTTGCTCATTTTGTCCTCAATCCATCTGGGTCTCCCCATAGGATCTTTGTCATCCTGCCTACTGATTCTCGTTTCCTCTGGGCTATATGTGCCGACTCCGCCCATTTACTTAACTCAGCCTTTGTCACCCCAAAGGGTTTCGCTCCATCTAGACACACCGTTTGGAGTTCCCTGGCTTTCGTTGCCAGGAGGTTCGCTCTCTCGTTGCCTCAACATCCGCTGTGCCCCGGCACCCAGATGATGTTGAGTCTGCCGTGCATTGAGTAATCGTTTATCACCCTCTTACAGTCAAGGACCGTTCTAGATTTGACAATTTCCGATGATATTACCTTGATTGCCATTTGGCTATCTGTGAATATATTTGCCTCGGCTGGGATTGCTTCCAATTCAGTTTCCGATCTAAGATTACTCCTATTTATTTAACCTTATCGGATATTTTAATCGTCTTTCCCAAGAATCGTGGCTCTTCATAACCTGAGATTTTCGTATTCCTTGTGAATAGACATACTTCCGTTTTGTCCGGGTTTACATTTAAGCCCCTTGGCTGTGCCCATTCATACGCTATACTCAGTGCCCTCTCTGCATAATTGGTTTGGGTTCTTTCCTTTAAGAAGTATTATAACGTCATCTGCGTAGCAGATTGGTTTAAGTCCTTCGTCGGTAAGTTTCCTTAGGAGACTGTGTATTGTGAGGACCATAGGAGTGATGATATAATCCCTCCCTGTGAAGTTCCACGTTGTACTCTGTCTCTAATATTTACATCTATTCCTTAGCATATGGTTGATCCAGTCTTTTAATGCCCGGTCCACCATAAACTGGTCTAAGGATTGGACAAGTGTTTCGGTTCGGACATTATTGAACACTCCCTCAATATCTATGCATACAGCGAGTGTGTATAGTTTGTCATTGAGAGATTGCTCTATGTAGTAGGTTACCTCATGAAGTGCGGTATCCACTGATCTGCCTTTGACATAGGCGTGTTGTCTAACCTTCAGCATATCGCTCGGTATTCCACTTTTTACCATGTCGTCCACTATTCACTCCAGGGTTTTGAGTAGAAACGAGGTGAGGCTAATTGGTCTATAAGCCTTTGCCGTTGCATAGCTTGCTTTTTCAGGTTTGGGTATGAATACTACCCTGGCCTCCTGCCAGTTTCTCGGTGTGTAGGCGAATTCTAAGCATGCGGTAAAAATGCCTGCCAGATGGGTTGTTATTTGGTCAACCCCATGCTGTAGGATAGCCGGGAAAATACCATCCAGTCCCGCCACTTTATATGGGGAGAAGCTCTTTATAGCTTTTTCGACAATTTGGTCCGTAATGATTGGCGACTGATGTACTACATTCTCACCTTGTGACCATTCCCCTGTGGGTTCCGCGTTCCCATTTGGAAAGTGTGTATCCATCAGGTGCCTAAGTGTTTGTTCCATTGTATCCATTCTCTTTCCCGTGTCATCTACTAGCGTTTGCGCCTGTACGTGGGTCTTAGAGAGGAATTTTTTCATCTTCGACATGTCGTTGACGCTATCCACCTGTTCACTGAATAGTCTCCAGGAGTTGCGTCTCGCTTTTCTCAATATTGCGTTGTATTCACTGAGACTCCTCTTGTAGTCCTCCCAGTATACTGGTGATTTCTTACGCGTGGCACTGTTGTAAAGTCTACGGACGTTCTTTCCTAGATTTCGTATTTCCCCTGGAACCCAGGGTTTTTCTAGGGCCGATTTCCTTTCCCGAAGTGGGCAGCTGTCCTCGAAAGACTTTACTAGTACTTGCGTTGTCTTTGTCACTATGTTGTCCAGTTCGTCCCTGCTAGAGTATTCGAGCTGAGGGTGATCTAGTCAATTCCTAAGTAGGCTTCCGAACTTTGTCCCGTCTGTCTTGGACCCATTTCGGAAACATATCGGTTTCGGTGGTGGCCGTGTTATCCTGAATCTAATGTATCTGTGATCCGAGAATGAGTGCTCATTTGAAACCCTCCATTCTTGAATCTCATCTATAAGGTGTTCAGTACAGATTGTAATATCTAACACCTCCTCCCTAATCTTGTTGACAAAAGTGGCTTTGTTCCCAATATTCAGTGTGAAAAGGTCGTTAGTATTCAAATATTCTACTACGGTATGACCCCTACGGTTCCAGTTAGTACTACCCCAAGGCGTGTGGTGAGAGTTAGAGTCACTACCTATTAATACTTCGTTACCTGTCTGTTTGGCCCTCTCTACCAGTCGCTGTAATTCCGACAAAGGTGGTGGTGTCGGCGAATCATATGGCAAGTATACTGATGCCAAGTATATATTCCCATCTCCCTGTTTCAGTACAGTTGCATCCGATGCTGACAACTCTGGGGAGAAGAGAAAACAAAGGTTTTTATGGCATAAGATACGTGTTCTCGGACGGGAACCCGTATTCGTATAGAATTGTTGGTAATTAATATGATTTAATCCAATAACCTTGTCTTTAGTGGTCCAAGGTTCTTGTATTAAAGCAATGTGTATTTTACCTTTATTAATTTTATCCAACAGAGCGTGGGTTGCTGTCTCGCTCCGGTGGAGGTTTCTATGGCTAAATGTCTTTTAAAAAATTTAACGGAGGTATATGTTTTTTGATTATTCAATGTTACGGGGGGTTTTCCAACTTATTGCCATGACCAAAGTATCGATATACTTTGGAAAACAGCGACTCTAAGGAATTCGTGCACTAAATAAGATGACATACAAATCTCTTATTTCGATACTAAACCATAATATTTGTGTCTTTAGTAAAGAAAAAAAATGTTTAATATGTACACTGAATTTGTGCCATTGCCTTTTCCTTCGTGAGTTAGTCTCCATATACTTATATATGATGACAATAATACGTGTGTAATGTTGTTTGAATGTAGGGAATGTGGTTATGTCGTTGAGTGCTTCCGAAGTCGCATTCTTTTCTAAATGTTCAATATAATTGAACAGGGTGCCAAAAAGCATAGTCCACTTTGAAAGTAGGGACGGACGAAATGGGTAAAAATAGTAGATAAAATGATTCTGTATGCAGAACAGGGCCGATTGTATTTTTTTTCCTTACCCTTCCAATGAAATAATTAATCCCAAGATCCATAATTTACTTTATCTAGGAAATTTCTAAAAATTATTTATGAACTATAATAAACCAAAAATAATTTTGACATAAAATATTACCAACCAAAAATAAAACATATTCCGAAAGTATTGGTAACACTTTTTGTTCAATCCGAAAGTTGTACATGGTACCATTTCAAATACGGATCGGAAGGAACTTGCGAATAGTTTTAATTTTCGAATCGAATTACATAGTAGGGGCCCAGATCGTTTATTTGCGCTTGAGTACAAAGCTTTCGAGCCGAACTATCTGATTTGTAACTCACGCTTGAGGTCGAAGGTGATAAAACCACTTGATTACACGTTGCATACGTATTTTTCGTGTATTGTACTTAAGCAAAAATAAAAATCGGATTCGTGACTCGCTGTTCGAAATTTGCAAGTATCACCTGTAAAATATAAAATGTTTCAAATAAGGAATATGAAGAATTCAAAATATAATTACGAAATACTTACTTAAGGGTTGAAGAGCAGTGACTTAACATTGGTTGACACGAATGGAATATCGAACTCGGTGCCCAATATTGGTTAATATTTCCCGGATATATATTGTAGCAATCTTTGTATTGTTTTTGTAATACATCTGAAAAAAAATTTTTTTTTTCTAGGTGGTATATTTACCGCACACGTAACAAAATAAATTCGGGTCGTTTCTGCATGAACACTTTCTGCATTTCTTGCTAATTTTTGGTTGAATTGTAAAATTTAGCACAAAACACGGATAAAATTGGTCTGTCACTATCGAATACACTTGTTGACTGGCAATGAAACGATGCATGAACTGTTATTTATACTACGCGCTATTTAATTAAATTACCTGAATGGAAAATCTTCCTAAAAATGAGCGTGAACTGGGTTTTTACAACACAATTTTGGAAATTCTTCCTAAAAAGGATTTCACAATTAGCGTGATTGTCAAGTATGTTTTATCTTCGAGTTTCACTTTACAGGTAGTACTGGGTTTTTACAACACCCTTTTGGAAAATCTTCCTAAAAAGGATTTCACAATTAGCGTGATTGTCAAAGTGTGTTTTATCTTCGTGTTTCACTTTACAGGTAGAACTGAGTTTTTACAACACCCAACACCCTCTTCCTAAAACGGATTTCAGAATTGGTGGTATTGACACGTGTGTTGTATGTTCGTGCTGCAGTTTACAGGTAGAACTGGGTTTTTACAACACCCCTCTAGTGTGGCAAGCATTAAATACAAATATGTTACTGTTCAATGTAACTATGTATTTACAATCGCACTTATTTCTGTTTTCGTTATTCTTAGAATCAAAAAAAATCGAAATTCTTAACGAAATGAGATACCTTCACCAAATTGTGAATAAATTCAAAATTTATCCATCGGTTTTCTTATTTATAACAGGTCAGACTGTACTATCAAAGTGCTAAACCGAGCACTTTTTGCCGTTTAGGATTTTTCTAATTTAAAAAAAAAATATAAATTTTGGCAGAAAAACATTAATTTTCACCTCAACTTTTTAGATAACTACGAAACTCTTGTGCAGGCTAAAAAATAATGTAAAGATAACTTGTAGGTATTTTAATAGCAAATTGTTTGGTATGTTCCTTAACGAAGTGAGGCCAATCGTTATTTAGTTATCGTAATATCCGTGGAACAAGCTTTTCAAAAATGGACAACTTTACTGAAAAAATTTAAAAAAAAAACTTATCCATAGAATTTAAAATGTCGACAATTTTTGTAATAGGGGGACCATAATACATCAAAAAAAAAATAGTGGTTATAATGATGTATTTTTGTTGTTGCATAGTGTTACTTTCATTAGTATTGAAACCTGTTATCTATGTACAAAACACCCGATACTTTGCAAAAAAGCTCATTGTACGGAGACTTTTTTGGTGTAAAAAACAGAGTTGCTGAATATTTGTTTAAATTTAAATAAATAGAAAAAACTATCAATGCAGACTAGTGAAATATAATTTAATAGCTTTCATTTAGAACAATTGTTTAAGTACTACCTTTAATTTTGTGGTAAATACACCAATATTATTAAATTGTAGGGACTTGTACGGGTACTTTCTTGAGTCAGTGTAATATATAGCGAAATGAACTTCGTTCCAACCGGGTGTCCCCTGACACCTCATGTAATTTTTTTTATATGAATAATTTTTGCATTATAAACTTTCTTTTGACGCGACAAATATGAAGTAATTTTAGATTTAGCTATGTATTTTTTGTAGTTGTAAGATTTTTGTTGATATTTTTTGATAAAAGGTCCAATACCATGTTTCGGAAATATAAAGAGTTAAATCAATTATTCTTTAACATTCCAATAAATTTGAATACAAATATAAAAAGCATGTAAACTTTCTTTTGACGCTCACTTTACATAAATGTAAGTTAAACCTTTTTATGGCCACACATTCTGTTTTCATAATGTGCCTTTAAGTACTTGTGGGAATTCCTTCATGATAATTTTCTGTTATCTGAAACCCCTTTTCCTTTCATTATTATTATCCCGTCTCGTAGTAAATATATAACGTCGTAACAGTTTTTGGGAATGGATTGATTCGTTGTGAAGAAGTGTCCATAGCATCACACACCAATTATTTTTTTTATTCGAAAAATTTTTTTTAAAAAACATTTCAAAAATTGCAAATCTTTAGAAACCCATAACTTGACGAGTAAACATCATATAAATTTAATATTACGTATTCACTTTCATACTAAGTACAAGTACAATTGAGCAAAATATGAACGAAATTAAGAAGAAAAATTTTTTTTGGTTGTCCACTTGACCTGAAATGCACCAAAATATACTTTACAGACGCGCACGTGACATTAGAATATAAATAAAAGAAAATTAAAAACGCCGTTAAAAGATCATTGTTTTTCTTGTTGGTTTTTTATTTTAGTTATTTGTTGTTCCTCCACCTGGAGTAACAACCTTGTCGCGATGTGGGGGCTTAAGTGTGGCCGAGGCTGCCTAAGTGTGGCCTTGGCTGCGTGAACTAAAGGTTACTCCGGGGGGAAGTTGAGTCTCGTTGTAGGTCTATCTGTTGATCAGGCCTACTTAAATAACGAATGTCAATGAGGCTTCCCCGACATGGCGATTCTTGCGATTTCGGCGCCATTAAAAACACTTTTACGGTCAAGGTGGTTGGAAGCAGTGACGAGGACCTAGAATAGCCAGTTAGTGTTTAAACAAACTGGTTCCTAACAGCTCCCTCCGACGCCAGGGCACGGGTCGGTAGTAATGAAATATGTTGCCTGTAGTATATTTACTGGCATACTCGTGGGACTAACATGAACAAAGAAGAACTAATGATAACAACACTGCAAACGAAACTGATACACGTAACGATACTAATACGACATTTGAAACGGAACACAGGCTAATCCACGATAGCAATGTGAAACAACACAATGTGATCGTTTCGATGATGACGAAAACACAGAGTCGGGTTCATCATACTCATGGTTCTACAGGGGGTGGTGTCTTGACCCCTGTAGTAGAGTCTGTGGCAAGCACTCAAAAAGCCAATGGCAACCAAAACAAGGATGATGACGCGGACGAAACCAAGCGGGGCTGCATAAGCCCTCAGCCTTCAGTAACAGGCGGTGATTCCAACTCTGATTTCCAAAGCGATACTAATGAAAATAACATTACCATTTTAGCAACTAGCAATAGAATGGTCGATGAAGTAAGCGAGAGCATAGCGAAGCTATCAACACAAAAGAAGCGGCTCTCGGGGGCTGAACGCAGAAAGATTGCACAGAGGAAACGCTCAGCCAAACAAGCCGATATACAGGACCTTCCTAAGGACCTAACGGTGCCTCCCTCGACCTCAACAGAGGCTGAGAAGAGAAACCGATCACCTGAAGAGCAGAACACTGTCAAAATAATGGCAAAGAGGAAAAAGTGTTCCCCGTCATCTGGTAACTCGGAGACGCCCAAACCCCATATTACCCAGGGTATTCAACAGAGCTCCAGGGACAATACGAGCAAAGCCGATGCGATTACCAGAAAGTCGAGCACATCAGATAAAAACAGCCGAGAAGGAAAGGGCGCGTAAACACGAACCCTATCCAACTCGGAAGAGGAAGCTGAAAGTGAACACAGGCAAAGAACCACCATCCTACGCAAAGGTAGCAAGAAGGCAGCTACTGGACGATCTCTGCTATGCAGTAATTGACAGCGGAAATCCAACTTGCTTAATACCGAATAACCAGCACCAAACCGTGGAAGACCTCGTCAACACGAAGGTTATGGAATATATAATGAAGGCCGAAAGTGGACAGCTGCCCACTTCGGGAAAGGAAATCGGCCCAAGAAAAACCCTGGGTTCCAGGGGAAATACGAAATCTAGGGAAGAACGTCCGTAGACTGTACAACAGGGCCACGCGTAAGAAATCACCAGTATACTGGGAGGACTACAAGAGGAGTCTCAGTGAATACAACGCAATTTTGAGAAAAGCGAGACGCAACTCCTGGAGACTATTCAGTGAACAGGTGGATAGCGTCAACGACATGTCGAAGATGAAAAAAATTCCTCTCTAAGACCCACGTACAGGCGGAAACGCTAGTAGATGACACGGGAAAGAGAATGGATACAATGGATCAAACGCTTAGGCACCTGATGGATACACACTTTCCAAATGGGAACGCGGAACAAACAGGGGAATGGTCACAAGGTGAGAATGTAGTACATCAGTCGCCAATCATTACGGACCAAAAGGTCGAAAAATACCATCCGGGACCGGATGGTATTTTTCCGACTATCCTACAACATGGGGTTGACCAAACAACAACCCGCCTACACACCGAGAAACTGGCAGGAGGCCAGGGTACTATTCATACCCAAACCTGGAAACGCAAGCTATGCAACGGAAAACGCTTATAGACCATTAGCCTCACCTCGTTTCTGCTCAAAACCCTGGAGAGAATAGTGGACGACATGGTAAAAAGTGGAATACCGAGCGATATGCTGAAGTTTAGACAATACGCCTATGTCAAAGGCAGATCAGTGGATACCGCACTTCATGAGGTAACCTACTACATAGAGCAATCTCCCAATGACAAACTATATACACTCGCTGTATGTATAGATATTGAGGGAGCGTTCAATAATGTCCGGATCGAAACACTCATACAATCCTTAGACCAGTTTATGGTGGACCGGGCATTAAAAGACTGGATCAACCATATGCTAAGGCATAGATGGATAAACTGTGGTTCCCATGATGTAAATATTAGAGACAGAGTGGACGTGGAACTCCACAGGGAGGGATTATATCACCAATCTTATGGGTCCTCATAATACACAGTCTCCTAAGGAAACTTACCGAAGAAGGACTTAAACTAATCTGCTATGCAGATGAAGTTATAATACTTCTTAAGGGAAAGAACCCTAACCAATTATGCAGAGAGGCCGACAGGGCACTGAGTATAGCGTATGACTGGGCACAGCCAAGGGGCTTAAATGTAAACCCGGACAAAACGGAAATATTTCTATTCACAAGGAAGACGGAAATCTCAGAATATGAAGAGCCACGATTTTGGGAAAGACGATTAAAATATCCGAAAGGTTAAATACTTAGGAGTAATCTTAGATCGGAAACTGAATGGGAAGCAGCACATAGAGGAAAGGGCTAATAAGGCCTACAGATGCTGGTCGCTATGCAGAAGGGCTATAGGATCCAAATGGGGCCTCAAACCGACTATAACACACTGGCTTTACAGAAGCGTAATCAGGCCCGTACTAACATATCGCACCCGTTCAACAATACTGTATTAACTCAAAATTTTTTTATTTTATCTTGTTGGCAAAAAAACAATACATAACACTATCTGCAAACAATAAACAAATAAATAGGTTATGTGGTGCAATACAATAATTGATGGGGTTTCTAAATATTGCCTAACTTTTGTTAATGGAAAATTCCTTAAGCATTAAGAAAACAGTTTTTTGTCTCTCCTGAACACTTTGAAGTTTTTGAGTTAATACAGTATTGTTGAACGAGTGCGATATGCTTCTGTAGTATGGTGGATGGCAGTTGAGAGGAAATGTAACATCGCAATACTGCAGAGGGTTCAGAGAATGTGATGCATTGGTATCAGCGGTGCAATAAGGACAACCTCGACAAGAGCCATGGAGACTATTTTATGTGTCCAGCCAATCGAGATTAGAATTAAATACGAGGCTGCCCTTGCGGCAAACCGCCTACAAGCTACAGGTGAATGGATCAACAGGGATCTTACGTCAAAACACCAACGGATAACTGGGGCCTTAGTCGGGTACACGCAAGATACGAGTGAATCTGACCGAATACCCGAGATAAGGGTTAAGGCGAACTTCGTGACCTTAACGCCAACTAGAGACGCCTGGCAGAATGGGACCCTGGCACCAATGTCAAATGGGACTTGCTGCTACACGGATGGCTCAAAGCTATGAGAAAAAACGGGTATAGGATTCTTCATTGAAAATCCAGCAACCGAATCCCATATACCCCTCCCGGATCATAATACGAACTTTCAGGCGGAAGTTTGGGCGATTACGGAGTGTATCAAATGGCTCGGCGATAATACAATCCCAGCCGAGGCAAATATATTCACAGATAGCCAAATGGCAATATCATCGGAAACTGTCAAATCTAGAACGGTCCTTGACTGTATGAAGGTGATAAACGATTACTCAATGCACGGCAGACTCAACATCATCTGGGTGCCGGGGCACAGCGGACTATTCGGCAACGAGAGATCGAACCTCCTGGCAACGAAGGCCAGGGAACTCCAAACGGTGAGCCTAGATGGTGCGAAACCCTTTGGGGTGACAAAGGCTGAGTTAAGTAAATGGGCGGAGTCGGCACATATAGCCCAGAGGAACCGGGAATCAGTAGGCAGGATGACAAAGATCCTATGGGGAGACCCAGATGGATTGAGGACAAAAGCTAGATCCAGATATCTTTCGGATAGTACGATACTGGGCGTGACCAAACTTATGGGTATGGACTGGAACAAACTAAGGAATTTCGTGAATAGCACCGAATTCCTATAAGGGATATAGTGAAGAAGTAGGATAAACTTAGAGCGCACAACAGGTCGAATTAGCGACTTAAGTGTATGTTTTACTGACATGGGAAGGTTTAGAGTGCTCCTTCTGAACACTCAACACCGCACCCCTCTTTTCAAACTAACTAACTATTTGTTGTTTTAAAATATATTCCAATACCCAGCGTTGGATGTCAGGAGCTGGAAGGCCTGAAATCATGACCAAGAAGGCATTCTATAGAATACGGCAGGCCTTCCCTACACATTACCTCCTCCTTTTTTTTAACATTGCGTGAGATTGGGAGGCAAGGCCTTCCATCCCTCTCTACTAGAAGGCCTGCAAAAAGAGTAGATTTAGAAGGACTTACGTAAAAATAAAAAATAAATATATATAGAAATTAGCTTCATATTTCAGATTTATACTTTAACCAATTGTAATTCTTATAAATGATTTTTTTTAAATTCTGCAGCCACAGGAATCGAACACACGACCTTAGAACTTACAATCGGACACTTTATCTACTGGGCTATCGGATGTTCTGATTTTGCAACGACGAATTGCGAACATGTGGAACGACAGGGTTTCATGAACAACAGCGTCTTCTGGCATTCTTTTAACAGGCCTGTGGAAGCCTTATAAAATCATGCATTTCGCAGGTATTATTAAAGTAGGCATTACCAAAAAATGATTCCGCATGCCTTATTCGTGGAAGGCCTCGCAAATTCCGCCGCTGGGTATGTAAACAATAAATGTATACAAAAAGTACAAGCAAAGAAAACATGCAATAAAAAGTTAGCAAGATAGAGAAGGAGCAATTTCAGATTTGTAGTCAGTGTTTTCGTCGTGACAGAAGAGTTAGGCTGTAAACGCTTAAAAAATAGTCAAGTTTGAGTACTTCTTTAATATAATAAGAGACTAAAACATTTTTTGTTAACGTATTATTTTTCGTTCACGGTTGACCTTTCTGTGGAAATGCCCATTTTCAGGCTTTTTAGAATTTAAACTAAAACTTTATGTACGAAATCGACACCAATAATTTCACCTCAGAATGTGTCACAAAGCGCGGTTAACATTCAAAAAGAGTGTGTCGCCGCTAAACAATTTTCGGCTGAATACTCGTATAAACGTAGCATGCTGTTTGTAATTGGACAGGTAAGTGACAATGTGATAGATTTAGATATGGTTGGTGTGAATGTTAGCTAAGTTAGGCTGCCAAATTTAAAACGGAAGTACATCCTCGTCAGTATTTGTTAGCCGCATCAAATATTAGATTTCTTAACACATTGCAATACACAGAACTGAGTTATAAATTTTACATATAAAAATTCGAAAAAAGTTAAAAAACTCACATTTGAAACAACACTAAAATGGTCAGCCTGTGACACCCTGTAGCACCAACTGTGTAGACACAGGGTGCCTCTAAATGCTCCTCTGCAAATGTCTAGCACATTACAAAATGATTAGAATAATGCTTTAAAAGTTGTGATATTATTATCGTTTTTCCAATCGGCCCACTTAAACTTAAAATACTTAGCTTACTTAGCCACTTCGCTTAAAATAAACCAGGCTTATTATTATACTTGGATAAGAACAGTATGCGGATAGCTTAGTCGTACATATATATTCTTTATTGCTTTTATTTTGTGAACAGAAAAAAGTAACCAACCATATATGGACGAGCCTAGTCAATTTGTTGTAACTTAATTTCAGAATAAAGGCTAAACCGGTGTAATACTGCTCACTGATTTGTGCGTCAATTATATCGTACACTTTTCGTTGAATTTAATAAGGTACATAAATATGTACATAAACATTCATAACAAGGAAGGCACATTTTTTTTTCGTTGCATAGTTTTGAAAGATTGAAATTTTAACAGTGTCAAAAAAAACATTACTGTGAAAATTATATTTCTAAATTTGCAATACTCTTACATTATATTAAGTTAAAAAGGTTACCTTTACTGTCGACATTATCCACATTAGAAGATGCGTCATAATCGTCATATGACCAGCAATTTATATTTGATTCTTTAACTTTTAGAGAAGTTAATTGTCTTTCATCTAAGCGATCATATCCATGCAACTGAAAATAAATATAACAACAGCACTTATATGATACCCATTTACAAAATTCGAAATTATACATAAGTTTATCAGTTATTCGAGTCTAAATTACATAACCCAAAGATAAGGCAATCTAAAAGCAAGCGATATTGGAAGTTCGAGTAACTCGGCAAAAATGTCGTACATACCGCGAATATACATATATTGTGCCTTTGACAGATTGTTTTATTTTATTTTGTTTAATTTTTTTTAACAGTTTTTGCCGTTGTTTATTTATAACCTTCTACAATATGTAGCGATCGACTCTGATTGAATTTCGGAATTCTAAAAAATATCGTTTATGGAGATGAGATATACACTAGGGTTAGTAAATTTTTTTGCGGCAAATGCTCTAGGGGCTATGATGTCGGGCATGAGTAATTATGAAGAACTGTGCCTTTACATTTTTGATATTATAAAAAACATTCCGCACGAAATGCAATTACTATTACTCGAACAAGATATTTCCAGTTTTATTGTTTTGTGCTTTTTTAAAATATCTAATTTTTTTTTAAATATTTTATTTCTTTAAATATTCTATTTTATTTTATTAAATATTTCTAGTGGCTACTATTACTCGAACAAGATATTTTCAGTTTTATTGTTTTGTGATTTTTTAAAATATCAAATTTTTTTTAAATATTTTATTTTTTTAAATATTTTATTTTTTTTAATATTTTATTTTATTTTTTTAAATATTTCTAGTTGCGGTACTTGTCAAGATTGGTACGCTGACTAGGAGTCGGTAATTCGATCTACAACACTGTAGAACAAAATGACTGTGGTAAAAAATATACATATATACATATGTTTTGTTTTCAACTCTCTCCCTATTCCAATACACCTTATTAGATATTAAGCTTTACTATAAGTACAAGATGAATCAATGTAATAAAGAAATGTTAAACAAGAAACATCAAATGAAAACACGAGCACAGACTAAGGAAGAAAAAGAAGAAAACGTGGACTCAAACGACCAGACGGCAGAAGAAGACGTTTTTGCAGATAGTTTTGACAGTTTTGAGGTCTACTAAAAATTAACCTTTTTAAGCCTGTTAGTAATTTATAGCTGAATGGTAATATTCTCGAAAATTGGAAGATTTCACCAACATTTTTTAATTTTTTGGGAAGCGGCTGTTTTATCTGATAAATCTGATAAAAAACATTTCCGTTCTCCTAGAGGCTAATGACGACGAATGGCTAGAGTTATTTCAGACATTTAATTTAGCTGACGACAAAAGAAAAGTTACCAAAGACGTAGTACAAGCCTTTGAAGATTTTTGTGTTCCAAAAAAGTTGTGGTTTATTAGCGATTCCAATTTTTTTCAAGAAACCAAAAAGCGAACGAGCGAGCCCTTTGATTGTTTCTTGGTAGACATAACAAAGATAAGTCGTTGATGAGAGACAGAATTGTTCTCGGCATCCATAACAAACGCCTTCAAGAAAAGCTCTTGGAAAATTACAACTTTTGCAAAGGCTGTAGAAGTGTGTAGAGCAGCAGAAATATCCTAAGGTCAGAGAAGAGAAATCCAAAATCAGCCCGGCGGTACTTATGACAGCAGTGTGGTGCATAAAATATGAAGGAGAGTAGGTTTAAACAATCAGATAAGAGTAGAAATTATTCAGAATGTAGAAGAAAGAAAAGTGAGCAGTTTCGTTGCAGAAAATACAATCGGCAACATAAATCATTGCAATGCCCAGCGTTTGGAAAAAAATGTCTAACTTGTAACAAAATTAATCATTTTGCAGTAAATTGCTACAGAAAATTAATTTCATGTATTGATTCTGATGACAACACTTTTGTTAATAATGATCGTGATAATAGTTTCGAAAGGTTCGGTAAGATCCTTTGAATATCTCTCCCAGGTAGCAATAGCGCAGGGAAATGATATCTCCATATTCCCAACATAATCTGCACATCTGCGATGAGATTTTCGTCCTTGTATTTGCAGAAGGGGGCTCTGAACCATGTCCATTAGTTCCGTTTTTGACTTTTTGGAAGAATTTTGGGGCTTCGTTCTTCATTCTGTGTGACTCAATTTTCTCACTCTCTCGCTTTCTCCACTACCGTTTCTTACGCCTAAAGAGACTGTTTACCGCCATCCTTTTCTCCCTGTACCGCTCAGTCACAGCTCGCGTTGCAATTGACTGAAGCATTTCCATGCGTGCAGCGTTCTTCTCATCATTTGCAATTCGACACTCTTGATCGGACCATGGTTTGCTCCGAAGCGGTTTTTCAAACGCAAGTACTGTTGTTGCGGCAGTTTTTATAGAGTCGGATAAGGGTTTCCACTGCGCTTCAGGATCGTCATCAGGAGGGGTGAGTTCTGTGCCAAAAGTTGCGATAGCTTCCTTGAGTAGGCTTTGGCTACCTCTGGTAATTGCAGCTTTCCGATATCTAGCTTTCTCTGCGTCTGGTTTCGTACGATATTCTCTCTACTTAATCTTGTGCGAACCTTTGCTGCTACCAGGTAGTGATCAGAATCGATGTTAGCTCCTCTGGTCGCTCGTACGTCCATTACACTGGATGAGTGCCTTCCATCAATTACCACGTGATCAATTTCGTTCTTCGTTCTTTGATCAGGGGATACCCAAGTAGCCTTGTTGGTGTCTTTATGCTGGAATCTTGTACCACTAATGACTAGGTTTTTTTTCCGCATCACAGTCAATCTGTCTCATACCTTTTTCGGAACTGTCAGCATGTAGACTGAAATTGCCAGTAGTTGGATGAAACACATTCTCCCAGCCTACTTTAGCATTAAAATCTTCTAGTACAATCTTAATATCATGGTCAGGGAAGCGGTCATACGTTCCTTTAGGAGCTCATAGAATATGTCTTTGGCATCATCATCTTTCTCTTCTGTCGGGGCATGCACACAAATTAGGGAAATATAAAAATATTTCGCTTTTATGCGGATTGTGGATATACGTTCACTCACAGGATTGAACCTAGAGACTAGATGTCGCAGTATTTTGCCAACTACAAATCCGCGACCAAAATCATGATTTTTCTCATGGTAACTGTAGTATATGTCGCAGTTTCTTTTTCGTATGCAGCCATGTCCTCTCTATCGCATTTCCTGGATTGCGGTAATGTCAGCCTTATAACTTTCGAGGCCATCTGCCAATTGGATACTTGTACCGGATCTATAGAGTTCTCACATTCCTGGCGCATATCCGTAAATCGCGGTCCATATAACGTTCGCGGGGGGTCGTCAACAAATAGGGGTTGTTTATGTTTTCTCTTTCGTTTTTGTATTTTATAAACAATATAAAATACAATTAACTGACGATGCAACTCCAATAGTAAAAGCTCCAGACGAGTTGCATTGAAAATACTGAACAAGTTTCAAAGTTCGTTACACACTTTAGTTAAAAAGGAAATAATCTCAAAAGTAAGTGAGGCCAGAGATTGCACAACTTGGTCATAATCGAAACATCTGACAGTACTTTAAGAATATGCCTTGATTCGAGACATTTGAATAAATATTTGAAACTTGAGAAATACTTGATACCCACTTTAGATGACATTGCTCCAAAGTTAAATAATGCGAAGTTCTTCAGTGTGTTGGATTTAAAGGAAGGTAGAACTTGACAACGAGTCAAGAATATTATGTAGTTTCAGTCCACCTTTTGGGACTTATCAGTTCAATAGACTTCCATTTGGCCTATGTAGTGCTCCGGAAATATTTCAAAGAAGAAATAAAGAGAACTTCTCTAATATTCCAAACATTATAATATACATAGATGACATCTTGATTTTTGGGAAAACTTAAAATGAACATGATGAAACTTTACACGCCAAATAAATTTCAGTATAAAGTTACAGAGATCGGTTACTTGGGTCACAAATTCTCAGGTAGAGGAATTTCGCCTGGTGCTGAAAGAGTGAAAGAAATTTTAAATTTGAAAGATCCGTGTAACAGGAATTACAGAGTTTGTTAGGACTTGTAAATTATATAAGATCATTCGCCCCTAACTTTTCTGAAATTTCTCATCCATCAAGGGAATTATTGAAGATAAATGTTCTTTATTCGTGGCAGAAAAATCATTCTGATACGTTTAATAAAATTAAAACAATGCTAGTTAGCTCTGACGTCTTAAATCTTTTGATGAGAAGCTCCCGACAGGACCCTAGCGGGGGGTTTGGGGGTTAACCCGCCCCACCCCCACCTGAAAATATTTTTGGAAAATTGTAATTTAGTTTTTATTCAATTTTGTTAATTGTTAGTGTGTTTATCTATAATTAGTTGAGTTTATTTTTGAAAAGCCAACCAAACTGGATTTACGTTTTCTGTGACTCGGATTCATTTAATTGCAACGCAAATTAAATTTCAGTATCAGTAGAAATTATTTTTTTTTGAGCTGTGCAAAAAAAGATAATATAAATAATTTTTGTATTTATTTTTGGTAAAGTGGTTAGTTGGATAAGAGGGAGTAGAAGACATATATGATAGGTACTTTCAACTAGACGTTTTCATGATGACCTATGGACGCCCAAACATTGCTGTCGTACATGTTAAGACGGTTTAATGCTGTGATCCACAGGTAATTTAATTTTCTTCTGAAAATTCTCGTCAGCAAAATCCAACCAATAATACAGTACCAGCATTATCCACTAATGATAGGAATAGAATAGACCTGGAAAAATTGAAAATTGTAAGGGGACGGATCTCCTTAATTATAGTTATTTATAGAATATTATTTATTCAGTGGCATGGATGAGAAGAAACTTCAACATCAGTCATCAGCATTAGTCACAGTAGAGCAATACTTCTTGCGACTTAATGCAATAGTATTTATTTATAAGTATTTAGACAAATGATCTTTATTGTACGACAGCTGCATTAGAATGAATTTTTATAGTTGATATTGTTCACTACCTAACCTCTAACAAAATCGTATAGTCGTCTAGAACTGAGTAAAATAACCAGCCTATTACCATTGTAGAAATATAATGGTAGATGCAGTACGACAACAAATACAACAAGCCAAAAAAAACAGTCATTTTGTTTTTGCTCAGTGTCTGTGTTGTGTCAAGTCAGCTGATAGAAAAATGATGAAAATGTAAACAAATTTGCAAAAAGTGCCATTTAGAAAATGATTGAGTGTTATTTGATATATTGAAAGTGTTTAAGTGTGAAAATTAAAACGTTTCTATGTAATTTTTGCAGAGAAATATTTCAAAAACAGCATTTGCTGGCGAACGGGGGTTGCTGACGTTGGTTGGCAAACACCTAGCGCCAAACAAACAACGAAACGGCATCAGGCAGAGTCGCCAAAAATTTATGACCGTAAGCGAATAGCTTCGAACACCAATGCTGCTGGTAAAAAAAAATGGTTTCCCATTACATCCCATGAAGGGACCGGGGAGAACTCACAATCACTGAGCTGTGCGCTTTCCAGTTTTCACTCACTGATTGGGACCTACAATTTTACACCGATTCCGAACGGTATTTTGAGAAGCTTTTTCATGGCTATATACTCGATAGTGTCGCCGTCATTATGCGAGGTGACCGCCGCCGAAAGAAATTTGAAGGTGGTCAGAGCAGTTTTCGTGTGCAGCCATGTCCTGTCTATCGCATTTCCTGGATTGCGGTAATGTCAGCCTTATAACTTTCGAGGCCATCTGCCAATTGGATACTTGTACCGGATCTATAGAGTTCTCACATTCCGCCGAAAGAAATTTGAATATGGTCAGAGCAGGGTTCGAACCCAGGGTCTCATGTACAAGAGCCGCGCACACTAATCATTGCACCACCGACGGCAAGCAACAAATGTTCAGCACTTGATATAGATGACTATGACAACAAAGAACAACAAAACGTTAATGAACCAAATGAAGTTAAACCTCCACCAATAATAATCCCAAGTGTTTCGGACATCAGGCTAATGATAGCAAATTTTCTAAAAATAATAAAACAGGAAGATTTTTCATATAAATCGCTGAGAGATGGTCAAGTAAGACTTATGGTAAAAAATATTGACTCCTATAGAATAGTCGTGAAATATCTAGACGATAAAAAGATTCATTTTCATACATACCAACCCAAGCAGGAGAGAACCTATAGAGTCGTTCTTGAAGGTATACATTTTTCAACACCTGTAACCGAAATCAAAAGTGAAATAGAAAGCCATGGTCATCAAGTTCGAAATATTAGTAACATAAGAAATAGAAACACAAAGCAACCAATGTCTATGTTCTTTATCGATCTTGAACCACGGCAAAATAATAAAGATATCTATAATGTCAGGGATATAGCAAAGGCTATAGTGAAAATTGAACCATCTTTGAAAACAAATGAAATTGTTCAATGTCATCGATGTCAAAAATTCGGTCACACAAAATCCTTTTGCCGAAACCCGTTTAGCTGTGTTAAATGTGGACTAAGTCACCGTACTATAGAATGTCCCAAACCACAAAACATACCCCCGAAATGTGTTAATTGTCTACAACAGCACCCATGATGCACAGCACAAAGGATGTAATCGAGAACTACAGCAAAAAAGAAAAACAAATTACAGACAAAATGTAAGTATACAACAAGTAAATAACTCCTTTAGTTCAAATCAAACTGCATGTTAATGGAAACCAAAACGTTAATATTCCGTCAGACCATTACACTTAAGCAAACGCGGTCAGGAATAGTCACACGCCACAAGAAGTAAATGCTTTTAAAAATATCGATCTACTGTTACAAAAACAAACAGAACTAACAAATACGTTATTGAATATGATGTCATTAATACTATCAAAGTGATGCAACTAAACTTACGCCTAGCTATATGGAATGCCAATGGCATTTCCAACCATATCAGAGAAGTCGAAACTTTTCTTAAACTAAATTTTATAGACATGCTATTAATTTCGGAAACACATTGTACAAGTCGGAGTTATATTAAAATAAGTGGATATGACTTCGTCCACACCAACCATCCACTTAATACTGCAAGTGCCGGGTCCGGTATTCAAATTAAGTCAACAATCGCATATAAAGTTTTAAGCGGAGTACAGCAAAATTACCTTCAGGCAACTAACATTCAAATTACGTCTAATGGAAGCACGTTAGTTGTATAATCAATTTACTTTCCTCCTCGACACACCGTTAGTTGTGATATGTACGAAAACTTTTGTAATTCCCTTGGGAGTCGATTTATCGTTGGTGGAGACTATAACGCAAAACATCCATGGTGGGGATCCAGGATTGTAAATCCAAAAGGCGGAGAATTATATAAATGCCTAGCAAAAAATGGAATTACAGCTCTATCAACAGGCACGCCGACATACTGGCCTACTGACAGCAACAAGATACCCGATTTACTATATTTTTTACTTTACACCCAGTCAAAGACCAGAAATTACCCAGTCAAAGACTAGAAATTAAAAGCAGCGACGACTTAAGCTCTGACCATACACCAATTCTTATAAATTACAACACATCCATACATATGAGGCCACCCAAATATAATATACTATCACCAAAGACTAATATGAATTTATATTACAATTTGTTAGACAGCCAAATAAACCTTTCCCCTCAACTTAAGACCACATCTGATATAGATTCTGCTATGGAACACATCACAAATGCAATAAGCAGCTTCAATGTCATCTCCAGATGACAGTACTGAGTGCGTACAGTCAAATATATCAGATTTTAGGATATCTTATGAGATACGGCAACAAATACAAGAAAAAAGGAGACTGAGAAGACAATGACAGCAAAGAAGAAGTGTTTATGACAAAAGACTTTTGATGTGTTAACATCTATACGCGCGCCTCTAGGGCAGTAAACTATAAATTTAATACATACGCAAGTGTTAGGTTTGGAAGAGTAAATCATCGTTTGTTTGTTCGTTGCTTGGCAGTCGGTATTGAAAGTGATTATTGGGCGATTTTCATATAATTTTCCCACGCGATTTTCTCCGGAAGTTCATAGCCGATTTTATTAATTTTTGGATTAAAAAGCTAGTGCGGGTTTCGACAAAGAGTTTAGGCCAAAATTTAAGGCGATCCGATATCGGCGAGCCGAGATTTAAGTGTTTTAATTTGGAGTATTAATTTGGAGTAATATTAAAGAAGTGTTTTATGTTGATCTTCGGTTTTGTCTTATCATCGTTTGTTTGTTCGTTGCTTGGCAGTCGGTATTGAAAGTGATTATTGGGCAATTTTCATATAATTTTCCCACGCGATTTTCTCCGGAAGTTCATAGCCGAGTTTATTAATTTTTGGATTAAAAAGCTAGTGCGGGTTTCGACAAAGAGTTTATGCCAAAAACTAAGGCGATCCGATATCGGCGAGCCGAGATTGAAGTGTTTTAATTTGGAGTATTAATTTGGAGTAATATTAAAAAAGTATTTTATGTTGATCTTCGGTTATATCGTACGAATATAACAATGTATGTATGTATGTACAAGTGTCTGTTGCTTTGCATTCTTTGACTTTTGTGGGAATAAAACAAAAAGTATTGAGCAAGAAAATAATGACACATGTGCTTGGACTGGGTCTTTAAATAATTTTAAGTATTAATATTATTTAACTGTAACGTCACCATATGATTGAACGCTGTTTTTTATTTTCCAATGTAACATTTACGAATGTGTTCATAGAAATCGAACAGGTACCGTGTAGCAAAAGGGTGTTAACACATCGCCCGTGAGTTCGAACACTCATTGGATTTTTTTTTTAATAAATCAATAAAAAAATCTTAGGAAACTGCTTGGTGAGCACAGAAATGAAAAAACAGGTGAATTTATTGAAGATATTAACAACTCAAAATACGACGAACACCTTCTCTGGAAAGCCACAAACTACATCAAAAGACCTCCTAAACGCAACGTAGTAGTTAAAAATTAAGATGGTAATTTTTGCGGAACTGACAAAGCCACAGCAGATACATTTGCAGTGCATTTTTAAAAAACATGTTTCCCCAAGTGAGGTTCAAAATGAAATACGAATTTTAAATAAAGGAAAAGCTCCAGGATACGACCTTATTGACGCAAACATTGCCAAAAATTTAACTCGTAAATGCATCATATTTCTTACTAGGATATATAATTCGATATTAAGAATTGACCACTTTCCGTCTCAATGGAAATGCGCTGAGATCATTATGATTCGGAAACCTAATAAGCCTGAACATTTGGCGTCATCGTACAGGCCAATTAGTCTATTGGTAACATTCTCAAAAATATTTGAGAAGATATTTCTGAGTAGATTGTCGCCTATACTAGAGAATCGAAATACAATTCCAGATCATCAGTTTGGATTCAGATCCAACCACGGTGCGCCTGAACAGGTTCACCGCATTTTAAATGTTGCAACTGATGCTTTTGAGAAGAAAAAGTATTGCTCTGCACTCTTCCTTGACATAAAGCAAGCCTTCGATCGAGTGTGGCATCCTGGCCTGCTATATAAACTGAAAAATGTTTTGCCAGCCCCGTACTACCTCTTTTTTAAAAGCTACCTGAGTCAAAGGTACTTTTACGTCAAAATAAACAATGAAAGGTCAGACTTAACAGAAATTAATGCAGGCATTCCTCAGGGTAGTGTTCTTGGGCCTATCCTCTACACTATATTTACATCAGACATGCCAACCAATGAGGATGTAACACTAGCGACTTATGCTGATGACACAGCAGTAATTGCTACAAGTGAATGCCCAGCAGAGGCATCTGCATACATACAACGCCATCTTAATGAACTTGAAGCTTGGCTAAATAGATGGAACATCAAAGTAAATGCTGAAAAATCTTGCCACATGACATTCGCATACCAACGGCTCGACTGTCCACCAGTTTATTTAAATGGAATTATAGTACCTGAGCCCAGAACTGTAAAATATCTTGGTATGGTTCTAGATAGGCGACTTACATGGAAGCCACATATTAAAGCCAAACAAGCGCAACTAAAGGCCTAGTCGAGAAAACTCTATTGGTTGTTGGGACCGATGTCAAAGCTTAATATGAACAACAAGCTCAGAATCTATAAATCTATTATAAATCCATTATCTTATGGCATACAGCTATGGGGAACAGCTTCCAAATCAAATATTGAAATTCTCGAAAGATTCCAATCAAAGACATTAAGACTGATAACTGGTGCGCCCTGGTTTGTGAGAAATAAATCAATAAGGAGGGACCTAGATATGCGTTCTGTCAACGAAGAAATACGACATATCAGCCAAACATATCTGCAACGCCTTAGCAACCACGTCAATCCTATAGCTATTTGCCTTCTCGATAGCACCACGGAAACCAGAAGACTGCAACGAAAGCACGTATTAGATTTACCATTCTTAAACTAATATAACTACAATAATATATGTAGACATTTAAAATCTTGTAAATATGTAAACTATTGAATAGGTTAAGTGCTTACACATACATATGTATACATGTAGTATATATATAATAGTTTTTATATTATGTTGTTCAATGGAACTGCATAACCCCTGTCATTGTTAATATGTTATCAGATTTACTTATTGTCCACCGAGAGATTGTAAATAAAAAGAATATAAAAAAAATCTTCAATCTTTTACAAAACTAATAATAAGGCTGAATATAATGAGAGTGAACGACCTTTTGACAAACAGTGATATTGCAAATAGTAACAACAAAACATAGACAAGAGTAAGGGAATAAAAACGAGTTCTTGATATGAGTGAGAATGATAATACTCTTTTTGAGACAAATACGTAAATGATTTGAGAATGGTCTAGTAAGGGTAATTCCAAAAAAAATCGACACAAAAATCAGAATTTTCGAACCCGACCACTTTTGACAGTAGTTTCTCCTCGTCCATACGAATTTTATGACACCAGAAATTCAAAGTAGTTTTTGTTTTATGGTTCGTTGAAGTAGGCATTGTATGGCACTTTCTGAAAAATGGACCTGATTTAAAAATTTCATAACTTTGGAATGCGTTAATGGATTTTAAAATGTTGATATCATTTTAAAGCTTGCAAAAACCGCTTTAATAATAGCCCATACAACAGTCATGTGGTTGTGGTTCAATGATATTGAAAACTCCAAAGAATCCTTTATCCTTGAATATCTTACTTATCCGGTCACGAACAACCCCGAGGGGCCAGGGTGTACGCAGGAATTCGTCAACCTGATCCTTCCAGCGGAGTCTTGGTCTTCCTATTTTTCGTCTTCCTTCGAGTTCGGTTTCGAAAACCCTTCGTGCTGGTTCGTCTTCATCCATTCTACTGACATGGCCTAGCCAGCGCAATCATGTTATTTTGATCCGCTTAACTATGTCAATGTCGGGATATAGCTCATACATCTCATGGTTCATGCGTCGCCGATACTCACCGTTGTGCACTATAGGGCCATAAATTTTTCGGAGTATTTTTCTCTCGACGACTCCTACAGATGTTTCGTCTGCTTGCGATAATACCCAGGATTCTGCGCCATAAAGCAAGACAGGTTGTATTAGAGTCTGGTATAATTGGACTTTTGTTACTCGAGAGAGGGCCTTATCTCTAAAGTGCTTGCTTAGCCCAAAATAACATCTATTCGCAAGCACAATTCTCCGCTTGATCTCAAGGCTGACGTTGTTGCTTTTGTTTACGGCAGATCCGAGGTATATAAATTCGTCCACTACCTCGAAATTATAACGGTTATCAACGTTCACGCTTTGGTCTAATCGCGTGGAGGCCCTGTTCGTTGAAACCATTAATTTTGTCTTGTCCTCATTTACCGTCAGACCCACTTTTCCTGACTCCTCCTCAATTCTCGAAAACACCGCAGTAACTTCTCTAACTGTGCGTCCAATGATATCTATATCATCAGCATACGCGAGCAACATATGACTATTGCTGCTGATGGTTTTATTCATGTTGACAGCAGCTTTTCTCAGAATAATCTCTATTAAGATATTAAAGAGATCGCACGATAGGGTGTCAGCTTGTCTAAGGCCTCGCTTAGTTTCAAAAGGTTCGGTAAGATCCTTACGAACTTTCACTGCGGATTTGGTGTTCGTCAGGGTCATCCTGCAAAGGCGTATAAGTTTTGCAGGAATACCAAGCTCAGACATTGCTTCGTAGAGTTTCCCCCGTATCGGGCTATCGAAGGCCGCCTTATAATCGACAAATAGATGATAGGTGTCGATTTGTTTTTCGTGGGTCTTCTCCAGGATTTGGCGTAGCGTGAAAATCTGGACGGTTGTCAACTTTCCAGGCCTAAAGCCACACTAGTATGGTCCAATCAGGTCAGCGATAATCGGTTTTAGTCTTTCGCACATTATGCTTGATAGAAGCTATGGATAAAAGGCTTATTCCACGGTAGTTGGCACAGAGACTCGGGTCACCTTTTTTTTAAATATGGGGCATAGTACACTGAGACTCCAATCGCCGGGCATGCATTCATCTAACCAAATTTTGCTAATGAGCTGATGCATGCACCTTATCAGCTCATCGCCGCCAGCCATAAACAGCACCGCCGGTAATCCATCGGCTCCTGCGGCTTTATTGTTCTTAAGCCGGGAAATAGTTGTTCTGACCCCGTCTTGGTTAGGAGGGGGAATCGACGTCGTCGTCCAAATTTAGATCGATTGTCTCGTTCCCAACATACTCTGCACATCTGCGATGAGATTTCCGTCCTTGTCTTTACAGAAGGGGGCCCTGAACCATGTCTATTAGTTCCGTTTTTGACTTTTTGGTAGAATTTTCGGGCTTCGTTCTTCCTTCTGTATGACTCAATTTTCTCACTCTCGCGCTTTATCCACTGTCGTTTCTTACGCCTAAAGAGACGGTTTACCTCCTTTCTTTTCTCCCTATACCGCTCAGTCACAGCTCGCGTTGTAATTGACTGAAGCATTGCCATGCGTGCAGCGTTCTTTTCATCATTTGCAATGCGACACTCTCCAGCGTACCATGGTTTGTTGCGAAGCAGTTTTTCAAAACAAAGTACGGTTGTTGCGGCAGTTTTTATAGAGTCGGAAATGGGTTTCCACTGCGCTTCAGGATCGTTATCGGGAAGGGGTGGGTTCTGTGCCAAAAGTTGCGAGAGCTTCCTTGAGTAGGCTGTGGCTACCTCTGGTAATTCTTCTTTCTATAATTTTCTATAATTCTAGTTCTACAATTTTCTAAAACAAAATGAATCCTCAATTAAAAGCAGAATTGGGAAATGCTCGTCAACCCGAGTAGAAAGTGATGATTTTGTCATGGAGAGTGAAATCAATGTTTTTGATCCATTGACTAAACAAAGAATGAAGAATCCTGTTCGCAACACTATATGTGGCCATCATTATGAGAAGACGTGTATATTGAAAGACATACAACTCAATAAATGCCTGAGGTGTCCAGTGGCGGGATGTGGCAATAAGCAATTTGTAATAAAGCAACATTTGAAGGATGATAATTTGTTCAAAGTATGTTTGCAACAGTTGGCTGAACAAGAATCAGAAGAGGAATAAACAAATCTTATTAAGAATCATATATTTAATTAAATTTGTAAAAGCTATGTACATAGGTGTATTAAAATGTCTTTGTATGGATCTTTGGTGTATTCAGGGACTAGTAGTAGAATTTTACGAGAAATATTTTTGTTGTAAATTTTTACCCGTTACACCGGGGTGATTTTTTACCCTTTTCCGCAAAAGAGGCATAACACACCCGTTTAGGAAATCGTTTAGGAAAACTTGTTATCTTTACATTTTAGGTATAGGATGCGTTAAGCAGTTTTCTGTAAAAATGTACGAGAAACATTTTTGTTGAATACTCTAAGCCTCGACCGCCTCAATATATGGGTCTTTTTTGTTATTTTTGTAGGAACACTATAATATATAAGTCATTAGTCTTGTTGTGTTTGGTTATACAAATAAATAAATGAAAATGAAAAATGAAATGAAATGAAAGGGTAAAAAAAAGACAAACTGGGGTGTAAGGGGTTAACATGTACTACAAAAGTATTCCTCATAAAATTCTACTACATATAAGTTTTTTAACATACCAAAGCACAAAATTCAACGTGAAAGCCAAAAAAATCCAAACTGAAAATGAAAAACTGAAAAGTTGGCGCTAAAATGTCCCACAAAATTGCATTTTAGGAGGTTGGTGTGTATTGAAAAATATTGTACGTAAAATTTTAATTTTCAATAAGTCACCCAAAATTAACCTAATTTGTGAAAAGCACTTTGCATGGTATCGATGTATATTCGAGCAGTAGAGTAACGATTTTTGTCTAGAAAGTTGTAAATAACTTCGTTAATGCTTCTCCATGTGGCAAGTTCGTTTGACGAGTATTTGCTCAAATTAAGCGTTTTGCATAAGTTTCCGTATGTCCTGGCCAACAAAAACACCTGTTGTAATGAAAAAGACACAATTTTTAAAATGTATTTTGTATGAAACCAATGACAAAAATTAAAGTTTAAAGCATTCATACCGTATTTTATCTTTGCTTCGCTTAGTTTTGAAACCCATGTCTTTTTCCATGTGTATAACAAAGTTGTTTACCATACCAAGCTTTATATGCAATGGTGGTAACAGAATTTTTCAGTTGGTACCAGCGAAGGATGGGGTATTGTGGTCGTCGAATGTCCCTTCAACTCTTGGCTCCCATTATTTTTTGAAATATTGGATCCCCTTCCATCTACTATCCCATTTGCATTAAAAGTATCCATATTTAACGTATTCAGCTTACATATCCGAGAGAAAACTAACAAGTTTTAAGTCACAACAGACCCACCATTTGTGTTCTTCATATTTTACTTCATCCAACATAAATTTTATCGAATCATAAGTTTCCTTCATGCCAACTCAATTGGAATAGGAATCTTGGAATTATTGTAATAAAGGAGTACAGCTGTAAGACTTTTCTTGACTGAATGAATTTCTTGAAATGTATTTTCTTGAATGAATGTACGCCAGTCCTTGGGGTTATACTCGATATTCATTTCCGACAGTAAGTCTTCAATATCGTTGCAATTAGTAAATGTGTCGGATTCGTTAACGAAAAAGTATGGATTACGAAAACAAGGAACATTAACACCAGGTTGAAGCAGATGAAGACTTTTCAAGTCGGCAGCTAATATTTCTGATTTCTTTTTAGAAAGATTCAGCTTGCGTGCCGATGCATTTGAATGCCCTTGCGATATTAATATTGGGCTTGGAGCTGCTTCATTTCCTGAGTAACCACTGCGAATGGCTTCTGCTCCTAACGTATGTAGTAATATCAAGATGTTGACTATGACTTCCAGGATGTAGCTGAGGTGGTGGAAGTTCATCAGAATCTGGTACAAGGAGCAAGGCTGGTGGTACTGATTTATACACAAAACACTTTCGTATATACTTGTTCAAATGTAATATGTCGGTATTTTGACAAACATACGTAGCAAGTGGTGTTGTCATGTTCACCTGAGTCTAGCCAGCGCATGGGAATACCAAACTGCATTGATTTTCGTTGAGCTACAGCGAAAATTAAAAAAATATTACTATCGTGGTATAAACTAAAATTAAAAATAAAAGTACCTTTGGACGTTTGGGCGTCCACTGCTCATCAGGAAAAACGTCCAGTTGAAAATACTTCTTATAGATGTCTTCTAATTTGCTGTTGTAAAACCTAACTCCTTTTTCAGAAATAGTAGGCTTGCCGCTTCACGTGAAAAGCCCCACATGTAATGCAATTCGAACAGGTAATTGAGTCAGTAATCTGCTGGCTGATTTTGACTTTTGTTTTGATTTTGAGCCTAATTAGCGCATTGTCAATAAATTAAATTCTCTCTAATTTTTTATTTATAGATATTAATATACAGCTTTCTTATGCTTGGTGACTTATAGTGAAATTTTATGGAGAATATTTTTCCAGTACACAAAAACCCCCTAGAATGCAGTTTTGTGGGATATTTTAGCGCCAACTCGGAATAAGTACGAAATTAACCCTTAAATGGATTTTCAGTTTTGACTTATTTTGGCATTCATGTTGAGTTTTCAGTTAAGAATCTTATAGTACAATTTTATGAGGAATATTTGGTAGTAAATTTTAACCCGTTGCAACCCTTGTTTTATAGGGTTTTATTTACCCTTTTCCACAAAAAGACCAATATATAACTTTAACTTTAATCTTTTGTATAATCGGATAATTAGTGGCGTTGTCCTGATTTACAACAAACCACAACAAGCAACAAACTATAAACTACACACAACCTCTATCAGAATATTTCCTAACAGTGTGCTTAATTTCCAAAGAATGAACTTATGAAGTTAACCGACAATTCGAATTTTGGATAGCAACAGCCAGGCGAAATTCCACACGCTACAACACCAGAAGGTCGTTTCCTAAGAATTTAACTTTGCATAGAAGCAGCCAGGTCAATTTCATAATATGTAATTAGGAATAGAAAATAGAGTATTAAAATACCGGGTTTTCAAGTGTCGGTGTACTGAATAGACGTTTGTCTTTATTAAGTTCTTGTATACGAATCATTTATTGAAGTATTAGGCTGAGTTCCCAAACGTAATTTGCAATACTACTGAACTAACGGTGCGTTTACACGGAACAGTTCAAGACCGGACAGTTGATAATATGTATTAGTTGTCAAAAAAAGAAAAACGTATGTGTCCAGCCAGTTATAAAGACAGAACAGTTTTAAGCAACCGTCGATAGTGTTGTTTCTTGTAAATTTCGTGCTCTGATTTTGATTTGCTCTTCTTCACATTTGCTTGAAATCTTAATTTACTAAAAGAAGATTGCTACATACATATATTATTTATACATGTTTATATCTAGTATGTGTTGCCAAATAATATTTCATTAAAACTCCAAATTACCAAATAAAACTAAATTTTCCCAATTTCTACGATCGTTTGCTATGTGTTTTGCCCTATTTCTCCAACTACAATGAAGCTGATGTACTCTGAACATTTCAAATGTATGTTTATATGTATGCATGTGATGTTTTGCTTTGTTTTTCACAAATTACCACGAAATGTCAGCGATCTGACCAAATACGTCAACTCACTTGCCGAAGTTACTGTCGTCGAAAAATCAGAGACAGTGGCGAGGCAAGTGGCAGAAGTGTAAGTGTGGTAGTAAAATAGTGTGAATGTATTGCTACTGTCGGAGCAAAACTGTCCCGTGTAAACGCCAGGTAAGTCATGCATTCCTAAACGCAACCGTGTAAACATTGACAATGTTATACATCCCTAAATGTATAATAAAAGTAATCACTGCGTATACAAAAAGCAAACTCTGTATCACTAATTTTGTTGATGCTTTGTTGACATTTACATTGCATACAATCAAAAGGGCAATGAAGGAATAACAAATAACCAATGATCATAACAACAGAGTAAATATGCATACACAATACTGTGCAAATAAATAAGTACTGAAATTGAAATTTAAGTGACGAAAAAGCAAATGAAATATTTATATTGATTAAAGAAATTGAAATGAAATAGTGTCGGCGGCAACATTCCCTCACTCGTAAGCACATTATGGTTCTATGAGCTTACTGTAATCCTTCTTATTGCCGACATCTAATACTCATATTTTAGCTACGGGCCTCTCAGACGTACTGCTACTCGTTCTGACTTTGACGCTGCGTACTTGGCCATCTTCTGATGGGTACACTTCGGTCACAATACCCGTGGGCCAAAGGTTGCGGGGGTGTCGTTCACTATGACGACTACGTCTCCAACGGATGGTGGTGATACTTTGTCGAACCACTTACTTCGCCGAACCAAAAATGGACTATATTCTCGTACCCATTGTCGCTAAAAGTTATTTGGAAATTTTTGAGTATGGTGCCATCGTTGCCGCAGATCGTGATCGAAATCACACTGATGCAGCTGAAAAACCAAGTAATAAATGATTTGGTGTTAGGTCATCGTCGTCAGCTGAGTCTAGGGCCACGAATGTCAATGGACGAGAATTGATTATGAATTCAATTACGGGTACACCTTAAGGTCGCGTCGTTAAACTTGAAGGCTGGACACATTGCGTAGAGTATTGATTTGACTGACCATATTAAACGCTCCCATCCACCGCCCATATGCGGAGCTGCTGGAGGGTCAAGGTGTTGCTTTTCATCACGACGAATTTTTGCCACTGCTTTAAAATTTGACCCATTATCAGTGTATATTTCCTTCGGAGAGCCACGGCGACGGATGAAATTCTGTAGACACATTATACAGGAGCTGATGTCAAGACTATGAGCCTGTCCAATATGAATTGCGCGAACTGCTAAACATGTGCGGCTGCATATACGAGGGGGCTAACAAAGGATCGCTTAATAGAGTAGAAAAAAACTAAAAAACAAATGTTTTAATTTTATATCTTTATTCTTCATCTCTTTATATTTTTTCGATACATGTTTGAAGTCGATAAATCCACCTTGAAAAACAGTCTTCAAAATCTTCAAATTTGCACCTTCTGGGCTCCATACCATGCTTTTTTGTTTGGTTTCAGGATCGTACTTCTGAAAAGTAGAAGACTTTCCGTTTTTGAATTTGTCAAGAAAATATTGCGCAAAACGCGCACGTGCCTCTTTTTGAGCTTCAGTTAAAATTCTAGGAACCCATCGTGCAGATTTTTTCATGTATTCAAGATTATTTTTCAAAATTCGTGATACAGCCATGGTATTCAAGCATCTTGGGTCAATCGTGGAAATTCGTCAGTTTTAGACTTCACCAGCGCTACACTTAACACCGTCAGTCGCAGATTTTGGACGGCCTTCTCGACGTTCGTCCTCCACAGAAAAATTACCGGTGTGGAATCTCCGGAACCACTTTGAAATAGTCACAAGAGATGGCGCATGCACTCCAAACGCTGTTTGGCATTCATTAATTTAACGTTTTCTTGTCTCTATTTTGACCGAGCTTTCTGAAAATTAGAGTGATATATCGTAAGATTATAACAAACAGTATGTAATTTTTGATTTATTAAAAACTTATAATATAATATGAAAGCAACTAAGCGAACTTTTTTTTAGCACCCCCGTAAAGGTCAAAAAAAGTCGATACCAACGAAAGTAAATGGACGCTCAAAAGATGATAGCCTTGCTACAGGCAAAGACAAGATTTGTGGTGGCCTGGGTACCGCTAATTCGTTTCTGCAGCGTTGGCATTTGCCTCCCACCTTTTTGTACAGCGCTCTTAACTTGGGAATATCAAAAATTGGCTTTATTTTGCAGATTGTTGCTTCATGCAGACAATGATGAAAATTCTCGTGGTAATATCGGACCACTAGCAAGGTAATATAGTTTTTATGAGGTAAAATGGTTGCCTTATTACAATTTAGCGTTTCCGCTCTGCCGCATGTGCGTATGGCAGCATTATCGTCGAGGAAGATATTAAGCTGCTTTAACTTGCTAATTTTGTCAATTGGCTTAATTTTGAGGCTCCACATTTCGTCAGAAAACTCGCTCATTTGCGCATATTTAAACAAAATATTTTTAGTAGCTTTCTGGGCGCAATCAAAAGGCGTTGCTTCGTGTATTTTACCACTGTGGGCCACAGACTTCCATTTTTTCTATATACAATAGAAATTGCGACAGGGCTCTATAAAGTCGTATCCGGCATGAACAATACTCAATATTCATAGTTACGTTATTTGATTTCGAAATATATAAAACATGATTTCATACCTCTTCTTTATTGGTGTCTCCTACCTACCACTTCCATCAGATTTGAGAAATTCTGAACCCTGGAAAGTCATGCTGTTGTTGGGGGTAAAGATTTTCGTTGCAGTCAGCTGGGTTTGATTTTGATGGGACCCAATTCCATAGAGTCACATGCGCTGTTTCGAGAATTTCACCAACTCTGTACATCACGAAAGGTTTAAAGGTCTTTGGATCCATGGACAACCATTTTAGCGCCGTTTTTGAATCGGACCAGTAGAAGCTTTCTGCACATCGCAAACGAGTCACACTTCGTATTTTTGCGGCGAGACGGGAACCAATTAGGGCCGCTTGCAGTTCCAGTGTCGGAATCGATATTGGCTTCAACGGGGCGACTTTAGACTTCGCAGCTACAATACTAATGTTGACTTCTTCGTTGTATTGAATGCGGAAGTAGCACACAGCGGCGTAAGCGTCTTCACAAGCGTCGACGAAAGTGTGAAGATGCATGTTGAATGTACATTTAAACAATTTTGAATAACACCGTCAGCCATGTGAACCTCTTACTTATAATGTATAATTCTTCGTCTAGTTCGTCAACCCAAGTAAAATCTTCAAGCCTATAGTATAGAGGGATACGAACCCAAGTGGATCAAAAATGGACATCAGGTCCTGAAGGACTTCTCTCTTGGTTGGGTTGGGTACTCTCGGCTCCAAATGCGTTTTAAGTTATCGCTCCATCGCCCAAATTTTGCCTCACTAACTTAGAGTTTGATACCCAATTTCTCATTTGGAAACCAACAGCAGCATGATTTTTTTACCTGGACAGACAATTCAAGCGCATCTTCTTCAGTTTGAACACTGTCGATGAAATCGTCCATATAGTGATATGATTCCACCGCCTTGACTGCCCTGGGATATTCTTCAGCATTTTTATTTCGCACAAAATGTGCAATACAGGGTGCGCAGCTTATACCAAATGTTAGGGCCTTCATCACAAAAACACAAAAATCTTTGAGCGTGCATGCAATATCACCACATACTGCTACCTGTCAAACTCAAAATTCAAATAAAATCTTCATCAGTGACATAAGTAAATCAGGGCCACTCGTTAAAAAAAACATTCAGCAATTTATTGTTTGATTTAGATGCTGCGTCCCACACTAAGCGGACTTTATTCGGTTTGTTAGAGTTTCGAGCCACAAAATTCGGAAGATACCATGTACGACCGGGATATGAAAACATTTCTGAGTCCAATACATTTCTAGCGTATCCTTTAAAATGTAGTTTATCGATTAAACGAAATGCAAGTAGGTTTGCTTGGGCTACTGTGTTCATGGGTATTCACCGACCGACGCTCCCTTTTTTCTGGTGACCTGGGACACGACTTGACTGGCAGAGGCTGCTATAGCATAGATCCAATCACTAAACCCTTTCAGAATATGAACTTTTGGGCCTTTTGGATGCATTGCCCAATTGAGCTTGTGATTTTGTAATTTGTCCACTAAACTCGTCACAAGCATGGGATTATTTAAGTGGGACATCATATCATACGCCTCCATTGTTGAGCAAATATTTCGAATTATCAATGCATACTCGATAATACTGTCGAGTCTGTCCTTTAATGGAGGAATTTTCATTGCTTTCTCTATCATACTGTCCAAAATATGCTCTGCGCGACCGAAACAAATTTGAATGATTTCACCCACCATTGACGGAATTAACAATTTACTTTTTACAAGTTCTTTTGCATGACCTCGGAGACACGACTGCAATCTCATTAAATTTTCACCGTCAGTGTAACCTGCTATATCGGTGCTGTGGTTGGAACGGCGTAAAAGTGTTAGAAAAAAGACAAGGCTTACGTTGCCTTGGGAAAGAATTTCATATTTCTTTTCTAAATATTGACTTTGAAGTTATTTTTCTTCCTCCAACAATTGCAGCTGCAGCTGCTTTTGCAAGGAAAAGTTCGCTGCAGACATATTTGGACCACTGTTGCTCATATTCTGACCATTATGTGCTGTGGTTGATTTTGTTGTTGTTGTTATCGCCGGTATTACGGTTGTTCCGGGCATTGTTGCCTTTGAAGCAACGTCGCTGGAGCCATGATTATTTAATATTTGATGATGTGCACCTTTGTCATGACTAGCTGTCCGTTGGCTTGAAGCTTCATTACTTACAGCCAGTCGGTAGGTGACGATGAACCTTGCGGCATATGCTGAGCCGTCGTAGATTTGTCCCTTAGGGTGACGGATTGGTCAAGACCACATGGACAACACCATATTATATTAGATTTCACCATACGTTCGGTGTCTTTTACATCGCATTTTTTGCAATTAAAATCGGTTTCCGACATTACTTTGTCCGAATATTTTTTTTTTGTAACACGATTAAAATTTATATACAGCCCTAGTCAAATGTTATTACACATTGCTACATTTTTTTGTGTTTTGGGAACACTGCTTCGTTTGTTGTTGTTGTTGTTACCAATATAAAGCAAATTTGATGTTGTTGTATTGAATGGAGTGTGTAGAAGAAATTAACAAAAATTCAAAGAAAACAACGGAATATTTCTCACAAAAAATACACATTTGGTTAATGCACATTGGCGTCAGAAGTTATTACACACATTTTATTCGTGTCAAAAGTAATTACACAATGTGATGTTGTATGGTTTATATTAAGAATTATACATTTTTTATTGTTTTTATATTTGAATAAGTCAATATTTTGTTACTCCTCATTTGGCATCAATTACTGCTTGTAACCCGGCCGGGATAGACTCTATCAAGGTGTGGATGAAAGAGGGAGTTAGTTTAGCCCAAATGTTTTTAACTTCTTCAATAGTGTCATTCAGTTTTCGGTTTTTATCAATTGTTCGTTGCTGCTTCATGAAACCCCAAACATTTTCTATGATGTTGTGGTCCGGGGTTTGAGGGGGCCATGCAAGAACAGCTTGATCTATCTCATTTAAAAACTTCGTTACCAACCATCCTTTATGGCAAGGGGAATTATCCTGTTGCAGAATCCAATCGTTGCTTGGAAATAGGCTATTTGCTGAAGTAAATGCATGATCATTCAACAAATCGATATACCCAGATTGATTCAAAGTTCCTTTAATTGGTACGAGTACTCCAAATCCATAGAACGATATGCATCCCCAAAACATAACAGATCCCCCACCAAATCTGTTTAGAGGCTGCTGTGCTTTGCTTTTGAGAGTTGACGGTAGATGCATATACTTTCTTCCAAAAGACCCCTGGAACTGAAAAGAGGATTCGTCAGTCCAAAGAACGTTGTGCCAGAACTCTATGGGCTTATTAATGTGCTCTTGAGCAAAGGCAAGTCGTTTGGCTTTGTTGTTTGGAGTTATGTCGATCACTTTGCGGACTACATAGGTGTTGATTTTCATGCTCTTCATCTTGCGACGTAAAGTGGCTTCACTAACTTTTTTCCAAATTATTTTTTCCGAATTGTCTGCAATGCGAATAGGACTTATTTTTGGATTTACCATAAGGACTCTCATTAATCGGGTTTTTTCCCTTTGGCCTATAACGGGTTTTCGTCCACTTTTCTTTTTATCCTTTAAATTCCCACAAGTATCCTTCTTTTGTACTAAATTGTACACAGTTTTCCGCGAAATTCCATAAATTTTGACAAGATCCGAAGCCGAAGTAACCATTTTAAATTTGGTCACAATCTCGGATCGAGTTTCATTATTTAAATGCTTCCTGTTGACCATTTTCGTGGATTACATTAACAATATTAATATTATGCTCAATTTTCTCCAAGAATCGTGTAAAAAGCGCCTACTTAACTCACAAGACAGCTAAAAACTAATGATGTTTGATATTGTGTAATTTCTTTTGAGACGAATAAAATGTGTGTAATAACTTCTGACGCCAATGTGCATCAACCAAATGTGTATTTTTTGTGAGAAATATTCCGTTATTTTCTTTGAATTTTTGTTAATTTCTTCTACACACTCCATTCAATACAACAACATCAAATTTGCTTTATATTGATAACAACAAACAACAACAACAACAAAGGAAGCAGTGTTCTCAAAACCCAAAAAAATTTAGCAATGTTTAATAACATTTGACTAGGGTATTTCACATATTCCAGACACTAACAATAGTTCTCCCTGTCCCTTCATGGGATGTAATGGGAAACCATTTATTTTATTTTTAACAATAGTTTCAAGAATCTCGTGGAATCTGTTTAAAAATTCTCCCGTAAATTGCTTTTTAGAATCTCCTAAAGATTCTCCCGAAAATTATTTTTAAGAATATTGAATTCGAAAAATAAAGAAAACTAATTTTACTTCAGTCGTTTTGAAGTTCTGTTTTATTTAAAAACCGATTAATTGCGTAGCGCTTAAAAACAATTTGTCGCTTTCGTATTTAAAATCGAACTGATATTCCTCCTTCCTTCTTTGCCCGTCTTAGGTTATTCTCTCGAACAGAAAATAAGACACTGTCGTTATAGGCAAAATACACGACACAAAATGCTTGCGCAAAACACACTTGTGCAAGCCGTTGTGCATTGTGTGGTAGTGGTTGTTCTGTCTGCACTAATTTTGTGTAAAAATCAAATTGTTTTGATTTTTGCGCAAACGTTTTGTGTAGTGTATGCCTTCAACGAAGAAAGTGCAAAACAATGGCGCACGATCAAAAGAATATGGAAATTTGCCAGCATTATGGAAAGTTAGTATAGCAACAGAGTCCAAAAAAATGGATATGCAATTTTAGTGGAAAAGTTCAAATAAAAGGACCGTGCAGCAAACAGAGAGCTCGCCGTAAGAAAAATAAATAATTTTCACACAAATTACCGTCGTGAGTTAAAAAAAAAATTAAGGACAGCGAAAAGCAGGTGCTGACGAATTACAGTAGCACAATTAGCATCCATCTCTGTCGGGTGTTAAAACGACTGCTAATAATATTTTGCGCAAAATTTTTTGTGTCGTGTGTTTTGCGCAAGCATTTTGTGTCGTGTAAAAACGTATCAAAGGGCTACGTACTTAGAGAATCATTACACTATGGGTTTCACGCGCGTATTCGGCGCGTGCCTAACGCATTTTGTGGATGAGATGTGTGGTGTTGCTGGCGGGGTAGACTTTCACGCACGACAAGAAAATTTGTGGGGAGTTTCGACTTTTTAACCCCCACCGGGAGTAACAACCTTGTCGCGATGGGGGGGCTTAAGTGTGGCCAAGCTGCCTAAGTGTGGCCTTAGCTGCGCGAACTAAAGGTTACTCTGGAGGAAGTTGGCCTACTTAAATAACGAATGTCAATGAAGGTTCGCCGACATGGCGATTCTTGCGATTTTGGCGGCATTATAATATCCAACGTTGAATGCAAAAACACTTCAGGGCCAAGGTGGTTGGAAGCACTGCCGAGGACCTAGAAGGGTCAGTTAGTGTTTAAATAAAGTGGTTCCTAACAGTTATGTGTCGCCCGGTCCAACGCCCGGTGGACTGTAGTATATTTACTGGCATACTCGTGGCCGCCGGTGGTGCAATGGTTAGTGTACGCGGCTCTTGTACATGAGATTCTGGGTTCGAGCCTTGCTCTGACCACCTTAACATTTCTTTCGGCGGCGGTCATCTCGCATAGTGACGGCGACACAATCGAGTATATAGCCATGAAAAAGCTTCTCAAAATACCGTTCGGAATCGGTGTAAAACTGTAGGTCCCAATCAGTGAGTGAAAACTGAAAAGCGCACTGCTCAGTGATTGTGAGAAGTTCTCCCCTGTCCCTTCATGGGATGTAATGGGAAACCATTTTTATACTCGTGGAACTAACGTGATCAATGAACTAATGAAAAAAAACAAAAACTAATACAGGAAAGCAACACAATGAAACCAACACTCCAAACGAAGCTGATACACGAAACGAAACCAATACGACATTTGAAACTGACCACAGGCTAATCCACGATAGCATTGTGCAACAACACCATGAAATATCTATGATGATGAAGGGTATGTGGCAAGCGCACAAAAAGCCATTGGCAACCAAAATAAGGAAGATGACGCGGACGTAACCAATCGGGACTGCATAAGCCCCCAGCCTTCAAACGAAAAAGCGATACTAACGAAAATAACATTACTATTATAGCAACTCCGAAAAATTACGAGGTAAATAAAATGGTTGATGAAGTAAGCGAGAGCATAGCAAAGCTATCAACGCAAAAGAAACGACTCTCGGGGGCTCAACGCAGGAAGATAGCGAAGAGAAACCGCTCAGGCAAACAAGCCGAAATATAGGACGTTCCCAAGGATCTGTCGGTGCCTCCCTGCAGCGAGTGGAGGATCGGTAGAACAGACACCCCAAAATAAGGAGGAAGTGCCGAAGATATCAGCAACTCCCAGGAAGACCGGTTACTTTAGTACCAGTGCTAGAAGTCATCCAGATAAACCTCCACCGGAGCGAGACGTCAACCCACGCTCTGTTGGATAACATTAATAAAGGTAAAATACACATTGCTTTAATACAAGAACATTGGACCACTAGGGACAAGGTTAGTGGATTGGCGTCGTCGTCGTCGTTTTTTTTTGTCAATGTCACATCGTATCAATATCGTGTCACATCAACGACGTTTTGGTATTCATGAACATCATTGTGACGACGTCGACTTTTTATCGATAATTGGTATGACAAAAATACCATACCTGACATATTTGCGTCAGCTGTATTTTATTAAAGTTTTCGTTGAAAAAATTTTCTTTCTATCGGATTCAAAAACTGATTCATGTGATGAAGAAAAAAAAATGAAACTAATAATACAAATCTGACGTGATGAAACTCCCAGATAAAAAGTGAGCACTTAACATTTGTGACTTTGTATATCCTCTGGAGGTTAAATTTTGTTGTATTTTCTCTTAGATTTGAGAATTATTTTCGATTAAATAAAAGTGCATTCAATTATGTGTTGGAGAAGATTGCGCCTAAGATGAAAGTCATAGCCCGGTCAAATTGTGCATCCAACAAAATAAAGTTAGCTGCGACATTGTTGTTTCTAGGACAAGGATCTTACCAGCTTAGTATCAGTAATGATTTTAACCTCGGATTGTCGCAACCGGTTGTTTGCAGGATTCTTTCCGAGACGCTTAATGCATTAGAAGCTGTTATTTGCCCGCTGTGGATTAAGCTGGCAATGACAGAAGAAGAGAAATCGGAATCAAAAGTTAATTTTTTTGAAAGAACTGGATTTCCGGGCGTGATTGGGTGTGTGGATGGAACCCACATTAAAATTTTCGCTCCAAATAAAGAAGACCAGCATATGTACTATAATCGGAAAGGATTTTTTTGTTGGTAGTAAGCATTTTGTATGCTTAAAATATATGCAACAGTCGTACACATTAAGTTCATAATTAGATCTGCAATCACAAAATGAGAATTCGGTTTTTGGATGCCCGCCATGCCGGCTCATCCCACGATTCTTTAATTTGGAATGTTAGCAGTGCAAAACGAGTTTTAAGAGAACGATACGATGCCGGCTGCCGTAATTTTTGGCTTTTAGGTAAAAAAAAATGTGCAAAAAACTTCTTTGCGTTAATCCTTAGTTTATAGGAGATGCAGGTTACCCTCTAGAACAGGGGTCGTCAGAAAAAGAGCCGGCTGAAAAATGTATGTGTAGTGGTTATTGTAGTTTGATTGCACTGGAAGAATTTAGTGCTGCATGTGTTGAATAATATTTTAGTATGATATATAAAAAAAAAATTTCCATACCAGGCATTCAGCTTCATTAAATACGTTTAATGAAAATAAAAATTTTTTTTCCCATTCTATGTCCCACATTTCAAAAATGAAAAAAACTTCCCAGTGTACTGAATATATTAAAAAAGCTGAAAGAAACCAATGTATTTTGTTTTTGTTTTCTCTGTCGTTATGAGCGAATGAACAGCGGCAGAACCTGTTTTGTTTTTTTTTCTATCGTTATTAGCGCATGAATAGGGACAGAACCTGCTTGTACAAAAGCTAGCATACAACTGAATGAAAATGTTTTTTTCTTACGCTCTTTGCTGTGCGTTTCATTGACAGTCGTGTTGTGTACATGTGAAAAGCCGATTGTGTTCGGCCCCCGGGGGTAAGGCATGACGACGACTGCTCTAGAACCACATTTGATGACCCCGTATCGATCCCCAACTGAAGGAAGCTCAGTCTTTATTTAATACCAAACATGCTAAAGCTAGAAATGTAGTGGAACGAACAATTGGAGCGTTAAAAAATCGATTTCGATGCTTACTTGGTGCTCGCCAGCTTCATTATAAACCAACAAAAGCAAAACAAATTTCTGATGTATGCGCAGCTCTTCACAACATCTGCATAACGTTTGGATCAAACTCTTTTAATGATGATGTATTATCTTCAGAAAACAGCCCAACCCACCTCGAAAGTGACGATTTACAAAATGCAGCGAATACAGAGGCCTCAGCAATACGGGAACATATAAAAGACAGTTTCTTCTAATGCTTATTGAGTTATAATTCAGTTTTAAACTTTTTAATAATACTATTTCCGTTTGTGCTTACATTTAAACTTGTCTTACATTTAGACTTATTTCCAAAAATATATACATATATAAAAAAAATTTATTTCTTTTATATCTATGGAGTTAAATTAGTTACCACCGTTTAGAACAGGGCTTCCCACGTCTCTGAGGCCTACGCCTCCCCTAGCAAGTACAAATTTCCAAACGCCCCCCCCCCCCCAAAAAAGGTGAAATATTTTTTATAAATTTTTATTTATACATATAATCTATAGGTACATTTTTAGGTACATGAGGTCAAAAACTTAAATGAATTCAATTCAGTAGTAAGATAACATATTAATGTTATGATTAACATTAAAAAAATATAGTAAAAATAGCTTCAATTAAAAAAACATCAAATTATACACAAAAACAACTTAAATGAATTTAATTCAATAGTGAGATGACATGTTAATCTTCTGATTATCATTAAAATATAATATAAACTAAAAAAAATGTATACAGTAAAAAAATTAATACATTTTGTGACTATTTTTTATGTTGCCCAACTAGCTTTTTGATATTTGGCGATATTTTTGATAGTGCACATCTGAGATCATTGTCAACATCTAGGCAAGATCGATATGTCGTTTTTATATTTAAAAGCGAAGAAAAACTCTTTTCGCATAGATATGTGGATGAAAATTGAATTAGAAGCTTTAAGGCACAAGTTGCTACATTCGGATATATATCCAAGTATTTTAACCAAAAATTTTGAAGATGGTACGATTCGAAATCATTTTTTGCACAGGAGTCACACTTCAACTCGGTTGCTTCTTCCTGGATTGTTTCAGGCAATGACATCACATCCATTACAAATGGGTTACTTGTCAGTTTACATTGCCAAGAATCGGTGTTAGTGTCCGGAAAATACTTTTTGAATTCTTTAGCCAAAGCGTCTAAGTGTGTAACAATTAATTTTTCAAAATGTTTAGTTGAAATGTCTCCGGAGTCCAAAATTTCATTAAGACGTGGAAAGGATACAAAATTTGGAGGTTTTTGAAGAATACGCTGCTTCCACAGAAATATTTTAGAAACAAATCCATTTATCGAATCTAAAGCTGTTAAAATAGTACTATTTTCACCCTGCAGCTTAAGGTTCAGACTATTCAAATGCTCAAAGAAGTCAGTTAAATATGCCAACAAAACAAACGATTTGGTTTTTGTGAATTTATCATAAAGTGCCTGGTTTGAACTGCTTAATAAATATATTTCTACCTCTGTCTTTAATTCGTACAACCTTCTTAACATATTCCCCTTTGAAAGCCAACGAACATCTGTATGGAAAAGCAACGTTTTATGATCCGCGTTAAGCTCAATACAAAGGTTTTCAAATAGACGTGTGCGTAAGGCACTCTTTTTGATTGTATTAACGACGTCTATGGCACATTGTAATACATCTTTTATTTCATCGTCCAATGTCCTTGCTGCAAGAGCTTGTCTGTGTATAACACAATGCGTAAAAACTGTACTAGGGTTTTTCTGTTTTACAAGCTCTTTAAACCCGATACGGCTACCTGTCATTGAAGGTGCTCCATCCGTACAAATACCAACGATTTTCGTCCATGGAATTTCATTCGCCTCTAAAAATTCCGATAAAGCCATGAAAATGTTTTGCCCTCTTGAGTTAGATGTAAGGGATTTGGAAAACAAAAGTTCCTCGCAGATTTCATTGTTTGTAATATATCTGCAGTAAAATAAAAGTTGGCAAGCACTTGACACATCTGTCGTCTCATCGCACTGCAAGGCTATGAATGGTGACTGTTTTACGTGAAGAATCAACTGATCCTTAATGTCCTCTGCCATATCATCTATTCGCCTTTTGATAGTATCGTGGTCTTCGCGCCCCCCCGAGAAGTTCTTGGCGCCCCCCTGGGGGGGCATGCCCCCCCATTTGGGAAGGCCTGGTTTAGAAGCTGCAGCTCCTTTTCTTTAATTGTAATCTTCAAGGATTTTAATTCCATTTCCTTTGCATGCTCCTCATTGTCTTTCATTTCCTTCTTTTGCATGAGCTTAAATTTTTTTTGTTCCACCTCCAATTTTTTTTCTTCCACCTCCAATATTTTTTTTGGAAACGGCAGGAGTCTTTTATACTCCGCTTAACAGATATTATGCAGCTACTGTCGCCATTGCATTTTGAGAAGTTGAAGCTATAGGTGGTGTTGTTGAAGACGAAGGTATCGCTCTTGAAGTTGTTGGCCTTTCTTCTTCTGAGAACATGTCTTCCAAATAAATGTGACTCATTCTGTATGGCAAGATCAACGCCTTGAACTACAGCTTGAAGGTCTTCCACTCTTGGTTCAACGCCAAACACTAAACCTTAAGGACTAATCTGTTTATCAAACTGAAGAATTTTTGAAACAGTTTCCTCCAATGGACTTAGCACTTTTTCTTTGTTTCTGTTGCCACCTGTTGCTCTACACTCTGCCTTACTCTGTACCATCTTCTTTTTTAATTTAAATTTTAAGTCCCTCCAGACCTAAAACAATGAAACCTTTTATTAAGCTTTCTGAATTCAAGACATATGTATATATTCAAACCTTTTGCCAACCGTCAGCATCTCTACTCGGTGGTCCGGATGCGTTTAATTTTACAGCAATAGTCTGCCATTGCTGGTAAAAGTTATTTGGTACAGTTCCCTTCCTAAATCCTTTTGCTAAACAAGGATTTTTTTCCAATTCGCCAACAAGTTTTACAAATTGCTCAGTATTAGTTATTTTCATTTTTTTTTTTAACTTTAACAATTCAAATATTTTTGTTTGAGTCGTTGCCAAGAAATGCGACGACGAAATCAGAGTCGTTTCAATTTAATGACGACGTCGCTTTTGCTTCAAAAATACCGAATATGTGACAATAGAGTACCCTTTTAGAATATGCTGGAATAAACAAACTAGTTTTAAATGCTGAAAAAACAAAATTAGTAAAATTCAGACCGTATTGTGCAAGGAATAATGAGAATTTATGGGTTACTATTAGTGGGCAAAATATTTATGAGTGCAACTCATAAGTATTTAGGTAGATATATATATGCAGAACAATTTGTCATGGGAATTACATATGCAACACGTAAGGACAAAAGTTTCTCCTGCAATTGGTATGCTTTACAAGTTTAAGAACAAGTTTGATGAGAAAACAAAGCTCCTTATTTACAACGGACTTTTACATAGTCATTACAATTATTTGACGATGGTGTACGCTCATAAAAAAGCACAGTTTTTAAGTCTTTACAAAGATCCCAAAATAAAGCGCTTAAAGTTGTTTATAACTTACCATTGATGCATTCTACCATATCTTTATATGAGGATATAGCGAAAAGTATACTGCCAATACATGGTCTTTATAAAATGCAACTATTGACATTCATATTTAAAGCGCTACAAAATATTGGACATAACCCCATAAATTTTGCAAGAAATCAAAATGCTGTTAGAACAAGGAACCGTGATTTTTTACATGCTAAAAGATGTAGATTAGCAACAACTAAACAGCGAGTTGAGCACATTTGTTGTTCCGAATTTAACCATCTTCCTCAAACTCTGAAAAATATAACAAGAATATCAGTTTTTAAAACAAAGTTGAAAGCATATTTGCTCAACAACATGAAAATGCTTCTTTTATAAAATAAGTTTTTACTCTAATTTATTTACAGTTATACAAAATTACTTAATAATCTCTATTATAATTTTGCACTCATATTATAATTTCTTTCTTTTTTTTTTCTTCTCTGTGTTATATATTTTGAATTGTAATATATTTTTATTTGGCTAACTCATGCCAACTCGCCCCAAAAATGTCCAAGCGGCGCTGGGGCACACAACATTGTAGCAATATTTTATGAAAATAAATGAATTTTAAACAAAAAAAAAGTTGTCAATAGTTATCGAAAACGACTTGGCGAATACCGAACATCAACTGTCGTCGTAAGATGTCGTTGTACTGAGACGACGACGCCAATCAGGATAGAGACGAATAACTACCAGCTATTCTATATGAAGACGGGTTCCCGTCCGGGACCATGTATCTTATGCCATAAAAACCTTTTTTTCTCTTCTCCCCAGAGTTGTTAACATCGGATGCAACTGTGCTGAAACAGGGAGATGGAAATATATACTTGGCGTCAGTATATTTGCCATATGATTCGCCGACACCACCACCTTCGTTGGAATAAGAACGACTGGTAGAGAGGGCCAAACAGACAGGTAAAAGATATTAATAGGTAGTGACTCTAATAGCCTGTTCAGCAAACTTCTTTGTTTAAGCAGACGTGCGATTGCTACCCAGGCGATCAAGTTCATATTTGGCTTTTTCTTCTTTTTTCGTCAGGGAGTAAAAGCTCATTTTACTCGCTGCCCTTATGTCAAAGTACATTGTTGTCAATGTGTTATTTTTGGTGATTTCAAAAGCTTTTTCTATTGGGAAATACCAACCTTTTGCAAAATGAAGGCAACCCTGTCGTATAAGCTGTTTTAGTGAATTCAGCTGATTTCAGACAAATTACAAATAACACTAGGTCACAAATAACAAAATTTTCTCTGTTATTTGTTTCTAGCATACTTTTTCTCATTGATTTTGACCTACTAAACACGAAAATGAGTTTTAAAAATTTTTCTGTTGATTGGTTTTCGAGATACAAATTTTTGAACTTTTTTTTTTAAATTTTTGGAGGTACACTTACAATTTTGAACATATCTTTCGTCTTCTTTGACGTATTTGATCCTACTACTACTCAAATTAAAGCAAATTGAGCCGTCTACAACTCATTCTCAGAAAATTTTCAAATCGGGTGAGTAGTTTTGATGTTGGCGGCTTAAAAAGGTTAAAAAACTGCGTTTTTTTAGTAAAAATGTGGCAGAAAAATTCATATAAAAATTCATATAAAATATAAAACGCGATGCTGACAGCGATTTTGGTTTTTTTACGTATAGCTGTCATTTTCCCAAAGAAAATAAGCACTTACATAACAAAATCTGACAACAAATGGCGGACTTATAATTTTTTTGGTAAAACACCGAAATTCCGCTATTTCACGATATGTTGATTTTCATTATTTGCACAGCTAACCTACTAGGAGGGGTCGAAAAAGCAAGTTTTTTATAATCCTTTTGGAATAGAACGGAACAGTTGCTCCTATACATAAGTTACTTCTGTTCAAAATTTCACCACCCTGGGTTAATGTCTTCTGTTCTGGCAAGGGACGTGAAATTTCAAAAATTTAGTGAAATCAGCAATTTTTTTTTTGGAAATTTTTTCAAATGTCGCAGCACTTAGCAGTTTTGATAAAATTTTTAAATTAATATTAATAACACAAATATTTCATAATTGTAAAAAACCTATTTACAATACCGTAGGGACGTTTCGTCGATGTTTTTAAGAAAATGGTATAATGAAAATGCAGAACATAGAAACACAGGTGCATTTTGCGATACGAATTTTGGCAAACCCACTTTACATGTACAAAATTGTTTGGAAAAAACGTTTACGTAATTTTTATGATTCTCAGAATTAAAAAAAATAAGTAATACACAAATAGTTATTTAATTTTTATGATTGTGGTTGCAGAGTAATATACGCTTCTGAATGTGCGTGGACGCTCTTCGTGTTCCTTTATGACTGCTACTCCGTTCACAGTCAATTAAAGGGAATTACACTTTTTTATTCTGCAATGTTTGTGGCGAGTTTATAAAGAATAATCACGCACACACGTTTACTCCAGCAGTGCAATTGCACTATTTGAATTATTTTGGTATTTCACCAAATATCACAGAATCATGGACACCTAAGTCGCTATGTGATCTTTGCTATATAATCCTAACCAACTGGGCAGCTGGCGGAAGGTAAGAATTTTTATTTAAACACATTAAGCAAAGCAAATATAGTAATTTTTTTTAATTTTAGGCGCCATATGAAATTCGATACACCAATGATGTGGAAAAAGCCGCTATGACATTCCACAGACTGTTATTTTTGCCTCACCACAAACAGTGGGGTAGGGAGATTTTTAAAATGGAACTACGCTCAAGTGGGATCGTTTGCACTTCCAGTACCACATTCGAATGATGTACCATATCCAGTGTGCCCTGGTGCATCTCTTCAAAAAGCAGAATCGTCAGATCAAGAGTCAGAGTCAAGTGCAAGCGAATTTGGGGCGTGCAGAAAGCGAAAATTACTGTCACAGGCCGAACTAAACGATTGGGTGCGCGATTTTGGTCTCACTAAGGAGAAATCCGAACTTTTTGCGTCTCGGATGGTACAGTGTGGATTTGCGGATTCAGAAGTGAAAGTAATAGCGTACAGGAAGCGTCACCAGCAGTATGCAAAATTTTATACAAAGAAAGACCAAATATGTTTTTGCAGCGACATTTCCGGCTTGTTCCAAGAGCTTCACCAAATTCACAACCCCAATGAATGGAGGTTGTTTATTGACAGCAACAAAGAGAGCTTGAAGGCAGTTCTCTTACATAATGGGAATGAAAAGCCATCTCTTCCTATTGCTCATGCGGTTCATTCAAAGGAGAACTATGAAACTATCAACATTTTGCTGAAATGCATAGAGTATAGCAAATATAATTGGAAAATATGCGCCGACCTCAAAGTTGTGGCCATTCTGTGTGGACTCCAAGGAGGCTATACGCGACATTGCTGTTTTCTGTGCCTTTGGAATAGCCGCGCTGATGATCAGCATTATATTCAAAAAAAATGGCCGGAACGAACGAAACCTGTAGTTGGAGAAGCGAATGTTCAGCGCAAACCACTAATAGAGAACCGTGAAAATATAATACTTCCGCCGCTGCACATAAAATTGGGTTTGATAAAAAATTTTGCCAAAAAATTGGACAAAGAAGGTGAAGCTTTTGCCTATTTACGGTCAATTTTTTTTTTAAAGAAGGAGTCTTCGCAGGACCCGATATAAAAAAAATGTTGAAAGATGAAACATTCCCGAAGCTGTTATCACCCATCGAAGCCGCAGCATGGAATTCCTTCAGGCTTGTTGTGGAAAACTTTTTAGGAAACAACAAAAGCCATAATTATAAGGACATAGTTGAGGATCTGGTAAAGAACTATGAAGCAATGGGTAGGTTTTTTTTGAAACAAATGTTAATTTAAATAGCGTTTTAATTCTCGTTTTTTTTTCATTTTTGGGTAGGAGTGCACATGTCACTTAAAATACACTTTCTGCATTCTCATTTGGATATTTTCCCTGAGCGATGAACACGGCGAGCGCTTTCATCAGGAATTGAAGGCTATGGAACGACGCTATCAGGGCATCTATGACACGGCTATGATGGGTGACTACATTTGGACCCTAATACGTGAGACCAATTGCAGCGAATACAAAAAACAAAGAAGAAGTCAGCTGTTTTTCCACATGGCATAAAATGTACAGTTATATCTTTGTTTCTACTCATTTTTTATGGGCGTTGATTTGGTTAATTTCGTTAGTTTAGCTAACCTGGCACATCCATTTCTAATTGTGCCATACATTGAGTATGTAGTGCTCTAAATAAATTAAAAAATAATATACTAAGACTAATTTGTTTATTTTAAATTAAGTTCAAATGTATTTATTCGTTTGCGTTGGGTAGGTAAGCTGTGCAAATAATGAAAATCAAAATATCGTGAAATAGCGGAATTTCGGTGTTTTACCAAAAAAATTATAAGTCCGCCATTTGTTGTCAGATTTTGTTAAGTAAGTGCTTATTTTCTTTGGAAAAATGCCAGCTATACGTAAAAAAACCAAAATCGCTGTTAAAAGCGCAAGTATACAAGAGCGCGAACCAGTAAGTACAAACCAAATTAGTACAAACAAGAAAACGAGTACAGGGTGCTGTAGTACATTTGGATCAAATTTGAAATTGTTAAATAGAGAGGCCAAATGGACACATAGAAAGACCCTTCAAACAAATGTTTCTCGTTGTTCGTGCATACCAATGTATAGTAGCTATCCTTTATGATGAGATACCTATTATCTGCGACACTCATAAATTGTTCTAAATTTTGCGACACTCATAAATTAATTCAACTAGTCGGACCCGAATATTTTGGAAATTTCATAAAGTCACTTGCTAAGACCCTCTACTTTGACACTAGAGGATTAAATATTTGCAACTTTTGAGATCCTCTGCCCCTTGATGACAGCTGGGATCGTGGAAAATTTGGAGAACAAAATTGCCATATCTTTTTTTTTACAAATTTGGAAATTCAATAAAATTTTTGCTGATTTTGAGACCCTCTGCCTTGGACGACAGCTGGGAAGGCAACAAATTTACAAATCTTGAATTTGGAGTTGCCACATTACACAAATTTGGAAAATATCAAGAATTTTTACAAATCTTTAAATTACTGGTATTTTAAAGGGCCATGGCCACACATCAAACTAACTGATCAAACTTATGTATGTGTTGGTAATATTTTGTTTTGCTTAGCACAGCCACACATCAAACTCGTGCCATCAAACTTCATTTCAAAGTTGTTGTGAAATAGATAAGACGTTGATTTTTTGGACGGAAGAATTTTATATGTCATATTTTTCCGCGTTTGGATATTTTTCTTTGAATATCTATATCTCATACTGCGCATTTTTTTCACTTCTATTGCTATATTCTTTCGATTTTACTTGCCATAAAGCGGGCAATCCACGATACACTTCAATAAATTCTAATACAAAATATTTGTCCTCCATATTTTTACGACCGCGTCACCTAAAAAAACTGCTTGTGTCGCTCCGAAAACTTAGTCTACTTTTACATTGACAATTATAATTGTCACAATTCTTTATGATTCGCTTTTGAACTTGCCAATTGTGTTTACACATCCAATTTTGTTTGGACAATTCTTTTTTTTTATTGCTGCTTCTGACATTCGTATAAATCTGAGATATATTCAGACTATTCGTGTGAAATTTTTACGAATGAGTAAATGAAAAGAAATGTGAAATTATTCTGCAGCCGCCATTACTAAAAATTTACGAATGAGAAGAACAAAACGAATTGCCGAGTACGGACAAGTTTTTTCCTCGGTCCATTCTTCTTACCTCTCTCTCCGTCAAACTCAACAATTGTGACAAATATAATTGTCAATGTGAAAGTAGACTTAACAATAATGAGATTTGATGAAATTACGCGCACACACATCAAACCGGCTTCAAATCTCTGCAGCAGCGGCAGTGAGTTCGATGAAATATCTAAACCATAGAGTAAATATGGGTAGAGAAAATCTTTCACTCACCAAATTTCTGACATTTGTCCTCGTGTGATGTATACGTTTGATGTTGAAAAGAATTGCTTTACTAATACCAGATAGAGGCAATGGTTCAAATCAACGAACAAAATAACAACAGCGGCATTTCGTTTTGTGTGTTAAAATTATTGTGTAAATACAACACAAATGTATGCTAACAATAACAGTCAATAAAAAAGTTTAAAACACATTTAAATTTCACAGTTTTTCACCAAAATGACATGAAAAATTAAAGAAAGAAGTTATTGTAATTCCACCTGGTGTATTTCACTTTTCGTCAAACATCTCTCTATCACACCGGCCGTATCACGAAGAGTGTGAAAGGAAACGTCAGATGAGACAAATGGCGGCTCTACTATAAATTTACTCTATGATCTAAACTGTTTAGATTTTCGTCAAACTCACATCAACCTATACGTGGGAGTTTTTTTTCACTAACACAATCAAAAAAGAGCGAGTTTGATCAGTTAGTTTGATGTGTGGCCATGGCGCTTAAGACCCTCAGCCCCTAGGACAGCTGGGATCACAGAGGAAAAGAGAAACAATTCTCGAAACAACCGCGTTGCCGTATCGATTTTTTTACAAGAAAATCATTACATTTTTACAAAACTTGCTACACTCTGCCCTATAGTTTGTAGTGGCAAACCTTTTGACACAAATCACGAGTCCAGCCAAAGTTGGTTATTGGAAAATGACGTTGGACACGTTCGTTAGTTGCACCAATGATCTCATGGTAATTTACCTCAATTTTCTATAGACGCTGGATCTTCTATTAAGAAACTGCAACGCACAGTCAATAGTTGCATGCAAACATTAAAAACAATGGAGATAAACACTGAAAATTGGGACCCAATCCTAATTTATTTAAGCTCCATGAAACTACCACGAAAATTCTTAGATGATTTTGAAAGCACAATGGATAATTGCACAAAAATTCCAACCTGGTCTGAATTTGACACTTTTTTATCCCACAAATTCAAAACCATAGAATCTGTTGGGTAACATACAACCAAATAACAAGCCATATCATCCTAAGTCTGATAAACCCCAATCAAGCGAAAAACGCATCAACACACTTCACACAAAATTGTCACAAAATACGGGGATGACGAGCGACGCAACAAAAACGAACACCGGACCCTCAAAAAGTGAGCAGTGTTGCCAACTTTGTAAAAATAACCACTCACTTTGGGCCTGTTCAACATTTTTAGATAAAAACATAAACGACCAGATACATTTTGTCAAAACTTCCCACCTTTGCTATAATTGCCTTTCGTTAAATCACGGGATGAATGTAGAAGCCGATTCATCTTGAAACATTGCAAACAAAGACATAACACTTTGTTGCACAAGGGTACTGAGGCTCAGCGTACAGCATCGGACACAACAAGAGTTGAAGCGCGCCCAAGTACCAGTGTTGCAGCTATTACCGCCACTATACAGTCCACTCCTTGTCTAGAACCACATAAAACCGTAACTTTGACCCTTCAAAAGAGCAATTTTTTCAATCAGCATACAAATCAAACAACTTTGCTTTTTACTGCCATCGTCCAAATTAAATCTAAAGGACCACGGTACGATACCAGGTCGATCATTGATTCAGGATCTCAATCAACATTCATTTCCGAAAAACTAAAAAATCGCTTGGCACTACCAACAAAACGAAACTTAGTTCATGTTACGGGCGTAAGTCAGACTATTTCTGAAATCTCGATCCGAGCATGCCTTTTCACATTGTGTTCTCGGGTGAACCCGTGTTTTAAATTGGAAGTGTGTGCACCAGTTTTGAAAACCCTTCCATCTAATTAACCACCACGAACATTAGAAAAATCACTTTGCGACTTAAGTCATCTAGAACTGGCAGACCCTCATTACAGCATGAGTCCGGCCGGTTGACCTTTTAATTGGTTTGGACCTAGGACCTTTGATCTATGACACAACGACACCTATGCGTTCAATTGGATCCCTATTAGCACAAAAAACAGTTTTCGGCTGGATTGTGGGAGGACCCAGTACAAAACCAATAAAAAGGAATCACAAATTTCACTTTGTAACACTATGTTCATTGAAAAAGTTCTCACACGCTTTTGGGAGGTGGAGGAGACCCCAAAAAAAGTTGAGGTCAGAAGAAGACACCTTCTGCGAAGAACTTTTCATTTCCACAACCAGCAGAGACACATCAGGAAGATATATAGTGACCCTACCTTTCAAACCTGGCAAAAAAACACCAGATATCAAGGAACTATATGATAAAGTCATCATGGAATACCAAGAACTGGGCCACATGAGAAGAAGTACTCCCCTGGATATTGAAAAGACTCCAAATTATTATCTGCCACACCACGCCGTGATTAAGCCATATAGACTCACGACAAAACTTAGAGTCGAACCAACCTCGAACAAGGACAGTCTAAATGATGTTTTGTATCCAGGACCCATCCTACAACAGGACCTAGTGCTTCAAATTCTAAAATGGAAATTTTTTAAGTTCGTATTTAACGTGGATGTCACAAAAATGTATCGGCAGATACTCGTGGACGCAGCATATACAAAATACCAACGAATTTTGTTTGCATATCCCCCAGATTTCGAACTTCAAACAGTAACCTTTGGAGTTAATTGCGCTCCGTTCCTGGCACTCAGAGTACTAATAAAACTTGCAGAAGACGTTAAGGAAAAATATCCCTTAGCAAGAAAAATCATCTTGCACAACTTGTATGTGGACGATGTATTAGCTGGTAGTCAGGGGTTAGCGTAAGCTGGTTTCGAGTTAATGAAATGGACTTCAAATGAACCTACCTGTCAACAACTTGGCCGTCGGTGGTGCAATGGTTAGTGTGCGCGGCTCTTGTACATGAGATCCTGGGTTCGAACCCTGCTCTGACCACCTTAAAAAAATTTCTCTCGGCGGCGGTCACCTCGCATAGTGACGGCGACACTATCGCGTATATAGTCATGAAAAAGCTTCTCAAAATACCGTTCGGAATCGGTGTAAAAACTGTAGGTCCCAATCAGTGAGTGAAAACTGGAAAGCGCGCACAGCTCAGTGATTGTGAGGAGTTCTCCCCGGTCCCTTCATGGGATGTAATGGGAGACCATTTTTTTTATTTATTTATATCGACAAAGACCCTAGGAAACCTTTTCATCACCCATCATCGAAGTACAGTCTTCTTACACAAAAAGAGAAGTGCTCTCGACAATAGCCAAATTCTTCGACCCATGTGGATGGATTGCCCCAGTTATCGTCGTCGCCAAATTGACCATGCAACAGATATGGTTGGATAAAATTGATTGGGACGACACTTTGAAATATATGACTGCACAAAATTGGTTAAACATTGTGAAAAATTGCCCAGCCATTAATTTTCTGAGCATACCTAGATGGTTACACTACACGTTTTAGCCGGCAGAGAGAGAAGACATATTTTCTTAATGTGCGAAAAAATCGTTTTAAAATATATAATTATATCTTAAAATTCCGGGCAAGTGCCAAAAATATTTCGGGATAGAGACCTTTTATTCGTGGCAAGTGGAGTTTAAGAACAAATATTGATTTTTTTAAAAATAACACTTAAAGTAAAGCCGATGTAATGCCTGAGTGCAGTAAATGTAACTCAGACATTCGTGGTGAATCTGGAATTCGATGCGAGGGTGTATGTAAAAGGGAATTTCATCCCACTGTTAAGTGTTGTGCAGTTGACCAATATAATATAAAAATTTTGGAATCTAATAATTTCATAAGATATGTGTGTGATGACTGCATCCAGTACGTACATAACCTCGATTTGGTGTTGGCTGAAGTACAGCAAGAAGTGAGAAAAAACAAACAACACTATGACCTCCGCGTCATGGACTTCAAAACAGTCAGATACGTTGAATGACGATTTGCGAAAATTTTGGGAAATAGAGGAAATTTCTTATGGAAGAAAATTATCTGAGAACGATAAATGGTGTGAGAACTTTTATGGGGAAACGACTACTCGTCGCAGCGACGGTAAATATATCGTGAGACTGCCATTCAAAGAAGAATTCCCCAATGAAATTTCCTTAGGATCTTCTCGTACAACGGCTCTTGGACAGTTTCTTAGAATGGAAAAGACCTTAAGAAATTCTCCATTACTTGAATGCGAATTCTCAAATGTACAGGGTTGCCCACATTCGACGGACCCATCTGGCAACGCCATAACTTTTGACAGAGATGTCAGATCGCTTAATGACATACCGCGTTTGAAGCGTCAGTCCAAGCAGATTTTTACCATGCAACAATACACGCCACGCGAGCGCTCTGAAATAGTTGAAATTTACATTCAACAGAACAAGTCAATTGTGAAAACTCAACGTGCTTTTAAAATATTAAAAAATGTGAGAAGTGCGCCTTCTAAGAACACCATTAAGCGTTTATACGAAAAATTTTCGACTGGTAAGGCTCTTTCTAATCCGAAGAGGCCAAATAAAAGTCGACCAAGGCGATCGGCCGAGAATATCGCTGCCGTACGAGCCAGTGTTGAGAGGTCCCCAAGAACATCCCAAAAACGCCGTTCTCAGCAGTTGGGCATGGCTCGGTCCACTTTACAACGGATTATTCGCGTTGAATAATTCGAACAAATTAAATGATTAAGATTGCCAACCGCCAAATTTTTATTTTTTTCTTTGATTTTTTTAAAAAAAACATGGGTCCGTCGAATATGGGCAACCCTGTACTTCATGAGTATATCAAATTACACCATATGGAAGATACCACGTCTGATGAAATAACACAGAATTCGAGTTATTTATCTTTCTACTTACTGCATCACGCTGTAGTGAAACCAGAAAGCAAGTCCCCAAAGTTAAGGGTAGTTTTCAATGCATCCAGGAAAACTGCAAGTGGTCTTTCGCTTAATGACGTTTTGCATACGGGGCCATCGCTTCAGAACGACATACCTGATGTGATCTTGCAATGGCGTTTCTTCAAATTCGTCTTTAATGGCGACATTCAGAAAACGTATCGCCTAATACTGGTACATGAAGAAGATCGTCCATTTCAAAGAATTATATACAGAAACGCTGCTGGATCTATACAAGATTTCTGTTTAAATACGGTGACCTTTGGAGTTAATTGCGCTCCGTATTTAGCCATAAGAACTCTGTTACAGTTAAGCAAAGACTATGAATCCACTCATGCTAATGCGGCAGCAATATTAAGAAAACAGATATATGTTGATGATATCTTATCTGGAAGTCACGCACTCAAAGATGCAGAAAAGTTGCTAATTGAGCTCATGGATTTGCTATCGTGTGGGTGTTTTCCGTTGAAGAAAATCACAGCAAATAATTATGCATTGCTTAAAACCGTAGCTAAAGAAGATCTGTTGGATGAAGATTTTCTAAAGTTGGAAGATACTAGTTCGACCAAAACGTTAGGGATTCGATGGAATGCCCTGTCTTATTATTTTTACTATGCGGTGAATTTCTTAGAAACAAATGTTTCTCGTACGACCAAACGCTCAATTTTGTCCTTAGTGGCAAAATTATATGATCCAGCAGGTAGGTTGACACCCATAATTGTTCAAGGAAAAATCGTCTTACAACAGTTATGGATGGAAGGTACAAACTGGGATGACGAACCAAAAGCTGACTCGTTAAATAAATGGAATGCATTCGTTCGTAACTTCAAAGATATTCCAGAGATACAGATTCCTAGGTGGATTCAATACACGCCGGATAGTGAAATCCAGAATTATCTGAATTACAAAAGAGGTATAAGTGGAAGTCTGCTCAAGAAAACCTTAAAGAAGACGATTTTGTTATTATCAAAGAGGACAATCTTCCTCCTACCGAATGGAGGCTGGGAAGAGTTGTACGTACATTCACTGGTAAAGATTCTATGGTGCGAGTTGCCGATGTTCGTACTCAGAATGGTATAATAACAAGGCCATTATTAGTGTAAATGTGTATTCTGCCAATAGCTTATTATTATATTATTAAAACCACCTTCTCTTAAACACTCAAACCTTTAACACATTTTAATAACTACAGCACTCTACCTCGAAATATGCCCAAATGTCGAGTTTGCCAGTCTAGACACGCTCTTCAAACGTGTCAATCGTTTAAGCGTATGTCCGTGGATGCTAGACGAAAAGTAGTTCGAAAAAAAGGTTATTTCTACAACTGTCTGTATGCATCTCATACCGGTGAATGGTGTAGATCTAGGCAAACATGCAATATTTGCCATAAAGAACACCACACGATGCTGCATGTACTAAATCCCAAACGCGAAAACACACATCAGTCAAGAAGGAACATCCGCCGCGGTAGCGCAAACAGCAGCCTAAGTTCACAACAACAATCTGGTCAAAGGACTGGGCAAGAGCGTCGGAGAAATGTACATAAACCTTACGTGCAACTAAGTGTGCGCTCCAAAACATGCCTACCGCAATGGCGAGAGTACTCTCTAGCGGTGAACCGGTCAAAACCCGGTTGTTGATAAACTCTGGCGTCGCACAGGCTGTCATTTTGAACAACTTAGCCAAGCGCTTGCGTTTAAAAACTACGAGAAAAGATGGAAAGAAATTTTCCACAATTAATCTCCAATCCTTTTATGACAATTCTCCAAAAGTACAGATCACGGGTCAAATAAAAGAGCAGTTCAACACCCCATTGCCTGCTTCTACAGATGAAAAGAAATTAAAAGAAATATACAGCCATATTATAGACTTGGCTGATCCACATTATTATAACCCAATCGACATTGAAATCATGATTGGCAGTGACCAGAGAAACAAAGTAATGAAAGCAGGTCTTATACAGACATCCTCAACCATGACCATAGCTGAAAGTACAGTATTTGGATGGATGATATCAGGTGCTTGCCATTATTAATTTATATTCATATTGCATTGCTGCAAGAGGCGGCGGCATGTTGAATCGTCTTCAACAATACTTATAATTTGCATACATACTATTTTTAAAATACAATTGAATTCCCTTTAAACTATTAATAAATTGAATTCCTATCTTTATAAGAAGTTGTTTATGATGGGAACCCTTTATATAGAGTCTTGCGACAAATAAAAGCTTTTATCTAGCTACATAAAGAGTTTCCATCATTCCAATTACTGTTAATGCTGAATGCATCTTTTAACAGTTTCGCTGCATGTTGTGGATCTGCGAACGCAACATACAGACACTTATACTTGAGACGACGAAGCGCTGAGAGACCTGGTTTAATAAAACGTCTAATAATTCCAACTTACACCACAACGTTTGTATTTTCTATCTAATTTTTGGGTATTTGGAACATCTGCCTTTTCACTTACAACTCCGCGAGACCGACATAATAAATACAGACCACTCATTCTAGAAGCGAAGTTCGGCTGGAATTGTACATGGTCCTTCGAGACCGTGGAAAGGACCCAAAAAGTGCATATTTCAACATACAAGGAAGCCGTGAAAGATCGACCATTCCACATTGCATCGGACGGTATTGAAGTCTCAAAATTTGGGAAATTAACATTGAAATGAACTCGGAAAGAAGGTATGTTAAAGTGTTTGATATGTAAGAGAATGTGGTAATAATATAATTAAATGGCGGATATTAAAAAAGTTATGTGGTTGGCATATATACAAATAAACGAAATCCTTGTTTATTTTAATGCAGTGCAAATATAAGTTTAAATTGGGTTGAATGTTATTTTCGGTACTTTAGAAGAAATTCATAAGACACAGCTTCAATAAAAGAGGAAAATTCTTCAAGGTTTGGTTATCTATTCGTGGATTATCGTCATCTCGCCGATATTTTGACAATATTAGTGTATTAATATTAAATTCGCATCATATCCCACAACGTTTGAACTTAACATTTCGCCTTTGCCAAAGTGCTCTCTTTTTTGAATACAATACTCTTACACGAACAACCTGTACTTACTTACTTACTTATCCGGTCTCGGACAACCCCGGGGGGTCAGGGACCTTACAAAATGAAGATAACATATTTCGCCAACCAGTTCGATCTTTTGCTTTATCTCTCCAGTTGGCAATACCAAGTGTACGCAGGGATTCGTCAACCTGATCCCTCCAGCGGAGTCTTGGTCTTCCTATTTTTCGTCTTCCTTCGAGTTCGGTTTCGAAAAGCCTTCGCGCTGGTTCATCTTCATCCATTCTACTGACATGGCCTAGCCAGCGCAATCGCGTTATCTTGATCCGCTTAACTATGTCTCATTCACCGTCAGACCCACTTTTGCTGACTCCTTCTCAATTCTCGAAAAAACCGCAGTAACTTCTCTAATTGTGCGCCCAATGATATCTATATCATCAGCATACGCGAGCAGCATGTGACTTTTGCTGCTGATGGTTTTATTCATATTGACTGCAGCTTTTCTCATGATGATCTCCATTAAGATGTTAAAGAGATCGCACGATAGGGTGTCGCCTTGCCTGAGGCCTCGCTTAGTTTCGAAAGGTTCGGTAAGATCCTTACCAACTTTCACTGCGGATTTGGTGTTCGTCAAGGTCATCCTGCAAAGGCGTATGAGTTTTGCAGGAATACCAAGCTCAGACATTGCTTCATAGAGTTTCTCCCGTATCGGACTATCGAAGGCTGCTTTATAATCGATAAATAGATGATAGGTGTCGATTTGTTTTTCGTGTGTCTTCTCCAGGATTTGGCGTAGCGTGAAAATCTGGTCAGTTGTCGATTTTCCAGGCCTAAAGCCACACTGGTATGGTCCAATCAGGTCAGCGATAATTGGTTTTAGTCTTTCGCACATTATACTTGATAGAACCTTATATGCTATGGATAAAAGGCTTATTCCACGGTAGTTGGCACAAATACTCGGGTCACCTTTTTTAAATATGGGACATAGTACACTGAGACTCCAATCGCCGGGCATGCATTCATCTAACCAAATTTTGCTAATGAGCTCATGCATGCACCTTATCAGCTCATCGCCGCCAGCCTTAAACAGCTCCGCCGGTAATCCATCGGCTCCTGCGGCTTTGTTGTTCTTAAGCCGGGCAATAGCTGTTCTGACCTCGTCTTGGTTAGGAGGGGGGCAATCGACGTCGTCGTCCATATTGTGATCGATTGTCCCATCGTCATCGGATATCTCAGGTACTAGTAGCGCGGAGAAATGCTCTCTCCATATTCCCAACATGCTCTGCACATCTGCGACGAGATTTCCGTCTTTGTCTTTACAGAAGGGGCCCTGAACCATGTCCATTAGTTCCGTTTTTAACTTTTTGGTAGAATTTTCGGGCTTCGTTCTTCCTTCTGTATGTCTCAATTTTCTCACTCTCGCGTTTTCTCCACTGCCGTTTCTTACGCCTAAAGATACGGTTTACCTCCTTTCTCTTCTCCCTATACCGCTCAGTTGCAGCTCGCGTTGCAATTGACTGAAGCATTACCATACGTGCAGCGTTCTTTTCGTCATTTGCTATGCGACACTCTTCATCGTACCACGGTTTGTTGCGAAGCGGTTTTTCGAAACCAAGTACGGTTGTTGCGGCAGTTTTTATAGAGTCGGAAATGGGTTTCCACTGCGCATCAGGATCGTCATCGGGAGGGGGTGGGTTCTGTGCCAAAAGTTGCGAGAGCTTCCTTGAGTAGGCTGTGGCTACCTCTGGTAATTGCAGCTTTCCGATGTCCAGCTTCCTCTGCGTCTGGTTTCGTACGATTTTCGCTCTACTGAATCTTGTGCGAACCTTTGCTGCTACCAGGTAGTGATCAGAATCGATGTTAGCTCCTCTGATCACTCGTACGTCCATTACACTGGATGAGTGCCTTCCATCAATTACCACGTGATCAATTTGGTTCCTAGTTCTTTGATCAGGGGATACCCAAGTAGCCTTGTGGATGTCTTTATGCTGGAATCTTGTGCCACTGATGACCATGTTTTTTGCCGCGGCAAAGTCAATCAGTCTCATACCGTTGTCGGAACTGTCAGCATGAAGACTGAAATTGCCAATAGTTGGATTAAACACATTCTCCCTTCCTACTTTGGCATTAAAATCTCCTAGTACAATCTTAATGTCATGGCCAGGGCAGCGGTCATACGTTTCCTCTAGGAGCTCATAGAATATGTCTTTGGCATCATCATCTTTCTCTTCTGTCGGGGCATGCACACAAATTAGGGAAATATAAAAATATTTCGCTTTTATGCGGATTGTGGCTATTCGTTCACTCACAGGATTGAACCAAGGACTAGATGTCGCAGTCTTTTGCCAACTACAAATCCACAACCAAATTCATGTTTTTTTTCATGGCAACTGTAGTATATATCGCAGTTTCTTTTTCTTGTGCAGCCATGTCCTGTCCATCGCATTTCCTGGATAGCGGTAATGTCAGCCTTATAACTTTCGAGGACATCTGCCAGTTGGATACTTGCACCGGATCTATATAGAGTTCTTACATTCCAAGTGCATATCCGTAAATCGTGGTCCTTATAACGTTTGCGGGGGTCGTCAACAAATAGGGGTTGTTTATGTTTTCTGTTTCGTTTTTGTATTTTCACTGCCGAACAACCCGAACAACCTGTACGTACAAATTATTTTTTTTACATTTGTGCAGTCATTACATACTGGTCTATGTCTGGTAACAGCGGCTTACATTGTATCGCTCTTATCTCTGGGAATTAACAGTCATTCCATTCCATCTGTGGGGTATTAATAGCAGTTGTTACTTGAAATTTACTCAAATTACGCCCGCTCTTTCCCTATTCTTCTCGGAAATGTTCTGATCATCGGTAGAGACATACTGGAATACGAATGATCTTACAGAATATAGTCGAATGGTTAACTGTTAACACTCATTTGTGTTATAGTTTTCTTCTTCCTTGCGCGCAAACGACACAAAAATATAAAAATTGAATGTCATGACTAAAGATAGAAAGAACGGAAAAAGTCGTGGTAAAAATTATTAAAGGAAAAAATACCAGAGAAAAAGCAAAACGCTGAAGGCTTGTGAAATCGAAACATATGTCCATGACATGTTGATCTGTTAAAAAAAGGGAATAAGATCAAAATGAAAATTGCTTGGAGAAGCTTGAAGTTTTGTGAGTGAATTTTGCCGAAAGGTATCAAACGTTGTTGATCCGATTGCAAACTCTAAGTTCTTTTGTGGATTAAACGGATAGTTTTTAAATAACACCTAACTAAAGAAGTGTGCCAACCTCAACATTAATATTTAAATTTATGGTTTTGCTCAACGAATTTGTCGGATAACACTGTCGACAACACCATGTAAACTTGGAATTACTCACGTGAACGAAAGAGGAAAAGGGAATAACGGTTATACACTGAGCCATTTGGTGTGTATGGTTAGGGAGAAAACAAGAAACCGAAGACTATACACATCAAACGGATGACAGAGGATAAATTTGGCCAGTATTAGGTCTGTTCGCTACTCTATAATTTCTATAAGTTCAATATTTAAAACAATATTTCCATCAAATTCCGAAATTGTAACCATGTATATATTTAGGAGAAACACAAAATTGAGGGGAAAGTGAAAGTTATATAAAATATTTAACTTTTATTTATATAAGGAAATGAAACGTGAATTTGGGAAAAATTAAAGAGTTTTAGAAGAATTATTTTTTCCTCTCCGAGGTTTTACGGCAGGTTTGAAGTTTATGTCTATATTTCTATACGGCATAGTTAAAGCCATTGTGGCAAGTATATACTGGGCCAAACCTGAATATTGAGTATTGACATTAATACTAATGGGAACAGTGTATGTTTACGCTTAATTCACGATTAACATGAAACATTTGATTTGGTTTGGGTGCCTCGTTTAGTTCACTAGTATGTGATCACACCTTGCAAGAACACATTTGAGTTTCTAATTTAATAATCAGATGTAACGCCGATCAGTTGTAAAACTCTTTAATTGAAAATTTGGTAGAGAATTTCATACGACTTTTTTTCATATTTAAAAAAACGACGTTAATATGAGTACTACCAAATTTATATTTTTTTCTGACCAAGTGGTCACCTATTGCGCGGAATTTTCGCAGATCCCTGTAGAAGATCATACGGCTTCCAGGTTGGAAGTAGAATTAGAAGATTTGGAGCGACGTTGGAAACAGCTCGTCCAAATCTATGAAGGTTTGATGACGTCAGACGATGAATCCGTAACGGAACAAGAAAGAATCTCTACGAACTCCAAGTTCAACGTGTCTTGCAAAACTTACAAGGAGTGTAAGTCACAGATTTTGGATTTATTACAGATTGAGAGGAATAAGTATAATTCCACAGCAGTTGAAAATCGAGCAATTTCGGCAACCTCTGAAGAATCCTCATCTTTTTTGAAAATTCCAGCATGCGACACGGAAATTTTCAGCGGGGGCTACGATAAGTGGCCATGTTTTCGTGACATGTTTACTGCTGTTTATGGAAAGCATCCCAAATTGTCTCCAGCGCAGAAATTGTTCCATCTTATGGCAAAAACTCGAGGAGGCAAAAAAAATTGTGAAGCGATTTGCATTAACCGACGATAACTACATATTGGCATGGGACGCTTTGCTCCAACGTTATGAAAATAAGCGAATTCTCATTAATCAACAATTGCGAAAAATATTTGACCTCGAAAAACTTCCTACTGAGAAAAGCAAATAAATGATTCCTTATCGATTTTAAGGACATACAATATATCCGTTATATATTGGGATCCAATTTTAATTTACTGGGTTTCGGGGAAATTGCCAGAGGAAACATTACGAGCGTGGAAAAATTCAATTAAAGACCACAAAGAAACTCCAACGTGGCTTCAATTAAATGATTTTATTTCAAAGAGGTTGGATTTCTTAGTCTATCTTTGAAATGACCAAACCAGCATCAACATCGTCGTCAACAATACCTAAGTCCGAAAGCTTTCACGTTAAGTCGGATAATCCATACCGACCGTGTAAAGCTTGCCATGAAAATCATGCGCTACGAATGTGTCCAATTCATCTCGTATAATGAAATATGTGAAAATTGTTTGTCATGTGGCCATATTAGCCAAAATTGCCAAAGTTCAAGACTTTGCCAACATTGTAAAAAGCGTCATCATTCGCTTTTGCATCCCGAAGTTTCCTCTGCTGCCTCTCACGGAGCTAAACCATATCAGACGAGAAATGTTACGGCTCAAAAGCGTTCAGATCCGCAATCACATCAACAATCTTTTCATGTTGAATCTCAAGACGAACAATCGTTTAATGTTGAATTTGAATATGAAGCGCAATTAGAGCCAAATCACATAGATTCAGGTGAGGAGTTTCAGGTGCAAACTCACTTTTCAGAATCGGGTGAAAAACCCGTACTACCCTCCGCCTTATTTGACATCGTACACTTTGGAAATGTTTTCACTATACGTGCCTTTATTGATCAAGGGTCTCAAGAAACATTCATTTCAAGTAGAATAATCAACTTTCATCATTTCGCTTACGGGAATTTTTATTCGGTCTGTTTTCTAAAACTTACAAATTTATTCAAGCTCAAGACCTTTTTAAATAATATAAAGCTTATTATCTTTATATTACTTTCAAAAAAGTCGAGCATAAAAATGCTCCAATGATACCAAGGCTGTCTGTATAGCTATTTCGGATCTTGCCAAGATCTTCATCAGCAGACGTTTTTTGAAAGTAATATAAGGATAATAAGCTTTATATTATTTAAAAAGGTCTTGAGCTTGAATAAATTTCTAAGTTTTAGAAAACAGACCGAATAAAAATTCCCGTAAGGGAAATGATGAAAGTTGACGAAGAGCACCGCGAGCTTGAAACAATAATATTGTTGATGGCAACCCTCTGTTTTGTTGTTTTTGTAATGACATAACAAAAACAAATCATGTCTGATTAAAACCAATGGTTTTACGGCATGATAAAAAGAGTTGTGCATGAAGGTGTTCCAATGGTAGTGCTTGCTGTTCTTCAAACGAGTATATAAAGGAACTCCCATTAATACGATGAGTGTTTCTGGATATATATTTTTGAAGAATTCACCAAAAACATACCAAAAACGTCTGCTGATGAAGATCTTGGCAAGATCCGAAATAGCTATACAGCAACTAAATCCACTATGACCTCCGCGTCACGGACTTCAAAACAGTCAGATACGTTGAATGATGATTTGCGAAAATTTTGGGAAATAGAGGAAATTTCTTATGGAAGAAAATTATCTGAGAACGATAAATGGTGTGAGAACTTTTATGGGGAAACGACTACTCGTCGCAGCGACGGTAAATATACCGTGAGACTGCCATTCAAAGAAGAATTCCCCAATGAAATTTCCTTATGATCTTCTCGTACAACGGCTCTTGGATAGTTTCTTAGAATGGAAAAGACCTTAAGAAATTCTCCATTACTTGAATGCGAATACTCAAATGTACTTCATGAGTATATCAAATTACACCATATGGAAGATACCACGTCTGATGAAATAACACAGAATTCGAGTTATTTATCGTTCTACTTACCGTATCACGCTGTAGTGAAACCAGAAAGCAAGTCCACAAAGTTAAGGGTAGTTTTCAATGCATCCAGGAAAACTGCAAGTGGTCTTTCGCTTAATGACGTTTTGCATACGGTGTCATCGCTTCAGAACGACATACCTGATGTGATCTTGCAATGGCATTTCTTCAAATTCGTCTTTAATGGCGACATTCAGAAAATGTATCGCCAAATACTGGTACATGAAGAAAATCGTCCATTTCAAAGAATTATATACAGAAACGCTGCTGGATCTATACAAGATTTCTGTTTAAATACGGTGACCTTTGGAGTTAATTGCGCTCCGTATTTAGCCATAAGAACTCTGTTACAGTTAAGCAAAGACTATGAATCCACTCATGCTAAACAGATATATGTTGATGATATCTTATCTGGAAGTCACGCACTCAAAGAAGCAGAAAAGTTGCTAATTGAGCTCATGGATTTGCTATCGTGTGGGTGTTTTCCGTTGAAGAAAATCACAGCAAATAATTATGCATTGCTTAAAACCGTAGCTAAAGAAGATCTGTTGGATGAAGATTTTCTAAAGTTGGAAGATACTAGTTCGACCAAAACGTTAGGGATTCGATGGAATGCCCTGACTGATTCTTTTCACTATGCGGTGAATTTCTTAGAAACAAATGTTTCTCGTACGACCAAACGCTCAATTTTGTCCTTAGTGGCAAAATTATATGATCCAGCAGGTAGGTTGACACCCATAATTGTTCAAGGAAAAATCGTCTTACAACAGTTATGGATGGAAGGTACAAACTGGGATGACGAACCAAAAGCTGACTCGTTAAATAAATGGAATGCATTCGTTCGTAACTTCAAAGATATTCCAGAGATACAGATTCCTAGGTGGATTCAATACACGCCGGATAGTGAAATCCAGAATTATCTGAATTACAAAAGAGGTATAAGTGGAAGTCTGCTCAAGAAAACCTTAAAGAAGACGATTTTGTTATTCCTCCTACCGAATGGAGGCTGGGAAGAGTTGTACGTACATTCACTGGTAAAGATTCTATGGTGCGAGTTGCCGATGTTCGTACTCAGAATGGTATAATAACAAGGCCATTATTAGTGTAAATGTGTATTCTGCCAATAGCTTATTATTATATTATTAAAACCACCTTCTCTTAAACACTCAAACCTTTAACACATTTTAATAACTACAGCACTCTACCTCGAAATATGCCCAAATGTCGAGTTTGCCAGTCTAGACACGCTCTTCAAACGTGTCAATCGTTTAAGCGTATGTCCGTGGATGCTAGACGAAAAGTAGTTCGAAAAAAAGGTTATTGCTACAACTGTCTGTATGCATCTCATACCGGCGAATGGTGTAGATCTAGGCAAACATGCAATATTTGCCATAAAGAACACCACACGATGCTGCATGTACTAAATCCCAAACGCGAAAACACACATCAGTCAAGAAGGAACATCCGCCGCGGTAGCGCAAACAGCAGCCTAAATTCACAACAACAATCTGGTCAAAGGACTGGGCAAGAGCGTCGGAGAAATGTACATAAACCTTACGTGCAACTAAGTGTGCGCTCCAAAACATGCCTACCGCAATGGCGAGAGTCCTCTCTAGCGGTGAACCGGCCAATACCCGGTTGTTGATAAACTCTGGCGTCGCACAGACTGTCATTTTGAACAACTTAGCCAAGCGCTTGCGTTTAAAAACTACGAGAAAAAATGGAAAGGAATTTTGCACAATTAATCTCCAATCCTTTTATGACAATTCTGCAAAAGTACAGATCACGGGTCAAATAATATAGCAGTTCAACACCCCATTGCCTGCTTCTACAGATGAAAAGAAATTAAAAGAAATATACAGCCATATTATAGACTTGGCTGATCCACATTATTATAACCCAATCGACATTGAAATCATGATTCGCAGTGACGAGAGAAACAAAGTAATGAAAGCAGGTCTTATACAGACATCCTCAACCATGACCATAGCTGAAAGTACAGTATTTGGATGGATGATATCAGGTGCTTGCCATTATTAATTTATATTCATATTGCATTGCTGCAAGAGGCGGCGGCATGTTGAATCGTCTTCAACAATACTTATAATTTGCATACATACTATTTTTAAAATACAATTGAATTCCCTTTAAACTATTAATAAATTGAATTCCTATCTTTATAAGAAGTTGTTTATGATGGGAACCCTTTATATAGAGTCTTGCGACAAATAAAAGCTTTTATCTAGCTACATAAAGAGTTTCCATCATTCCAATTACTGTTAATGCTGAATGCATCTTTTAACAGTTTCGCTGCATGTTGTGGATCTGCGAACGCAACATACAGACACTTATACTTGAGACGACGAAGCGCTGAGAGACCTGGTTTAATAAAACGTCTAATAATTCCAACTTACACCACAACGTTTGTATTTTCTATCTAATTTTTGGGTATTTGGAACATCTTGTGGTATTTGGTTTCATATTGACTGTGAAAATGTTTCCAAGACCACATTTAATGTGTTGGATAAAAATCGAAATCTTTCTTATACGTGTGTCGGATGTGTAGGAAATCCTGCTGACAATTCTGAGGATGCCTTTAAAGAGGAAATGCGGAATGAATTTGCCAGCCTCAAAGATTCCTTACGTTCACTTGCTCAGGATATCAAAAATGACCAAGTAATATTTAAATCTACTTTCGAATCCGCGATAAGTGAAATCCGTGCTGACCTCTCCAACAGCTTGAAGCAAGTTCAAGATGATGTCTTAATGTGCAAAAATCTTGTAACATCCAATATGGTTGATAATCAGCGAAAGTTTTATGAGCTTGAGTTACAAAACTATATTCTTCAACACCGCTTAAACAGATCTGAAATTGAGAAATTCCTGAGAAGTCAAATGATGCCAATGAAATCGTGAAACGTCTAGGCGTTCATTTGAATGTGGATATAGCTCCAGGAGACATACTTAATGCCATTTTCATAAGAAGCCGTCATGCAATTTTGGTGAAATTTCTGCAATTGGAAAAACGAAATAAATTGATGTCTACCTACTTTAAATCCAAATCCCTTACAGTCAGGGATGTTCTAGGTGACGCTGATAGCAGTCGTCTCTTTCTAAATGACAATTACTCATCGCTGGCTAGTAGACTCTTAAAATTTTGCTCCAAACTGAAGAAAGAGAAAAAGATTATTGGCTATAGTATTATCAACCGTGAAATGCTTAAGTCCAAGTTATTATTGCCTAATAATGTAGTTAAATTAGTTAGCTTTCAGGAGTGTATGGATAACTTCGAGTCAAACTTAAATCTTTAGCACCTTTAAAGTGCTACCTATTTTGTTTCTTATTACATTTTTAATTATTAATCTAGCAGGTTAAATAATGTTGAATTTTTGAAAATGTTGGAATTGAATTGTTTTTTAATATATTTTAGCTGGCACCCCCAAAAATATGAATACTGGTTAATTTTTTATGAACCATATTGACAATCTTGGTCCTATAGCCAGTGATTACAGTATGTTAAAGAATTTATTCAGCCCATTTCCTGAGAACCTCAAAATCGGTCATGTAAATGCCCAAAGCTTATGTCCCTCTAATTCAAATACTAAACTTGAGGAATTCAAGAGTACCTTCTGCGATTCTGGCCTTGATGTAATTGGAGTATCTGAAACATGGTTCAAGCCAGGCATGATTTCCCAATCGTTGCCTCTTCCCGGTTATAACTTAATTAGAAACGATCGACCTGGTGAACTTAATCTAGGAGTCAATTTTCATCAAAAAAGAGCTGGAGCTGTTTGTTTATATATTGCAAATAATTTGCGTTATAAAATTGTTTTTAGGGGCAAAACTTAGGGTGTCTGTGAATCCTTGTTTGTTGAAGTCTTCGGAAATGGTGGATCCATTCTCGTTGGTGTAGTTTACTTACCTAATGGCTGTGTCGATGCATTTGAAAATCTTCATAGTGATCTTTTTGATCGCTTTTCCAGTATTATAGTTATGGGTGATTTTAACTACAACCTTTGTGACCCTGTTAAGTCTATGAATTTTAGGTCTATAGTCTCTAGATGTGGTCTAAACGTTGTCCATAATAACTTGCCTACGCATCTTTATTTGCTCTTAACACTACATCTTTGTTAGATTATTTTCTTTTAAGCCAAACATCTAGCCTAGCTTTATTATTATTATTGCAATTTCCATTTTGCTCTTCACACCATAGTTTAGACTTTATTTAGTCAATTTCGCCAAATTCAGACTGAATATAAAGATTATAATCGTGTTTATTTGGATTCTATCTGGCAACATTTCGACCAAATGCAGATACCCTCTCATTTTTAACTACTGATGTAGATTTACAATTACACACAATTGATGTCATTGTGGAATCTCTCCATTATTTAGTCCCTACATGCAGATCTGAACCAATTGGCAATGGTTATAGCTGGATGAGTTCGCCTGTCATAACTCAGGCTAGAAGAGAAAGAGATCTTGCCTATGGAAACCGAACGAGTGTAAATTGGAAAACTTACTGTAAGTTACGTAATAAAGCTAAGTCCATCATTAGGAAAATTCGTCGTAATTATGGTGGTAAACTTTTTTCGGGTTGTAATAATTCCCAGATATGGGGTAGATTACGTAAACTAGGTTTTATTGGTCGCAATACCACTGAGCTTAATGAATCCGACATTGATACCATAGCTACTAATTTTTTGAGCAATATGTGTGTCATTAAATGTAAATGTTGATTTTTATAAGTTTCCCTGCTCTAATATTGATTATTTACGTTACGATTTTAGTAGATGTAATTTTGAGGTTTTAAATCAGCATATTTTGAGTATTGTTTGGTTGTATGTTTTTAAAAACAAAGTAGATGTAATTTTGAGGTTTTAAATCAGCATATTTTGAGTATTGTTTGGTTGTATGTTTTTAAAAACAAAACCATCGATGATTGTTGTTATGAATTTATTTGTAAGATTAATGAAATACTTCATTCTGTGGTGCCTAAGGTTAAGCCAGATTGTTATAAATTGCCTTGGTATACCCCTGGCTTAAAAAAACTTAAAAATTTGAGAAATAAGTTTCAAACGTCTACAAATCCACAAATTGTGCTGAAAGTAAGAGGATGTTTGAGCATTATTCTAGGGAATTTGATTTTCTAAATAAATTTCTGTACAGCAATTACATTGTGCAATTTGAAAATAAAATAGTTACTAATCCACAGTCATTTTGGCACTCCATAAAAGCTAAATGTAGAAGCAGTGATTTTCCGTCATCAATGTTCTGGGAAGATAAATTTGGAAATTCTCCAGTTGAACAAGCAAACTTATTTGCCGATTTCTTCAAATCCAACTTTGAATTTGGGGTACCAAGTATTGCTTAAATTTTTTTGGATGGTGTTAACTCAAGCACAAATTTATCTTTCTTTCAGTTTGATGAATCTGATATACTCGCTGCCTTATCTGATCTCAAGGATTCACCTAAACCTGATATAGATGGGCTTCCTACGTTGTTTCTTAGGAAATGTAGTGTATCTATTTGCGGTCCGTTAAAATTGATTTTTAATAATTCCCTTAAAGCTGGTACGTTCTTAAACCAATGGAAAGTTTCCACTATAATGCCTATTCATAAATCAGGATCAGAAAATTACATTAGCAATTATAGACCGATATCTAAATTATCTAACGTATCCAAACTCTTGGAACATTTAGTTTATGATAAAATTTATCATTCTATTTTCCAATTTTTATCTGAATCGCAGCACGGTTTCATAAAACATCGTTCAACAATTACTAACCTATTAGTCTTTACTAATTTCTCTATCAAGTCTTTTGAGTCAGGATTTCAAGTTGATACACTCTATTTTGACTTTTGCAAAGCCTTTGATAAGGTATCGCACAGTTTACTTTTAATGAAATTGGCTAAAATTGGATTTCATTCGTGCCTTTTACAGTGGTTTGAATCGTATTTAAGTAATAGAGTGTGTCGTGTGTGTGTGTTGATAATGTTTACTCTAATAGGTATTCAGCAACCTCTGGTATACCGCAAGGTAGTATTTTAGGACCTCTTCTTTTTATATTATTTGTTTATGATTTTGAATCATGTTTCAAACATTCTAAATTTCTCATGTATGCTGACGATTTAAAACTTTTTACTAAAATTTCTTGTCTTCAAGACTCTATTTTACTTCAGGAAGACATCAATCGATTAGTCATTTGGAGTGAATGTAATCATTTAAAACTAAATACTGCTAAATGCTTCCATCTTCCTTTTGCAAGGCGTATAAATTTAGTTAACTCCATCTATGTATTTCATTGGGACTTATTTAATACCTAAAGTTAGTAAAATGTTAGATTTGGGCATTGTTTTCGATCCAAAACTGGTATTTAACTTGCATGTGGATTATATAATGCCTAAAGCGTACTCCACCCTTGCTTTTGTGAAAAGAAATAGTAAAGACTTTCGGAACCCTTACACACGAAAATTACTATACACCGCTTTTGTTAGATCTAAATTAGATTATGGTGCCATTATTTGGAATCCCTACCATAATGTACGCATTAATCGTATTGAGTCATTGCAAAAGAAATTTATTAAATTTGCATTGTTTGAAGTAAATTTCCATAGTCCAATTATATCTTATGAAGCTAGATGCAGATTAATTCACTTGGAAACCCTATCTAGTCACAGATCCAAGTGTTCTGTATTGTTTTTATACAAATTAATTTGTGGATTTGTAGATTGTCCTCCGCTTCTTAGCTGCATAAATATTAATACTCCCTTACGGTGTCTTAGAAATAATGAATTTTTTAATACATCTGTTCATAGAAATAATTACTCTTCTTTTGAGCCTATATTGAGGTGTCTTAAGGAATATAATACTATTAATATGAATTGTTCAATTGATTTTTCGTTTTCACTTAATAAATTTAAAAATATTTTGGATTTATATTACTTTTAGTTAAGCTAGTCTGTAAGGATTGTAATCCATAGACATAAATAAATAAATAAATAAATAGCCATGGTGTTCTTAACTTTGATAATTTTGCTGAAAATGTCAATTCGTTTTCGTTTTCACCCATTACTGAGTATGATCTTTTTATCGCAGTGAATAGTATCAAATCTAATGCTACCGGCTATGACAATATTCCAATCAAATTCGTTAAATTAATCTTTCCATTAATCTCTCCACTACTTACTCATTTAATTAATACTATTTTTACCGTTTCCAAATTTCCATCCAGCTGGAAAGTTGGTCGTATTATATTTTTTTTGATAATAACAATCTAAGACCTATCAGTATTTTGCCAGCTACGTCCAAAATTGTTGAAAATTTAATGAAACAGCAAATTTTATCACATTGTAATAATTTTCCACTTTTGCATCCAAATCAATTCGCTTTTCGCAGGAATCATAATACTACGTCTTTTCTGTCAGGAGACAACTGGATACACACAAAGATTGTATGTTGGTGTTCCTAGATCTAACAAAAGCATTTGATCGTTTAAATCATTCTATTCTTATTGGCAAATTGCAGGAAAAATTCAGTTTCTCTAAAACTGCATGTAAGCTAGTTTATTTTTATCTTTTAGACCGCACACAATATGTTTCTTATGATGGTTTGAATTCTAATATTGGCAACGTCACGTCAGGGGTGCCTCAGGGGTCTGTATTAGACCCCATAATTTTTCTAGCTTATCTTAATGAATGCAAAAATTTGATGAGTAACGATTTCTGTCAACCATACGTTTTTGCGAATGATATCTTCTTATTATACACGCATAATTCTGAACGAATACACCAAGGCATATAAGAAATCGATTAGCTCATTCTCTATTAATGTCTCGTCTAAATTACGGTATTGAGGTTTTTTCCGGAACTTGGACTTATAACAGAGACAAAATCGATAGAACTGTCAGAAAGATCGTTCGCTATATATTTGATGTAAATATACAGGAACATGACCGCGTTAGTGAACTTACTCCTGTATTTCTTACTCCTGTATATTTTTTCTCATACGTCGTTCTCAAGCGTTGGGCATCTCTGTGACGTCGTTGTGGCGAATTTTGCGAAAAGATCTTGGCCTACATCCTTACAAGATCAAATTGATGCAAGAACTGAAGTCGCTTGACCACCATAAGCGTCATATGTTCGTGAATTAGGCTGAGCAACAACTTGAAAAGGATTCGGATTTTCATCGGAAAATCATCTTCAGCGATGAGGCTCGTTTATGGCTGAATGGCTTCGTCAATAAGCAAAATATGCGTTATTGGTCAGACAGCAATCCACACGTAATCCATAAGTCATCATTGCATCCCGAAAAAATTACGGTTTGGTGCGGATTATGGGCCGGCGGCCTCATTGAGCCGTACTTCTTCCGTGATGATCAAGACCGGCACATTACTGTGAATGCGAATAGCTACCGTTCAATGATAACCGAATATTTTTGGCCCCAATTGGATAATATGGACTTGGAGGACATGTGGTTCCAACAGGACGGCGCCACACAGCGAATGCCACAATCAATTTATTGGAAACCAAGTTTGGTGAACGTGTTATCTCACGAAATGGCCCAGTCGATTGGCCGCCTCGGTCGTGCGATTTGACGCCGTTAGATTATTTCCTGTGGGGCTACGTCAAGTCTATGGTCAATGCCAACAAGCCAGCGACGATTGATGAACTTCGTTCGAATATCGAACGTGAAATTGCAGCAGTATCGGCCGATTTATGCTTGAAAACCGTCGAAAATTGGGTTCAACGTCTGGACTTCTGCAAGCGTGCCCGTGGTGGCCATGCAAAAGAAATCGAGTTCCATACATAATGGCATCGAACGTACTTTCACAGGAATAAATAATTTCAGTGGTATCTAAAACCGGTTTTGTTTTATTTAAAAAAACTTTTGTAGCGCTCTTATTGAAAAACCCGTTATGTAATTTATATATGTTAAAATAGTACGAACAATTATCATCGATATTGGCAATACTGTATACTTATTTTGACACATATCAGATACAACCATGTACAGTTGTAATTGACATGTCTGTAACTTCCTTTTTAATAAATACTCTCTCTTGTTTACTAAGCTCGTGAAAGTCACACGCGTTTTACTTACTGCGCCTCTTTAATCATTTCAACAGGTTATGGGCCTCTATGTCGCGAAATAATTTTATTAAAATAAATTTAAAAATTATTTAAAGCGTGCTGACTTTTACAAAAAAATATTTCCGCGGATTGCTGAGATAACGTTCGATTTTCCCTTCTTGTACGCGTTAATACAATGTCAGCCAGTCTACAACAAGTGCTCGTCGTATTCGGTTGCCTTAGTTAATCCGCTGCGCGCATTGCTCTGTTTCTTACGTTCTTGAACATAACTGTTACATACACTCTCTCTCCCTCTGTTATTATTCTAATACAGTATTTTAATTTTTATTTTTTCGGCCGGACTGGTGAAGCAAAACTATGGCGTCCTCCTCGGGAGGCAACTATTACGCGATCTTAGATCCATCGCCAAAAAGGAAAAAGAATAACAGCAATAACATTCAATTGAATGCGAACAATACTTTCGACTTTCCAACTTTACAAAACAAACAAAATGTCATTAACAATAAAAATCAGTGCCCAAAATTCATAGTATTGAAAAGCAAAACACCAGATAAGCCAATACAAAATTTTAACATATTTCTGGTTTCTAAAGCATTAGAAGGAATCTCAAGTGAGCCAACTCAAAAAATAACATTTACAAGAGATGGAAACCTCCTAATCCTCACGAAAAATGAAGCCCAAGCAAATAGATTCTTGAAAGCAACACAACTTCCAGGAGTTTGCCCAATAGAAAGTTTTTTTCATCCAACTCTAAATATAATAAAAGGCGTCGTATTCGCTACAACACTTCGAGATCTTAGTGAGGAAGAAATAAAAGACGGATTAAAGAACCAAGGCGTGGTTGACTGTAAAAAAATTACCAAATTCGTCGATAACACTACGTGTAATACACCACTACATATCCTCCACTTTAACCTCTATCAGCTACCAAAAGAAATTAAAATCGGCTTTCTTAACTGCAAAATTGAGCCCTATATTCCAAACCCTATTCAGTGCAAAAACTGTTTCAAACTAGGACATACAAGAAAATACTGTAAAAGCAATGAAATCTGCGACATCTGCGCAGCCATAATTCATGATCCTACACCTTGTACGAAAATACAATGTGTTAATTGCAATAACGAGCATCGTTCCAACAACAAAAACTGCCCTGTAATAAAAAAAAGACAAGAAATATTAAAAATAAAAACGGTAAACAACTGCTCATACAAAGAAGCCTCACTTCAAATACCAGACACACAAACATATAACATACCTACTGAAAATTTACAAACAGCTATAGAAGAAAGGAAAAAGAAGTTAAACAAAACAATAACACTCAATACCTCTACTGATTCTAATATTACCGAACACAATACAAAGAATACCCAACAAACAACAACAAACCCAATTACAGAAAATTTGAAAAATCTATCAACAACAAACACAACTACAGAAAATTTGAAAAATCTATCAACATCAATCAACAACCTCTTAACACAACATCAAAATCTACAAAAAACGCAAGCATTAAATGTAACCAAACCTACAAATGACAAAAGTAGCTCCTTCTCAAAAAATAGTACTAAAACTACAACTAAAATTACTAAAGACAACCCCTCCAGGTCTAGAGATAGCTCTCTTGACAAATCTAAAAAGCCTCAACAACAAACAAATCCTGGCAGAATACTGCACAGACGGAGTGAAATTGATTCACCCACTGAAGACATGGAACACTAAAATAATAACATATATTTTCACACTTTTCTTTTCAACCTCTCATGTCAGTCACTATTCTACAGTGGAATATAAACGGATTTTATAACAACCTCCATCAGCTTCAAATCCTAATCTGTGATAAATCGCCCGATATTATTGCACTACAAGAAACTCACCACTCGGATAATACATTACGTCTCAATGGCTACGTTTCGTGCCTATCGGACACCAACGGATCCAGTCGAGGCGGCGCTGCACTTTTCATAAAAAACAACATAAAATATAACTTTATAACGTCGTCCAACAATTATTCAGTCACAGCCGATGTTTTCGTCGGATTCAAGCTGAAAATAGTATCTATTTACTTAAATCCCTCAGAACCTATTCTAACAACAGAGCTGTCGCCCTTTTTTAAAAACGACAACCAACGTACACTAATTTTAGGTGACTTTAACGCTCACTCTACTATATGGGGTTCACCAACTACTCTATCTAGAGGCCGCATAATTGAAGACCTTCTTAATGAATCTAACATGATACTCCTCAACGACGGAACTGCGACACACTTTTCAACCAGATCTACTTTCACGCACATCGATCTTTCTTTGGTCTCAGCTGACATAGCACCTCTATCATCCTGGCACATCGATTCACAACTAAACGGAAGTGATCACTTCCCTATATATATCCGTATTGAACAACCGAACCGCACAACCGTTTCCTCTAACCACATACAAACCAGCTTTAACGTCGGTAAAGCAGACTTGAAAAAATTTCAAGAGATCCTAAGCAATATACATATGAGAGAACTGTCATATAACATAAACAAAGAAGCTGCTAGGTGGCAAAAAATTATAAAAGCTGCTGCCAATGATACTATTCCAATCTACAAAAATTGTAAAAACAAATACACATACTGGTGGAATACTGAACTTCAGGTCCTCCGAGACTCGAAACAAAAACTATTTAACAAATTTAAAAAACACCCAACAACGGAAAACTTACTAGCTTATAAAAAAGCCAACGCCCTATTCAAATTTAAAAGCAAAATAGCCAAGAGGGATTCCTTTCTCGCTTTTACTAGCGAAATAAACCCAACTACCCCAATTTCCATAATCTGGAAAAACATACAAAAACTTAATGGTATTAAAACTTTTAATTTCATTCGCCATATTGAATATAACACCCAGATATTGAATAACCCATATGATATTGCAAACCTATTTGCGAATACATGGTCACAACAGTCTAGCGATGATAACTTCAACGAATCCTTCAAATATAACAAAAATAATATAAATAAAACAATAAACTACCAGCTAAGTAATACAACGAAACTTTTAGAGGAAGATATTACCCTATTTGAAATTCAGTCAACGCTAGCTTCGCTTAAGGGAAAAACTCCAGGGTTTGACAAAATATCTTACCCTATGTTAAAAAAATTACCATCTAACATGACTCAATATTTACTCCAGCTTTTTAATTTGATTTTTACCACCGGTATCATACCCCAACAATGGAAAACGTCAACAATTATACCTATTCCAAAACCAAACAAAGATAAAACATCTATAGAGGGATACCGGCCAATATCACTGGTCCCTTGTACTTCAAAACTATTGGAAAAAATTGTTGCAACGAGGATAACATGGATCCTTCTGAAAAATAAACTTTTAAGCACTCACCAAGTTGCCTTCAAGCCTAACAAAGGAACAATCGATGCTCACACATATATGGATCACATCATTGCATCCACTCTATCTCACAAGAATCATTTATCTATTATATCCATAGATTTTGAAAAGGCCTTTGATCGCGTAGGCATACATACAATAATATCGCAATTAAAAGTGTGGAAATTTGGGCAAAAAATAATTAACTTTATATATGCTTTCCTAACAAACAGAAAAATCAGAATCAAAGTGAACAATAATTACTCATTCACAAAGCCTTTACATAACGGGATACCCCAAGGGTCCCCACTATCTGTGGTACTCTTTCAAATAGCAACAGACAGACTTAACAAAATCATCTCCAACAACAACTTCTTCAAACACGTCATCTACGCTGATGATCTATATATTATTACAAAATACTGCAAAAATTCTGACTTACAACAAGAAATTGATGCACTTTTTGTAACCTTAAATAGGTGGTGCAATGTTAACGGCGTCAAAATATCATATTCCAAAACAAAATGCCTGCACATATGTAAAAAACACTCTTGCGTTAATGCAAACATAACCATACAAGGCAACCAAATAGAAACCGTAGAGTCACTTAGAATTCTTGGAGTAATTTTCAACAAGAACTTCTCATGGTCCTCCCACATAGACTTTTTAAAAAAATCGCTACAGTCTCGTTTAAACATAGTAAAATGTCTAGCTGCAAAAAAAAGCAACTCCCACCCAACTACTGTTTTAAGCGCTGCCCGAAGTCTTATTCTTTCAAAACTAGATTATGGATTAGCAATATATGGAAAAGCTCCGATATCTCAACTTAAAAAAATTGAACCCATCTACAACTCATCTATTCGACTTGCGTTTGGTGCTCTTAAGACGACACCAATAAAAAACCTAATGGCTGAGTCTGGTCTACCTACTTTGAAACAAAGATTTGACAGTCTGACTTCAAAACTGGTTTTAAGAGTAATTTTCCCAGCGGAACAACAGCTTCTCAAACGAATTGCGCAGATTCCTGCACAACTGCCATTAAAATACCCATCCACCATATGTATAGCTCTTAAACGTGCCAAAGACATGGACATCAACACTAAACCTCAAAAAATATATTTTCCTTCGGAACCACCGTGGAAGCTGAGCAAATACAGTTTCGTAGAAGATCTGATGCGACTACCCAAAAACTCAACACCTAATATTTCGTATACATCCATTTTCAACGAAATTTCCACATCATATACAAATAATAATTGGAAACTACTCTACACCGACGGGTCAAAAACTGACACTTCAACTTCAATAGCGTTAATAAACGAGCACCAACAAACTGACTTTTTGGCTACCCTTGACCAAAAATCGTCAATTTTTACTGCTGAATCAACAGCTATATATTACGCGTTAAACAAATACAAAAATATTCGCGGCAAATTCTTGATTTGCTCAGACTCTAAATCTACAATAACATCTATACAAAACATTAAAAATAAAAACATAACCATCTCAAAAATCAGAGATATTCTAATAAAATACCACACCAAATTTAAAGTCATGTGGATTCCCAGCCACATTGGGATATTGGGAAACGAATTAGCTGATGAAGCAGCAAAATACGCCACAAACGCTCCGATCATCCAATATCCATCTTTTAACAAAAATGATATAATTAAAATTATTCATACAACTATAAAACAAACAGAAATTGAAGAGTGGTTCAATTACCAACACCACTACAAAACATTTAACCCCAACAAAATAACACCAACATATCCACCAACATCATCAAGACTACACCTTCAGAAGTACATCAGACTCCGATTAGGCCACACCTACATTACACACCGTCATCTTTTCAACCGCTCAAGTTCAGAGATTTGTCCACTATGCAACACAGAAGTAATGAACATACATCATCTAATCTTCAATTGCACCTCTATAAAAGAAGCTCAAATAACCCTACTGGGAAAAATATGCTTACCTGAGTTGCTTCGCAACATCAACATTGAAAATATAAATACTGTACAAAATATTTTAAAACATTGTAATATATACCACCTAATATAAAACTTCACAAACTGTAGAGAAAAAGTTAGGTCAAAAACCTTAGTTGTTAGCACCTAATAAATTATGTATTTATCCTCATAATTTATTATGATCATAAATTTTATAAATAAATAAATAAATAAATACAATGTCAGCCTCAAATATCTTCCCGTTTGAAAAACTGCGTGGTCGCGAAAACTTCGACGTTTGGAAGCGACACGCGAAATCCTATTGGTGATTAGAAATTGTTGGAAAACCATTGAAAAGCCACTATCATCTACGGCTACAGACAAGGAATTGGATGCAGATGAACGTGCAATGGCGGAATTAACACTCATGTTAGAGCCTAGTAACTTTGCGCACATAGCAACTGCAAAATCAGCACATGAAGCCTGGAAAGCCATACTGGCAGCCAATGAAGACAAGGGTCTGACGCGCAAAGTGGAAATGCTAAAGCAATTAGTACAGGTAAAGCTTTCGGATTGTGAGTCCATGCCCGATTATGTTAATCGCATGGTGATGACGTCACTTAGAGCTCAGAGTGCCGGGTTAAAAATTGATGATGAGTTGACGGCCTCGTTAATGCTGGCTGGATTGCCGGATAAGTTTCGAGCGCTGGTTTTAGCAGTGGAGAATTCTGCTACTGATCTCACCGTCGATGGAGTTAAAACTTTATTGCTGCAAGATGCAAAATTTGATAATAAAAGTGAAGGCAATGCCTTGTATTCAAAAAACAGTTCTTTTAAAACCAACAAAAAGAAATTTTATTGTCATTCATGTAAACAAGTTGGGCATATTAGCAAATATTGCCCAAATAAGAAAAAGAAAGAAAAAAATGAGAGTGCAAATAAATCTAGCAAAAAAGAGTACAATGCGTTCTATGCATCGCTGCTTGTAAATAAAAACGGTGTCACTGATTCGTACATAGATTCGGGCGCGACGTCTCATATGACAAAACACTCGAACATTTTATTTAACAAAAAAATTGTACCAAATAAGGAGATAATCGTCGCGAATAACAACAAAATATCTGTCAAATGTGCAGGTGACGTAAAAATGTTGGTAAATACAAAACCAAACAGTAAAAATATCAATGCGATCGTTAAAAACGTTGATTATGTACCAGAACTTTGCACTAATCTCCTTTCGCATTTCTAAATGCTAAGCTGCAAGAAGAAATCTTCATGACGCAACCAATTGGCTTCGACGATGGTTCCGGCCTCGTATGTAAACTGAAGAGGTCCCTGTACGGCTTAAAACAATCAAGTCGAGTATGGAATGAGGAGCTGAATAACGTGCTGCTGAACTTTGGTCTAGAGCGCAGCAATGTCGACCAATGTATATATTATCATGCAGATAAAAATAAAATGCTCATATTGGCGATTTATGTCGATGACGTCCTAATATTTGCAAATGACATAATAATAATCAACGACGTTAAAACCGCATTGTCTACAAAATTCAAAATGAAAGACTTGGGTGAAGCCGCATCAATCTTGGGCATGCGCATCACCTTGGACAAGAAGATGCGTACAATTAAAATTGATCAGAGCCAATATATAGCTGAAGTCCTTGTACGATTTGGCATGGATCAGTGCAATGAAATTTCCACGCCAATCGATCTGAACCAAAAACTGACTGCAGACATGTGTCCAACAAACGACGTTGACAAGATGATGATGAGAGATGTGCCATACATGCAAGCTGTGGGCTGTTTGCTGTTCGCCGCCCAGATATCTAGACCAGATATTTGCTTTGCTGTTAACATGTTGAGCAGATTCTCTGGGAATCCAGGAAAAGCTCACTGGAACGCTGTGAAGCGTGTCATGAGGTATCTAAAGGGCACGATCAACAAAGGATTAGTTTATAATGGTGAGCTGCGATGCTGACTGGGCTAGTGACATTGATAGCAGACGATCTACGACAGGCTATGTCTTCATTCATCAAGGTGCCGCCATTTCTTGGGGAACGAGACGTCAACGTACAATTGCCCTATCAACTACTGAAGCAGAATTTATGGCAATAGTCGCAGCTATTCAGGAATCAATTTGGTTGAAACGACTCGAAAAGGAATTAATTTCTACCTCCACCCAAACATTGGTACTTCATTGCGATAATAAAAGCGCAATACATATTGCAACTAATAATTCGTATTCGTCTCGCACAAAACATGTAGACATTAAGTCAAAATTTATCTCTGAAGCAATGAAATATAATCACATAATTTTAAAATATGTTGAAACTAATAATATGCTAGCTGACATATTAACAAAAGCCGTAGTCGCCATCAAACAAAAGAAATTTTTAAATAAATTTGGAATATTATAAATTTAAATATCAATTAAAGTAGCCATCAAACAAAAGAAATTTTTTAAATGAATTTGGAATATTTTAAATTTAAATATCGATTATCATGAATTCGAAATGGTTTTAGTTTATAATACAAAATAAAATGGCAACAATGTATATACATACTAATATCTAGGAATCAAATAATCTTATTGTAAACGAAATGCCAAAACAATTATACAGAATACTTGTTCAGGGGAGATGTTAAAATAGTACGAACAATTATCATCGATATTGGCAATACTGTATACTTATTTTGACACATATCAGATACAACCATGTACAGTTGTAATTGACATGTCTGTAACTTCCTTTTTAATAAATACTCTCTCTTGTTTACTAAGCTCGTGAAAGTTACACGCGTTTTACTTACTGCGCCTCTTTAATCATTTCAACAATATAAATAATTTTATTTTTTTTAGAAAATCTGTATAAATTTCTCACTATTGCTAAGCATAGGTGTTATTCTCACAATACATGTATAATTGGCCTTTTAGGCTTTCTTTGTATTGATATCAAATAAATAAATAAACATTTTCACTAAATTTTGTTTATTACACAGTGTGTAATTTTTTAAGTCATGGCAAAATAACCATATACGGACACCACTACGTGATAAAAGACCAAAAAAAAAGACCCCTGTCTCCCAGTTTTGCCCAAAGTCCTCCAGGTTTTTTTATGGGCCCCCAAAGAAGTGGGGCCTCGGTGTCATTTTTGCAAAAAAGTGATCATCTTCTCAAGCTCATATCTTGCAAACCGGTCGAAATTTTGATTTACTCTCTGAGGCAAAGTTGTAGCTCCTGTCATAAAGAACAAAAATTGTAATTATAAAAAATGAAAAAAACCTTCGTCTACAAAGTAAAAATCGCAAAAAACTTTAAAAAATTCAATTTTTTTTACCTTTTTCCCCCTTTTCATTTCCATAGGTAGCAAACCGTTCAAAATTCAAGGAAACAATCAACTACAAGAATGACCATAAGATCGCTAGAACATATGGACTTCCTAGGAATGATTCTTAACACCGATTAGGTAGCCCTTAGATAGCCGCAAAAGTGAAAAATTTCCCGAAAATTTTTTAATTTCATTTGTTTTTTCTTTACTTCAACATTGAGATACTATAAAGCCTTCTCCCGTAAGTGAAAAGGCATGTTGCAGGTTTCATTGTTATACTATTACTTATTTTATTAATCTTAGTCTTTAGGTGGTATGGGTTGACATTTAGAGTTAGGGTTGTAACAAAGAGTAGTAGCATGGATATTTAGTAATAATGATTCAGTGTTGTAGGGATTAAGAGTCTCAGCAGGGGGCACTACAATACTATGCTATCTATTACAAAAATTATAAAAAAAAATATTCGCATTATGTTTATAATGTTGATGGCCCTGGACTTGCAAATCGAACTCTCTTAAGTTGTGGATCCAAATCGTCCGAATCTGACTCTGATTCAGAACTTATGGTGTCCACAGGCACGTTACTTCCAGACTGCCCTCCATCATCAGCTTTTTCTTTTTCATTAACATCATACAGGGTGATCTTGTGACTCCACCAACATACCTGAAATGAATTAGTAAAGAAATCAAAAAAGGAATGCAAAACAATGCATCAATAAAATTGATATTACCTCTGCAAGCAATGCGTCGAGTTTTTTTGTCTTTCCATGGGCATTGTGGGTTGGTGAAACCTTTCTCCTTGCTCATCGAATTCGGTAGGGAGTTGTTTGATAAAATCGTCAAAATGAAAATGAAGAAAATTCAACTTTTTTTTAGTTTGGGTTGTGTTTTTTGTGAATTCAATGCAGATCTTTGCTTCCAGGTAGTTTTTTGAATTTATATGTTCACAATTTCATCTTTATGACAAGAGCTACAATGTGTTTCCAGGTATTTTTTTTATATTTTGGGTTGTTTTTATGTGAATTCAATCAGTCTTGTGCAGTGTTTAGTCGCGGATAGACGTACAACAGTAATCAAGCGGGTTTCTTTCCATTCAAAACACTTTGTACAAACATTTTGCACCAATTGCAAAAAAAAAAGAAAAAGAATCAAGTTACTGTTTCCCATAGTGAACGTACAAACAAAACACCTACTGCCGTCGTAGCATTCCAATTGTGTAAATGAGTAGTGCGAAACGCAAAAGGTTTTGGGGAAACACCCCCAGAAACATACATTACATTAGTGAAAACCATAACAGATTTTCTGCATTGTCGGATATTGATGCAGACGAAATTGACGATGCCTACAGCGATAATGAAATTTCCGAAAAGGACTTCAAATTGGTTATTCCGCCAATAATCGTTTATAGCTCTCATGGATTCGCAACAGTCGTTAAGCTGCTCGGCACAAAGTATCAATTCAAAAGAATGTCCATTGGTACTAAGGTAACTTCCCCATCTATAACGGACTATGATGACGCGAAGAAAAAGCTGACTTTGTCGAAATGTATGTTTTACACTCATGAAATGAAGAACACAAAATTATACAAAATAGTTCTCTTTTGCCTTCCAAAACTCCCAACAAAAGAAATTGAGGATGAATTGAAAAACTCCTACAATGTTTCCCCTACAAGCATCAAGGAAATTGTAACTTCTCGCTCTAGTGTTGACGATGCGATATTTGCGCTAGAGTTTGATAGAACGTGCCATTCTAAGCACCAGGCGCAAAAAATAAGACACTTATGCGGTATTGTAGTTCACTGGAGGAATCCAGCCAAAGGAAAAAAAGGGCCGACATTATGCACCAGATGTGCAATGTACGGACATGGCGCGAGACACTGTTTCCGTAACTGCATTTGTATTGCGTGTGGAGGAAACCACGACTACTCGATATGTCCCATCAGTAAATCGCCTCAGACCAGCACTATCACTTTTAAATGTTTCAACTGTTCTAAAAAGAACCTTAAAAATATTAACCACAGAGCAGACGATCCCCGATGCCCATGTCGTAAGGATTACATTTTGTTACGTCAAAACTTGTCCAGCAGAAGCAGAAACTTTCCAAACATGCCTCCTCGTGAAAAATTCACTTATAATGCAAATGATTTCCCTCTAGCTTCTGGTATGAAAAACTTTCTGCCGGATACAAATTGGTCATTAACTCCAAGAAGAAGCTACGCCGAGGCACACAAAGAACATCTTTCACATCCAAATAATAGCAACGAACTGTTTACTATCGATGAACTCTTCAATATTTTTACGGGAGCTATCTCAGATCTCCGAAACTGTACTACAAAAGCAGATCAGCTTAATGTCTTAATGTCCATACTTAAATATGCAATATAATTCCCATTCCAATCGTTTAAATATAATGCATTGGAATTGTCAGGGCATCTCTGACTATCCAAAATCGATCCAACTAAATCAATTCATGATGGCCAATTCTATAGGCCTGCTACTACTAAACGAAACCTTCTTGAATTCACAACATAAATTTTCATTGCCCGGGTACAAAATATACAGAAACGACAGGAGCTCTCACGGTGGAGGCGTAGCAATCGCAATTCGTTCAACCATACAACACAAGGTTAACAACGATATACCGACCAAGCAAATTGAAAACATATCTATCACTGTAATCATCGAAAATAAGGAAATACAGTTTATTGCTGCATATTCTCCAAAGCACTCGCCTGATTTCATCAGTGACCTTGATTTGTTGACTTCGTCCCGGGAATTCTTCTTATTTGGTGATCTAAATGCGCAGAACACAAGCTGGAATTGCCATAAGTCAAACTACGCTGGAAACGCATTGTTCAATCATCAAATATCTTCTAACTATTATATTTATTATCCTAACAACCATACTAGAATACCCCAAAATGTAGTTGACAGACGTCCATCAACAATTGACCTATTACTTACAAACTCCACTTTAAATTTCACTGACATACAAACTCATCCGAATAAGCTTTGCTCAGATCATGTACCACTTACTGTCAGTGTAAATAACAGTATTTACGAAAATAAAAAACTTTACCATGACTTCTCAAAAGCTGATTGGAACAGATTTGCATCTCTGATGACAATTCAAATTCTTGCATCATCAGTATTTAACGATGAGATTACTTTTCTGAATATTGAAAAGATTATCGAAACCTTCACGAATATTTTATCCTCTGTCTGTTCAGATACCATTCCGTACCATCTGAACAAATCCGACAATCTGCAAATATCCGGAGTGTGCAAGCGCCTCATCGCTATGAGGAATAAATACAGAAGAAAATTTCAAAGATCTCTTGATCGAAACATGAAAATAACATATCGCGCAATAATTAGAGAACTTTCTAAGCTTATATCTTTTCACATCAGCAAAATTAGAAATAATCGTTGGGCAAGACTGCTTTCTAACTTACCAATTGGAAACAAAAAGTTCTGGAAGATCACAAAACATATCAAGGGTGGAAATAAACCTGTGTCTACACTCACCGTCAATAATACCGAAATACGCAATTGTCAGGAAAAAGCTGAAGTTCTTGCAAATCATTTTGCAATTGCACATTATGTAGTCCTGTTGAAAAAGAGGTTAATGATTTTTATGAATATATAGAAAATGTCACTGCTGATGAAGGCTCCTTTTCACTCACCAATGTTGAAGAAGTCAAATATTATATGAAAATACTTAAAAATTCGAAAGCGCCAGGTTTAGACAATATTCATAACATTGTTCTTAAGCATCTGCCCCCTCCAGCACTAACATTGCTAGTAAAAGTCTTCAACTTCTGCATAGAGCAGTCTTATTTCCCAAAACTCTTAAAAAAAGCAAAAGTTGTTCCAATACCCAAAAAGGGCTAGCTATAGACCAATTAGTTTACTAAGCTCAATTGGAAAAATATTTGAGAAAATCTTGCTTCATAGGCTTAAGTCATTTGCGGACGAAAATAATCTAATCCATGAAAGTCAGTTCGGGTTTAGAGAACAACACTCAACGACACACCAAATTAAACGAGTAGTCAACTTAATAAGAGCAAAAAAAAGTATAAGACAGTCAACTGGTGTGGTTCTTTTAGATATTGAGAAGGCATTTGATTCGATCTGGCATAAGGGCCTCATATTCAAACTGCACAAATTGAACTGCCCAGTGTACCTTGTAAAATTAATTAAAAGTTTTCTCACAGACAGAAAATTTGTGGTCAATATAGATGATAATTACTCCAATGAGCGAGGCATTCCTGCTGGAGTACCGCAGGGATCGGTGCTGTCTCCTCTGTTGTACTCACTATACATTTCTGATTTTAAATCACTAAGAGGTCACGACGTAGCCTTTTACGCAGACGATAGTGCATTTATATGTCATGGTAAAGTTTCCAATGCCATTGTAAAACGAATGGAAAAGGCACTATGCTCAGCTAGTAAATATTTTTCTAAATGGAAAATTCGAATTAATGATGAAAAATCGCAAGCTATATTGTTTCCTTTTAATAAATCTCCAAAGAGAATTCCATCTAGAAATTTTTCAGCTCAAGGCTACATTATTCCCTTATCAAACTCAATAAAATATCTTGGAGTAACAATAGATAAGCGTTTAACATTCAAAGAGCACCTTGAAGATACTACCTCAAAGGCAATTAGATGTGGTAGAGCACTTTTTCCACTTCTGAACAGGAAGTCAAAACTAAACGTGAGAAATAAACTACTTTTATATAACATGTGTATAAGGCCAATTCTTACATACGCCTGTCAAGTCTGGGGCAGTTGTGCAAAGACACACAAAAAGAAGCTCCAAATTATACAAAACAAAAATCTGAAAATTATATTCAATTTATCTCGACGATATCCTACCTCTGATCTGCATCGCAAATCCGGACAGAAGATGATTGAACCCTTTATAACTGATCTGACTCTGGTATTTGAAAACAAATGCAGGAATTCAAACTACCCACTTTTGAGAAGTTTAGTGTCACAGTGACTAAGGAATCTATATTTAATCATATAGATCTTGTTAGTAACTGTCTTATAAACTTACTCGCACTGATGTACACATAGGTTTTTAACTACCTTTTTTCCTATAAAATATTAAAATGTAATTAATTTATAGCACTTTTTTTCTTTTTACAAATGGACTACATTTGGTGTAATATATAATACATATAAAATCTCAAACTCTGTTATTATTATAAGTCGATACACGGTAGAATAATAAATAAAAAATGTGAATTCAATGCAGGTGTTTGCTTCCAGGTAGTTTTTTGATAGAAATTTTTTTGAATTTATATGTTCACAATTTCATCTTTATGACAAGAGCTACAATGTGTTTCCAGGTATTTTTTTTTTATTTTGGGTTGTTTTTATGTGAATTCAATGCAGATGTTTGCGTCCAGGTAGTTGTTTGATAGTTTGGGCACGGGAACTCACCCACCAGGTTTATTATTAGAATGCACTTACTATCAGTGAAGGTACAGTGCACTCACACACTCGGCCTCCTCACTGACAATTATTTACGTTTAAAGGTTTGGAAATCAACATTTTTTTAAGAAATCGCTTATTTTCTTAGACTTCAATTGTTTTGAAGCGAAATTTTGGCTCCCAGAAAGTACTTTTTAGAAAAACCTCACTATCTCCGGTCTTAGAAGGGTTAATGCGGAGTATTATACCTTAAAAAAAGCTTGAAGTGTTGTATTTTACTGAGTCTAGGAAGAAATAAGTTTACTAGGGCTTTTTTTATTAAAAAAGTGAGTGTTATCCAATATTTTAAGTGCACCTTAAGATCTCTCATAACTGTAATAAAATGTGAAATACAAACATTTTGAAAATATTTTTTTGTTGTGTTTAATTACCACAAAATGTATTATAGCCCTGTACACGTATTTTTAAGATTAACTGTAGTTCAATTGAACTATTCACTCATGATACAAATACAAGGTAGTAGCATAGTAGCTAGCATAGTTATTGTCAAAATCAGCTGATAAAAATTTACCCATACATGTGCAATTGTTAACATAGATAGATGCATAGATTAATACTTATAGTAGATCTACTAGTTCTCCCACCAAATTTATGACATTTGGCCTGGTGTGATATTTACGTTTGATGTTGAAAAGAATTGCTTTACTAATACCAGATAGAGGCAATGGTTCAATACAACGAACAAAATAACAACAACGGCATTTCGTTTTGTGTGTTAAAATTATTGTGTTAAATACAACACAAATGTATGCCAACAATAACAGTCAATAAAAAAGGGTAAAACACATTTAAATTTCAGAGTTTTTCACCAAAATGACATGAAAAATTAAAGCAAGAAGTTATTGTAATTCCACCTGGTGTATATCACTTCTCGTCAAACATCTCTGTATCACACCGACCGCATCACGTAGAGTGTGAAAGGAAACGTCAGATGAGCCAAATATTCTCTCTAGGCTGAGATTACTCTATGGATAGATGAAATCAAAGGAGAACGCACTCACACAAACAACTTTGACATTTACTGGGTACGATGAAATGTAAACAAAGGAAATCATATGGGCTGACGCTACTACTTTGTATTTGTATCATGGATTCAGTCTTGTGAACTAGATGAACTAGTTCACACTGTTCCACTCTTTTGTTTCAGTAGTTCACTACTCTGTATTTGTATCATGGATTCACTCTTGTGAACTAGATGAACTAGTTCACACTGTTCCACTCGTTTGTTTCAGTAGTTCACTTGTTTAAGCAGTTTCTATTATCTCAGTTGTGCAGTTTTCTCCGCCATTTTCTAGTTTATGGTCTCTTTGTCTCACTCAATTTGCATAAAGGTGGCTAATGTTGTAATCTTTGTGGAATGGATATGTAACCGGCCTGTGCACAATAACTACAGCGCTAATCACCACATTTAATCCAAAATATAAAAAGATTATGTGAACACCAATATTTCAGAGACGGAATAACCCAATCGTTAAGTCGATCTTCAATAGGGTGATTTAGTATAAATAAATATCACAGTATTGGAAACACTTTAGAAATCTGCAAAAATCAGATCATTTGGCGATTATTCGCTGCGATTGAACTAAAACTACAAGTTGAACTGAAATGAGCTCTTTAGCTCACAGCTCATATGAACTGTTAAGCTGCAATGATTCAATGAACTAGTGAACTAAATGAATGAACTTGTTCATTCTGTTGAGCTGAACTAAAATGAGCGCTCACTTGAATGAACTAAAATTCCAGGAACAGACCTAGTATAGATCGGCACGGGCCCTCGCAGGGACCTATGTTGCTCGTACCGTGTGGTAGAAGTTTTGGAAAATCGTGAAATTTATATTGCCATCAGTCGCAGCCCCCCGGGCTCAGGCAGGGGGGTTAAAATTTCCTCTGTACCTGAAGTCGATGTGTGGCAAAATCCAAAAAATCACGATTGTTTTAAAAAAAAAAAAATATTTTCTGGATATTTTTAAAAATCCGATATGTGGATAACTAAGACAGTTATCGAAAAAATGTATTTAATTTTTTTTGTTTATTTCGACTCGTTTTACACAAAAAAGTTGTGAAATCGGTACCATAACACGGCACCACACTCGTAGTATCATCCTGTATGTCCGAACTTTGGGGGCCCACAACTCCGAAAATAGGCGTTGTCCCCGATTTTTTTATTTAATTTTTTTACTTAAAATTAAAAGTTCTTTCCAATGGTAATAGTTTGGAGCCGAAGAAAGTTGCCGACCTATTCTACGTTTAAGCCGAATATTGGTTTTAATTTTTCTCAAAAACAAAAAAATTATTTTAAAAAAAATTGCGCGAATTACACATTACCTTAACTTTAATTTTGGGGGACCATAACTGCGAAACAATTCATTTGCCTGGAATTATTCCAACGATTTCTTGGTCTTACGCTGGGTTTACACAGGCGAAGATTACAGCCGTAAGAGGAGCACAAACGTCAAATTCCGTATAAAACATTCATCGCAATATTGTAGTTGTGTAAACAACGTACAACACGGCCTTAAGTGTGGTAACAGAATAAATAGCACTGAGAGGGTAAAAATTATACACTCAAACGTCATTCATTACCTCCCTTCTTTCCATTCCATATTATGGTGTCTGGTTTGCTTCTTGGCCATAAGATTATTTTGAACCATGCACTTACGGCTGCTCATTCCTTTATATAGTTTAAACAGAGGTTACAATTTGCATTTTGTTTTATTTATCCTCATTAATTCACTTTATCTACATTTTATTTTTCCAGCTGTAAGATGGGCATTGAAACTCAACTACAGCAAACAACGACCACCGATACTTAGGTATTACTAAATATTTTTGATTTTTGTTAATTTTATACGTAATTAAATGTTAATTTCGGTCATTGGCACAATGTGCTGCCAGATTTTGTATACTATTGTTATATATTTCGCGGTATGAACAGGTTTGTGAAAAATCTAGTAGTGAATACAGCCCAATTGCATTTGCAAAAGTGGCATATAACAGAATAGATATAAATATACCTAAGTTTCGTGGTATATTCAACTACAGTCTTGAATTTCTCCCGAAAATTTGTAACCAACTCCGATTTAAACACATTTAAACAAAGTCATTAGCACACAAATTACAAACACTGCATTATTTACCCGCAACACCGCAAAATATTTGTACACAGCTTATTTTGTACGCTGGCGTATTTTGACCAATAATGCGACGGATTGGCAAGCATATGCTTGTGAAAAGTACATTTTGTGTACTCCGACGTCGGTTTCTCAACGGCGTTGGCTCATATTAGGATTCGAGCCGCCGCACAGAGGGGTTTTTTAACGATCTGGTCGGCCAAAATTATTTGAAGCAAATTTATGAAGCAGAATGAAAAAAAATTACTCAGTGAGGCGTAAAAATAATAATTTGTTAACATTTGGGGGGTAGAGAAGATCTTTTACAGCATTTGGAAGAAAATACCTCAAATTTTTCAAGTTTAAAATGCAAAATATAAAATAAAACAAACAAATCCTGTTTTTATTCAATAATAACAAAATTCCCAAAATTAAAAGAAAAAAAGGGGGTGTAGAACACATTATTGTAAACAACAAATGGTTAATAATGTCGAAGTTCAGGCATATGGAGTGATTTTGTGATCCCAACTAATTCTAGGAGCCGTCCTGGTAGTTGTTTTACATATGTAAACGGTCGAAATAAGTATAAAATATTAAATGAAAAAAATCGATTACTTGCTTAGTTATCGAGTTATGGAAGTTGAAAAATGTTAAAATGTTGAAAAATAAAAAACCCAGTGTAGGGTTTATTTTAATTTCGGTTTAATTAATTTCATGATTTAATTTGAAAAAAATCGCGTGATTTCTTTCTGAAATTGTGAAAGGGCTCTTTTAGTCAATATGGCGACCACATAAAAAAAATTGAGCGATTTCTTTGTGAAATTGTAAAAGGGCTACTTTAGTCAATATGGCGACCACATACAACAACAATAATTTGTATTTTTGTTGGCGAAAAATAATTTAAATTTGTTTTTCGGCATGTTTATGAAATTTTTGCATGCAGTTTTCGAGAAATCTTCCTAAGCTTTCCAACGATACCTATATTGCTATACCCCACCGGAAAATGTTAAGCATATAAAAAATAAATGGTTTACCATTAAATCCCATGAAGGGACAGGGGAGAGCTTCTCACAATCACTGAGCTGTGCGCTTTCCAGTTTTCACTCACTGATTGGGACCTACAGCGTTACTCCGATTCCGAACGGTATTTTGAGTAGCTTTTTCATGGCTACATAAATACTCGATAGTGTCGCCGTCACTATGCGAGGTAACCGCCGCCGAAAGAAATATTAAGGTGGTCTGAGCAGGGATCGAACCCAGGACCTCATGCACAAGAGGCGCGCACACTACTATTGCACCACCGACGGCCCCAAAGCATATAAGGGGCATATATATTCAAGGTTCGGGGACCCGTAATCCGAGAAATATGGCCGATCGCAAAAAAAAATATATATGTATACATTTTCTCTGAAAGACTAGTTCTAGTATATAGTTCTAGTATAAGTTCTAGATATAAGCCAAAATGTTTGTTATCGAAAAAGGATACGAAAATTAATGTTTTTTAATTTAAAAGAAAGCCTTTTTTTCATTTTTTAATTCAACGTTATAATATTAATTTGTACAATTTTTATTCTGTTGTTCGACCTTTTCCTTATCAATAAATAATCAATATTCTTCGAGCTTGAGGTCAGATTTGCTGTTATATTTATTTTCCTCGATGTTTCGCTACTCCTTTGTGTAGCATCATCAGGAGATATAAACAATATTTAACAATTAAAACAAAACAAAATTAACAATTGTGAAAAATTATGTCAATTTAAAAATTTTCAAACAAATTTTCCCGCCTTTTTTCAAAATTTTTTGAAGTTACACAAACAAAAATAATGTTCGTAAAAAGTTCATATAAATTAACCCAAAGAAAAATATTAGATTTATATGATAAATAATTCTTGCTTAAATGGTTCTACTTTTTACTAATTAAATGTCTGTAAATTTGGGCTACATTATCTGTATCTGTTTTATAGTTAATTCTTTTCAATGTTGGTGTATTAATTATCCGTAGCATTTCTAACATATAACGACGTTTATAATTGTTTTCTTTATTTAAAACCGCTGTATCCTGAAAGTTTGGGTAATGATTTAATCTAGCACAATGGGTTGTTAATGCTGTTTTCTGTGTAGAAATGTGCCTATATTTCTGATCTGATTTGTGTCCTGCAATTCGTGTCTTTAGTTTATTTTTTGTAGTCCCTACATATACTTTGTTACAAACCTCGTGTCATTTCCTTTACATGGTATGTTATATACTATATTACTCATATCAAATTTGTCCAAACTATCCTTTGTTTTACTAAATATTCTGCCTATTGTGTTATATGTTTTGTGTGCTATCCTATAATTCTTGTCGTCAAATATTTTTGACTTCGCCAACCTATCTGTTATTCCAGGTATGTACGTTATTGACTTGTAAATTTTTGGCTCATCTGTAGTAACCCTGTTCGGTTGTCGTTTATCCTCAAATTGCCTTATCAGTCTGTTGGTAAGATGGTTCGGGAAGTTGTTGTCCTTGAGAATGTTCCTTATCCTTTCCTTATTGACCTTGTGGAATTCTACATCACTTATAGTCAAAACGCGGTTTATGAAATTTTTCGCCGTATTTATAATCACACGTTTTTGATGTTTCGAGTGGAAGTTGATTATTCTTCCTGAAGACGTTGGTTTCTGATACCAATTAATTGATAAATTTTCCCCTCTCCTGACCACCAATGTGTCCAAATAGGGAAGTTTTGAATTTGACTCTTTCTCCATTGTAAATTTAATACTGGAGTGGAAACTGTTAAAAACATCCAAAATTGTATTTATTTCGTCCTCTGAAACGACACAAAATAAATCGTCTACATATTTTGTTAAAATTTTTGGTTTTATATCCAATTTTTCGATACAAGAGTCCAGTAAATTTTCCATAACGATGTCAGCAACTATTGGAGAAGCTGGTGAGCCCATTGGGAGTCCCTTTTGTTGCAAATATATCCTCCCATCATGTTGTAAATATCGGTTATCCACTATACAAAATCTTAATATATCTAAAAATAAAGATTTATTAATGTCTGTATGTTGCTTTAATGTGTTCCATTTTTCCTCTATGATACTGATAGCTAAGTCTACGGGAACACTCGGGAATAGATATACTACATCAAGCGAAACTAAAATGTCGTTACTATTAATCTTCTGGTTCTTTATTCTGTCCTTAAATTGTATTGCATCTTTTACATTATATTTTGAATTTTCCGTTATCTTTTTAAGGATGTTTGTAATGTATTTACACAGTTAATATGATGGTGAGTTAACAAAAGAGCAAATTGGTCTTAATGGAAAATCTTCTTTGTGTATTTTTGGAACTCCATATAATCTCGGTGCTGTGGATACTGTTGTTTTAAGTTTATTCTTCTGTGTTTGATTAATAATTCCTACTTTTTTAAGTTCGTCAACGAATTTATTATTCTTCCTGTCTAGTGTACTCGTAGGATCTTTGCTCACTAGCTTGTATTCTGCTGTATTTCCAACAATGTTGCCTATTCTCGAGTCATAGTCACATTTCCTTATAGCTACTGTTGCATTTCCCTTATCAGCATTAACAATTAAAATATCCTTATTACTTTTAAGGAATTTCTCTGCCTTATTCACTTTATCTAAAAAGAATTTATCTGTACTCGTTAGTTTCATTTTATTCATTTGACTATCTAACATTGTCGTCAATTTAGTCCGTGCTATTTCCTGTTCTTCCTTTTCCTCTAAAGTTTGTACAAGATCCTCAGCCTCTGCGATCATTTTCAAAATTGGGAAATCTTTCCTCTCTACTGGTAGTGCATGTTTCTGACCAAGTGAAAGAATCCACTTCACCTCTCTTGGAATGTCTACGTCAGTTTTATTAACAAACTGTAGCAGATCTCTTATATAGTCTGAACATTGTATATATATAGAATGCATATAACCACTTGTTTCTAGTAATTTCATTAATCATTTACATCACTTAATTTCACAAAATCATTCAATCATAATTATTTTCATATTCATTGAATTCAAAGTTTTAGTAACCACATCCAAATTAAAGTAATCGTTGAGTTGGTTACACTAATTACACACACAACCTGATGTAAAGCTTTTCTTCGTTGAGTGCAACTTTTATAACGAACATTTCATTGTTTTTGTTTTGTCTCATGGTAAAATGAGTAAGGTAAACTCGTTAGAACAGCTGTTTTCAACATGTTTCTTGCTTAGGTGTCACTCTTATGTCAAATTCACATGCATTTTGTTGTTGTACTTTTTTGTTTACTTTTACAGTAGATACACCCATGAAGAAAATTTGACAGATTATGGACACCAAACAAAAACAAAATGCCTGTGTTTGTTGTAACAATTCCTAGTGCGTTTACCTTACTTATTTTACCATGTTTTGTCTCTATTGCTCATTGTTTGAAAGCTCACTGTGTGAGGGTATAAAAGCAGAGCACACAACGAGGATCGCTCATTCTCTAATAACGGGTTGGTTGGTGTAGACGGTCGCATAATTTCAACGGCTAAACATGGCAAATACAAAGACGGCGAAAAGCTGTCGCTATTTGTTTTGTTTGGTTGGATGTTGTTGCAAAAAAAGCGATAAGAAGCAAAAAAATACAACGCAAAGAAAAGTTAAAAATAAAATAATTAACGAGTGTTAAAATAGACAGGACTATTTAAAACAAGAAGGATGGTTACATGTGTTACAGGAAAACATGAAGTTTTTCTAGAAAACGCAATTGATCTATTGTTTTGTTTAAAAAAAAAAAAACTTTCCATGATGACTGAGTGTAGTAAATGCAAGTCAGCGATTCGTGGCGAAACTGGTGTGCTTTGTGCGGGAGTGTGTAACAAAGTCTATCACTGTACTACTAAGTGTTCGGGGTTAGATGTATACTCAGCAAAAATTTTGGAAAACAGAAACTTTATAAGATTTATATGTGATGACTGCATGCAGTACATACATAATGTGGATTTGGTATTGGTGCAAATTCAAGATGAAGTAAAAAGGAATAGACAAAGCATGGCGGAATACAAAGACGAATTTGAGGCATCACTTAAGAAAAATTAAGTTGAAACTAAGCGTTTAATGGATTTAATGGAAGAGCGGTATGAACGAAAGCTTAAAAAATGGAAAAAGTTCAAAGCGGTTGCGAAAAGAGTGTCCAAGAAATAAAGAATGTGTGTGCAAATGTCGGTGATTTGGAGAGTAAAAACAAGCAAATGTTGGATTCTATCGAGAAAAAGAATGATGCAATGTGTGATGAAATTAAGAAATCAATAATGGAAAAAGGGCAAATTGATAGCGAAGAAAATGTCCAAGAATTAAAGAATATGTGTGCAAATGCCGGTGAATTAGTAAACAAAAACAAACAGATATGTGAATCTATCGAGCAGTGTAATGCCAAAATGTGTGATGACATAAAAAAAACAATCATGGAGACAAGCGTCAGACAAACAACACGAACATATTCAGATGCAGGTAAAGAGATGCCATCTGTAAGTAACAAAACAAACACAAATAACGAAAAGTCAAAACAGAAACAGCGAGTTGTGAATACAAAGTTAACAACACAAAAAAACCCAACATACCCGGAGACATTAAAAACGACATTGCCAGATGTAAATAATCAATTAACAGTGGAACCTCAATCATATTCGGAGGTAGTTAAAGAGACGGTACCAGACGTCAACAAATCAAAACCGAACATAGAAAAACCAAATAGAAACAGGGAAGTGAAAAAACAAAAACAACGCAAACGTATTCAGAAGCAGCTAAATCGGTGTTGCCTGAAGTTAACAAATCAAAAACGATCATAATAAAACCAAAAGTGAAACAGGGAATTGAGAAAACAAGAGAAACTCTAAACAGAAATGTCAATCCGGTTGGTTTGGGAATATTGCGTGTTGAGAATAGGAGAAATGGAACTATTGTGATACAAAGTGAAAACAACGAGGAGAGCGAAAAAATAAAAAATGCATTGGAAGCAGGTATGGGTGACGACTACGAAGTTAGGGTGCCCAGACCAATAGAACCAAGCTTTGTAATAACGGATATGTCTTTTAAATACTCAGAGGATGAACTAATTGAAAAGCTAAAGAAACAAAACCAATTTATAAGAGACAACGTTTTAAAAGTTATCAGAAATTATGAATTCACCAAATTCAATATATAATACGCAAATAAAAACGGACATTGAATCTTACACAAAAGTAATGGAAGCAAAAAGACTGAATATCGGATGGGAAAGATGTCGAGTGTATGACGGTACAAGTTTAAAACAATGTTTTAAGTGCTACGGCTACAATCATAAGGCAAATGAGTGCAATAGAGAGGAAATATGCATAACGTGTCACGGGAATCATGTGCCATCAAATTGTACTTTGGAACAAATTAAGAAGTGTATAAACTGCACGAGCGTAAATAAAAAACTGAATCTGGGATTAAATCAAGAACATTTTACGAACGACAAAGCATGCCCGGTATATATGCATAAATTAAAAATGAAGAGAGAGAAAACTGGATCAAATTATTAGCAATCAAGTGAAATAACTGCGTTTTACACAAATATACAAGGACTAATAAATAACTTTAACCAAATTGAAATATTAGCGGAAACGGAACATCCAGAGTTTATTATACTCTCGGAAAGACATCTTACTGGAGAAATTGAAGAAAATGAAATATTCGTAAAAAACTATGATCAAATACTATCGCTTTCAGATAACAAAAGAACGGGCGGTGTGATTATATACTACAGTAAACAATGGAACGTATTGAAAATATTTGACAGAATAAAATCTTCAAGTTATTGGATAACGGTCTGTATGGCGAAAAAAGATGGAGGAAAATAATTGTAGTGGCAGTTTATAGATCACCGAGCGGATCCGAGGCGGAGTTTTGTGAAATTTTTCAGCAAATTGTAGAAGAAATTTATGAAGAAAATTATGACGTTTTAATTGTGGGTGATTTTAATATAGATTGGTCAAAAAATAGCTTTTATAAAAACAAAATGGAAAGCACGATAAACGATAATGGAATGAGGCAAATCGTGAAAGATTACACGCGCGTGACAAATATATCTAGAACTACCATTGACTACGTAATAACAAATAATTATAACATAACTGCTGAAACTGACACGGAAAATAAAATATCTGATCATGAGATGTTGAAAATAAAGATAGAACATGAATGTGCAATAATTAAATCACAAAATAAGTATGTGCGAATATTTAAGTATCACAAACAGAAATTTTCAAATGAAATGTGTGCAATATCAAAGTATAACAATACCGCTAATCTTGACCAAAATGTAGATAAATTTGAGACTTGTTTTGGAAACGCTGTGCAAAACCTCACAAGAAGAGTAAAACTGAAAGAGAATGTTAACAACAACAAATGGTTTAATGATGATCTGTATGGAATGAAAATGGAAAAAAAGGACAAATGCGAAAAGGCAAAGCTTGAAAATACGATGCAGGCATGGGAAGAATACAGAATATTACGTAACAAATATAAAGTAAAAATTCAGAACAATAAATTCAACTACACGAACAATAAAATTAATAGCGCCAAAGATCAAAAACAAATGTGGAAGGAAATCAAGAAACTTGTGATGAAAAATAAGCCAACTGTGATGAAATCTGTGATATTTAACAATGTAGAATATAGGGGGAATTCCCAAATTGCTAACCAGTTTAATTCTTATTTTGTAAATAGCCTAAGAGAAATACGAGACTCAATTGAAGAAGTGCAATATGTAAACCAAATCAACATTAATGAGAACACTTTTAAATTCCGTGCAATAAATATAAAAGAACTCGAGGATGCGGTTAAAAAAATCAAAAATAAGCCGGACTTTAACAATATTTCAACAAGGATGATCCTAGATAACTGGAATAAAATTGGTGAAATGCTTCTAACTATAGTGAATAATTCGTTGCTATCGGGGAAATTTCCTGAAAACTGGAAGGAGACAATGATAACTCCAATTGAAAAAGTTGCCAAAACAAAGAAATGTGAAGAGTATCGGCCAATAAACACATTGAAAACATTCGAAAAAATATTAGAAAAAGTAGTAAAACGTCAACTAGAAAGATATATAGAAAAACACAATATTTTATCAAAATACCAGTCGGGATTTCGAAAACAATATTCATGCGAAACTACATTAAATTACGTTATATGTCGCTGGAAAAACGTAAAAAAAACAGATAAAATAATGGCAATATTTCTAGATTTCAAGCGTGCATTCGAAACAATAGACAGAAAAATATTAATTGAGAAACTCTACATGTATTGCATTAGAGAAAATGAATTAAATTGGTTTAAATCATACCTTAATAATAGAAAGCAATGTACAAAAGTGAATAATGTCGTTTCGGAGAAAATAGACAATGTATTTGGAGTACCACAAGGCTCGATATTGGGTCCATTGTTGTTTATTCTGTATATTAACGACATGCCTAATGTGTTGGAAAAAAGTGAAATTGTTTTATATGCGGACGATACACTGATTTTTACAATTTGAATAAATGGCTTAAAATGAATAAACTAAAACTTAACGAAAACAAAACAAAAGTTATAGAAATTAATATGTCTACCCATGAAGACTTTGAAATCAATGGACAAAAAATTGAAAAAGTGGATAAAATCAAATATCTTGGTTTCATAATTGATGCTAAACTACAATTTAAAGAACACATTGATCACTTATGCAAAAAAATAGGTAAAAAAATTGGTTTTCTGAAAAGAATACGAAATAATATATCAATCATGACGGCAATAAATATATATAATACATTAATTAAACCACATTTTGAATTTGGATCAACCATGCTTTACTCCTGCTGCCGTGAAACGCATTTGGAAAGGATGCAAAAACTACAAAACCAGGCAATGAGAAGTATTCTTAAATGTAATCGGTACACCCCTATAAGATCCATGCTGTTGGCATTGAAGTGGATAGACATAAAACAACGACTACAACTCAACACCCTAATATTTATAAGAAAAATGCGACAAGGAGATGCACCAGAATACCTGTGCGAACAATTGAATTACGTTGGGGAAATGCAACCGTATGAACTTAGGAATTCCGAAAACTTTAGAGTAGACAGAGCAACAACTTCAGCAATGCAGGCTACATTATTTTATAAAGGACTTAAATTATTCAACTCTCTTCCTAGAAATGTTAAAAATGAAACAAATAATATTGCATTCAAAAAAATTGTATAGCTATTTTAAAAAACAACAATGTTAATGCCTAAAATTAAATTAAAAAAAAAATTTCACATTATTTTATAAAATTGGATATGTATTGCAAAGGTATTGAAAATACTAAATAAAGAAACTAACTAACTAACTAACTACAGCTGCTTGAGACTGAGCAATGCAAATACTGAGGCGGCGTAAAGCTGTCGCTGTTTGTTTGTTTAGTTGATGGTAGTGGAGAGGGGAACTATAGTAATTGTTTACACCTCGGTGGAAGCAAATATTTTAGTTTCTGGAGTACCGTTATAACTGTACCCTTTTGTAATATGTATTATGTTTTGTTATTTTCTTTTCTTTCATTCTCTAATAACAGATTATCTAATAACAGTTGTCAACGATTTAATCAATAAAGGCCCAAATTTTATAATTTTTAAGAAGAAAGAGCTGTCTTTTATTTTAAATTGAAAGGCACCCCTACAAAACCACTTTTCATTTAATTTAAATCCTAAATTCTTTTCTTGTAAATTTACAAGTGAATTAAATTTCCTTTGATGTACTTCCTTTGTCCTATTATTTTTTGACATCGTTATCCTATCCTCATATTCTAAAAATTCTCTAATTTCTTCTTCTGAAGAATATCTACCTAAATTATTTCTTATAGTATCCATCTCATTATTAGTTTCCCTTAGTAACACGTGCTTTTGTTTGATTGCTAGATTGAGTAGTTTGTTGTGTAACTCTTGTGTATAATTGGAAATATTTTGTTGAATTGATGGCAACCCATTTTCAAAAAAGATTCTTTGTATATTCCTAGTTGAGTTTGTGATGAAATTTGGGAAAATAACTGTTTTTCGACAACGAATTAGAAAAGTAATTGTCGACCTTATCCTTACGATCTTGTCCCTGGTTGTCTTGAACCTGTTAATTATTGATCTCGTTCGATTATTCCTCTTGAATTTTCCATAACCCATTCTCGTCTGGATGTGCTCTCCAATTTTTGTATTTTTATTCTGTTCGACCTTTTCCTTATCAATAAATAATCAATATTCTTCGAGCTTGAGGTCAGATTTGCTGTTGTTATATTTATTTTCCTCGATATTTCGCTACTCCTTTGTGTAGCATCATCAGGAGATATAAACAATATTTAACAATTAAAACAAAACAAAATTAACAATTGTGAAAAAATTATGTCAATTTAAAAATGTTCAAACAAATTTTCCCGCCTTTTTTCAAAATTTTTTGAAGTTACACAAACAAAAATAATGTTCGTAAAAAGTTCATATAAATTATCCCAAAGAAAAATATTAGATTGATATGATAAATAATTCTTGCTTAAATGGTTCTACTTTTTACTAATTAAATGTCTGTAAATTTGGGCTACATTATCTGTATCTGTTTTATAGTTAATTCTTTTCAATGTTGGTGTATTAATTATCTGTAGCATTTCTAACATATAACGACGTTTATAATTGTTTTCTTTATTTAAAACCGCTGTATCCTGAAAGTTTGAGTAATGATTTAATCTAGCACAATGGGTTGTTAATGCTGTTTTTTGTGTAGAAATGTGCCTATATTTCTGATTTGATTTGTGTCCTGCAATTCGTGTCTTTAGTTTATTTTTTGTAGTCCCTACATATACTTTGTTACAAACCTCGTTGTCATTTCCTTTACATGGTATTTTATATACTATATTACTCATATCAAATTTGTCCAAACTATCCTTTGTTTTACTAAATATTCTGCCTATAGTGTTATATGTTTTGTGTGCTATCCTATAATTCTTGTCGTCAAATATTTTTGACTTCGCCAACCTATCTGTTATTCCAGGTATGTACGTTATTGACTTGTAAATTTTTGGCTCATCTGTAGTAACCCTGTTCGGTTGTCGTTTATCCTCAAATTGCCTTATCAGTCTGTTGGTAAGATGGTTCGGGAAGTTGTTGTCCTTCAGAATGTTCCTTATCCTTTCCTTATTGACCTTGTGGAATTCTACATCACTTATAGTCAAAACGCGGTTTATTAAATTTTTCGCCGTATTTATAATCACACGTTTTTGATGTTTCGAGTGGAAGTTGATTATTCTTCCTGAAGACGTTGGTTTCTGATACCAATTAATTGATAAATTTTCCCCTCTCCTGACCACCAATGTGTCCAAATAGGGAAGTTTTGAATTTGACTCTTTCTCCATTGTAAATTTAATACTGGAGTGGAAACTGTTAAAAACATCCAAAATTGTATTTATTTCGTCCTCTGAAACGACACAAAATAAATCGTCTACATATTTTGTTAAAATTTTTGGTTTTATATCCAATTTTTCGATACAAGAGTCCAGTAAATTTTCCATAACGATGTCAACAACTATTGGAGAAGCTGGTGCGCCCATTGGGAGTCCCTTTTGTTGCAAATATATCCTCCCATCATGTTGGAAATATCGGTTATCCACTATACAAAATCTTAATATATCTAAAAATAAAGATTTATTAATGTCTGTATGTTGCTTTAATGTGTTCCATTTTTCCTCTATGATACTGATGCTAAGTCTACGGGAACACTCGGGAATAGAGATACTACATCAAACGAAACTAAAATGTCGTTACTATTAATCTTCTGGTTCTTTATTCTGTCCTTAAATTGTATTGCATCTTTTACATTATATTTTGAATTTTCCGTTATCTTTTTAAGGATGTTTGTAATATATTTACACAGTTCATATGATGGTGAGTTAACAAAAGAGCAAATTGGTCTTAATGGAAAATCTTCTTTGTGTATTTTTGGAACTCCATATAATCTCGGTGCTGTGGATACTGTTGTTTTAAGTTTATTCTTCTGTGTTTGATTAATAATTCCTACTTTTTTAAGTTCGTCAACGAATTTATTATTCTTCCTTTCTAGTGTACTCGTAGGGTCTTTGCTCACTAGCTTGTATTCTGCTGTATTTCCAACAATGTTGCCTATTCTCGAGTCATAGTCACATTTCCTTATAGCTACTGTTGCATTTTCCTTATCAGCATTAACAATTAAAATATCCTTATTACTTTTAAGGAATTTCTCTGCCTTATTCACTTTATCTAAAAATAATTTATCTGTACTCATTAGTTTCATTTTATTCATTTGACTATCTAACATTGTCGTCAATTTAGTCCGTGCTATTTCCTGTTCTTCCTTTTCCTCTAAAGTTTGTACAAGATCCTCCCCCTCTGCGATCATTTTCAAAATTGGGAAATCTTTCCTCTCTACTGGTAGTGCATGTTTCTGACCAAGTGAAAGAATCCACTTCACCATCCACTTCATCCACTTCTACGTCAGTTTGATTAACAAACCACTTTTCATTTAATTTAAATCCTAAATTCTTTTCTTGTAAATTTACAAGTGAATTAAATTTCCTTTGATGTACTTCCTTTGTCCTATTATTTTTTGATATCGTTATCCTATCCTCATATTCTAAAAATTCTCTAATTTCTTCTTCTGAAAAATATCTACCTAAATTATTTCTTATAGTATCCATCTCATTATTAGTTTCCCTTAGTAACACGTGCTTTTGTTTGATTGCTAGATTGAGTAGTTTGTTGTGTAACTCTTGTGTATAATTGGAAATATTTTGTTGAATTGATGGCAACCCATTTTCAAAAAAGATTCTTTGTATATTCCTAGTTGAGTTTGTGATGAAATTTGGGAAAATACCTGTTTTTCGACAACGAATTAGAAAAGTAATTGTCGACCTTATCCTTACGATCTTGTCCCTGGTTGTCTTGAACCTGTTAATTATTGATCTCGTTCGATTATCCCTCTTGAATTTTCCATGACCCATTCTCGTCTGGATGTGCTCTCCAATTTTTGTATTTTTATTCTGTTGTTCGACCTTTTCCTTATCAATAAATAATCAATATTCTTCGAGCTTGAGGTCAGATTTGCTGTTGTTATATTTATTTTCCTCGATATTTCGCTACTCCTTTGTGTAGCATCATCAGGAGATATAAACAATATTTAACAATTAAAACAAAACAAAATTAACAATTGTGAAAAAATTATGTCAATTTAAAAATGTTCAAACAAATTTTCCCGCCTTTTTTCAAAATTTTTTGAAGTTACACAAACAAAAATAATGTTCGTAAAAAGTTCATATAAATTAACCCAAAGAAAAATATTAGATTTATATGATAAATAATTCTTGCTTAAATGGTTCTACTTTTTACTAATTAAATGTCTGTAAATTTGGGCTACATTATCTGTATCTGTTTTATAGTTAATTCTTTTCAATGTTGGTGTATTAATTATCCGTAGCATTTCTAACATATAACGACGTTTATAATTGTTTTCTTTATTTAAAACCGCTGTATCCTGAAAGTTTGGGTAATGATTTAATCTAGCACAATGGGTTGTTAATGCTGTTTTCTGTGTAGAAATGTGCCTATATTTCTGATCTGATTTGTGTCCTGCAATTCGTGTCTTTAGTTTATTTTTTGTAGTCCCTACATATACTTTGTTACAAACCTCGTGTCATTTCCTTTACATGGTATGTTATATACTATATTACTCATATCAAATTTGTCCAAACTATCCTTTGTTTTACTAAATATTCTGCCTATTGTGTTATATGTTTTGTGTGCTATCCTATAATTCTTGTCGTCAAATATTTTTGACTTCGCCAACCTATCTGTTATTCCAGGTATGTACGTTATTGACTTGTAAATTTTTGGCTCATCTGTAGTAACCCTGTTCGGTTGTCGTTTATCCTCAAATTGCCTTATCAGTCTGTTGGTAAGATGGTTCGGGAAGTTGTTGTCCTTGAGAATGTTCCTTATCCTTTCCTTATTGACCTTGTGGAATTCTACATCACTTATAGTCAAAACGCGGTTTATGAAATTTTTCGCCGTATTTATAATCACACGTTTTTGATGTTTCGAGTGGAAGTTGATCATTCTTCCTGAAGACGTTGGTTTCTGATACCAATTAATTGATAAATTTTCCCCTCTCCTGACCACCAATGTGTCCAAATAGGGAAGTTTTGAATTTGACTCTTTCTCCATTGTAAATTTAATACTGGAGTGGAAACTGTTAAAAACATCCAAAATTGTATTTATTTCGTCCTCTGAAACGACACGAAATAAATCGTCTACATATTTTGTTAAAATTTTTGGTTTTATATCCAATTTTTCGATACAAGAGTCCAGTAAATTTTCCATAACGATGTCAGCAACTATTGGAGAAGCTGGTGCGCCCATTGGGAGTCCCTTTTGTTGCAAATATATCCTCCCATCATGTTGGAAATATCGGTTATCCACTATACAAAATCTTAATATATCTAAAAATAAAGATTTATTAATGTCTGTATGTTGCTTTAGTGTGTTCCATTTTTCCTCTATGATAGTGATAGCTAAGTCTACGGGAACACTCGGGAATAGAGATACTACATCAAACGAGACTAAAATGTCGTTACTATTAATCTTCTGGTTCTTTATTCTGTCCTTAAATTGTATTGCATCTTTTACATTATATTTTGAATTTTCCGTTATCTTTTTAAGGATGTTTGTAATGTATTTACACAGTTAATATGATGGTGAGTTAACAAAAGAGAAAATTGGTCTTAATGGAAAATCTTCTTTGTGTATTTTTGGAACTCCATATAATCTCGGTGCTGTGGATACTGTTGTTTTAAGTTTATTCTTCTGTGTTTGATTAATAATTCCTACTTTTTTAAGTTCGTCAACGAATTTATTATTCTTCCTTTCTAGTGTACTCGTAGGATCTTTGCTCACTAGCTTGTATTCTGCTGTATTTCCAACAATGTTGCCTATTCTCGAGTCATAGTCACATTTCCTTATAGCTACTGTTGCATTTCCCTTATCAGCATTAACAATTAAAATATCCTTATTACTTTTAAGGAATTTCTCTGCCTTATTCACTTTATCTAAAAAGAATTTATCTGTACTCGTTAGTTTCATTTTATTCATTTGACTATCTAACATTGTCGTCAATTTAGTCCGTGCTATTTCCTGTTCTTCCTTTTCCTCTAAAGTTTGTACAAGATCCTCAGCCTCTGCGATCATTTTCAAAATTGGGAAATCTTTCCTCTCTACTGGTAGTGCATGTTTCTGACCAAGTGAAAGAATCCACTTCACCTCTCTTGGAATGTCTACGTCAGTTTTATTAACAAACTGTAGCAGATCTCTTATATAGTCTGAACATTGTATATATATAGAATGCATATAACCACTTGTTTCTAGTAATTTCATTAATCATTTACATCACTTAATTTCACAAAATCATTCAATCATAATTATTTTCATATTCATTGAATTCAAAGTTTTAGTAACCACATCCAAATTAAAGTAATCGTTGAGTTGGTTACACTAATTACACACACAACCTGATGTAAAGCTTTTCTTCGTTGAGTGCAACTTTTATAACGAACATTTCATTGTTTTTGTTTTGTCTCATGGTAAAATGAGTAAGGTAAACTCGTTAGAACAGCTGTTTTCAACATGTTTCTTGCTTAGGTGTCACTCTTATGTCAAATTCACATGCATTTTGTTGTTGTACTTTTTTGTTTACTTTTACAGTAGATACACCCATGAAGAAAATTTGACAGATTATGGACACCAAACAAAAACAAAATGCCTGTGTTTGTTGTAACAATTCCTAGTGCGTTTACCTTACTTATTTTACCATGTTTTGTCTCTATTGCTCATTGTTTGAAAGCTCACTGTGTGAGGGTATAAAAGCAGAGCACACAACGAGGATCGCTCATTCTCTAATAACGGGTTGGTTGGTGTAGACGGTCGCATAATTTCAACGGCTAAACATGGCAAATACAAAGACGGCGAAAAGCTGTCGCTATTTGTTTTGTTTGGTTGGATGTTGTTGCAAAAAAAGCGATAAGAAGCAAAAAAATACAACGCAAAGAAAAGTTAAAAATAAAATAATTAACGAGTGTTAAAATAGACAGGACTATTTAAAACAAGAAGGATGGTTACATGTGTTACAGGAAAACATGAAGTTTTTCTAGAAAACGCAATTGATCTATTGTTTTGTTTAAAAAAAAAAAACTTTCCATGATGACTGAGTGTAGTAAATGCAAGTCAGCGATTCGTGGCGAAACTGGTGTGCTTTGTGCGGGAGTGTGTAACAAAGTCTATCACTGTACTACTAAGTGTTCAGGGTTAGATGTATACTCAGCAAAAATTTTGGAAAACAGAAACTTTATAAGATTTATATGTGATGACTGCATGCAGTACATACATAATGTGGATTTGGTATTGGTGCAAATTCAAGATGAAGTAAAAAGGAATAGACAAAGCATGGCGGAATACAAAGACGAATTTGAGGCATCACTTAAGAAAAATTAAGTTGAAACTAAGCGTTTAATGGATTTAATGGAAGAGCGGTATGAACGAAAGCTTAAAAAATGGAAAAAGTACAAAGCGGTTGCGAAAAGAGTGTCCAAGAAATAAAGAATGTGTGTGCAAATGTCGGTGATTTGGAGAGTAAAAACAAGCAAATGTTGGATTCTATCGAGAAAAAGAATGATGCAATGTGTGATGAAATTAAGAAATCAATAATGGAAAAAGGGCAAATTGATAGCGAAGAAAATGTCCAAGAATTAAAGAATATGTGTGCAAATGCCGGTGAATTAGTAAACAAAAACAAACAGATATGTGAATCTATCGAGCAGTGTAATGCCAAAATGTGTGATGACATAAAAAAAACAATCATGGAGACAAGCGTCAGACAAACAACACGAACATATTCAGATGCAGGTAAAGAGATGCCATCTGTAAGTAACAAAACAAACACAAATAACGAAAAGTCATAACAGAAACAGCGAGTTGTGAATACAAAGTTAACAACACAAAAAAACCCAACATACCCGGAGACATTAAAAACGACATTGCCAGATGTAAATAATCAATTAACAGTGGAACCTCAATCATATTCGGAGGTAGTTAAAGAGACGGTACCAGACGTCAACAAATCAAAACCGAACATAGAAAAACCAAAAGAGAAACAGGGAAGTGAAAAAACAAAAACAACGCAAACGTATTCAGAAGCAGCTAAATCGGTGTTGCCTGAAGTTAACAAATCAAAAACGATCATTTTATTATGAAACAGGGAAAAGTGAAACAGGGAATTGAGAAAACAAGAGAAACTCTAAACAGAAATGTCAATCCGGTTGGTTTGGGAATATTGCGTGTTGAGAATAGGAGAAATGGAACTATTGTGATACAAAGTGAAAACAACGAGGAGAGCGAAAAAATAAAAAATGCATTGGAAGCAGGTATGGGTGACGACTACGAAGTTAGGGTGCCCAGACCAATAGAACCAAGCTTTGTAATAACGGATATGTCTTTTAAATACTCAGAGGATGAACTAATTGAAAAGCTAAAGAAACAAAACCAATTTATAAGAGACAACGTTTTTAAAGTTATCAGAAATTATGAATTCACCAAATTCAATATATAATACGCAAATAAAAACGGACATTGAATCTTACACAAAAGTAATGGAAGCAAAAAGACTGAATATCGGATGGGAAAGATGTCGAGTGTATGACGGTACAAGTTTAAAACAATGTTTTAAGTGCTACGGCTACAATCATAAGGCAAATGAGTGCAATAGAGAGGAAATATGCATAACGTGTCACGGGAATCATGTGCCATCAAATTGTACTTTGGAACAAATTAAGAAGTGTATAAACTGCACGAGCGTAAATAAAAAACTGAATCTGGGATTAAATCAAGAACATTTTACGAACGACAAAGCATGCCCGGTATATATGCATAAATTAAAAATGAAGAGAGAGAAAACTGGATCAAATTATTAGCAATCAAGTGAAATAACTGCGTTTTACACAAATATACAAGGACTAATAAATAACTTTAACCAAATTGAAATATTAGCGGAAACGGAACATCCAGAGTTTATTATACTCTCGGAAAGACATCTTACTGGAGAAATTGAAGAAAATGAAATATTCGTAAAAAACTATGATCAAATACTATCGCTTTCAGATAACAAAAGAACGGGCGGTGTGATTATATACTACAGTAAACAATGGAACGTATTGAAAATATTTGACAGAATAAAATCTTCAAGTTATTGGATAACGGTCTGTATGGCGAAAAAAACATGGAGGAAAATAATTGTAGTGGCAGTTTATAGATCACCGAGCGGATCCGAGGCGGAGTTTTGTGAAATTTTTCAGCAAATTGTAGAAGAAATTTATGAAGAAAATTATGACGTTTTAATTGTGGGTGATTTTAATATAGATTGGTCAAAAAATAGCTTTTATAAAAACAAAATGGAAAGCACGATAAACGATAATGGAATGAGGCAAATCGTGAAAGATTACACGCGCGTGACAAATATATCTAGAACTACCATTGACTACGTAATAACAAATAATTATAACATAACTGCTGAAACTGACACGGAAAATAAAATATCTGATCATGAGATGTTGAAAATAAAGATAGAACATGAATGTGCAATAATTAAATCACAAAATAAGTATGTGCGAATATTTAAGTATCACAAACAGAAATTTTCAAATGAAATGTGTGCAATATCAAAGTATAACAATACCGCTAATCTTGACCAAAATGTAGATAAATTTGAGACTTGTTTTGGAAACGCTGTGCAAAACCTCACAAGAAGAGTAAAACTGAAAGAGAATGTTAACAACAACAAATGGTTTAATGATGATCTGTATGGAATGAAAATGGAAAAAAAGGACAAATGCGAAAAGGCAAAGCTTGAAAATACGATGCAGGCATGGGAAGAATACAGAATATTACGTAACAAATATAAAGTAAAAATTCAGAACAATAAATTCAACTACACGAACAATAAAATTAATAGCGCCAAAGATCAAAAACAAATGTGGAAGGAAATCAAGAAACTTGTGATGAAAAATAAGCCAACTGTGATGAAATCTGTGATATTTAACAATGTAGAATATAGGGGGAATTCCCAAATTGCTAACCAGTTTAATTCTTATTTTGTAAATAGCCTAAGAGAAATACGAGACTCAATTGAAGAAGTGCAATATGTAAACCAAATCAACATTAATGAGAACACTTTTAAATTCCGTGCAATAAATATAAAAGAACTCGAGGATGCGGTTAAAAAAATCAAAAATAAGCCGGACTTTAACAATATTTCAACAAGGATGATCCTAGATAACTGGAATAAAATTGGTGAAATGCTTCTAACTATAGTGAATAATTCGTTGCTATCGGGGAAATTTCCTGAAAACTGGAAGGAGACAATGATAACTCCAATTGAAAAAGTTGCCAAAACAAAGAAATGTGAAGAGTATCGGCCAATAAACACATTGAAAACATTCGAAAAAATATTAGAAAAAGTAGTAAAACGTCAACTAGAAAGATATATAGAAAAACACAATATTTTATCAAAATACCAGTCGGGATTTCGAAAACAATATTCATGCGAAACTACATTAAATTACGTTATATGTCGCTGGAAAAACGTAAAAAAAACAGATAAAATAATGGCAATATTTCTAGATTTCAAGCGTGCATTCGAAACAATAGACAGAAAAATATTAATTGAGAAACTCTACATGTATTGCATTAGAGAAAATGAATTAAATTGGTTTAAATCATACCTTAATAATAGAAAGCAATGTACAAAAGTGAATAATGTCGTTTCGGAGAAAATAGACAATGTATTTGGAGTACCACAAGGCTCGATATTGGGTCCATTGTTGTTTATTCTGTATATTAACGACATGCCTAATGTGTTGGAAAAAAGTGAAATTGTTTTATATGCGGACGATACACTGATTTTTACAATTTGAATAAATGGCTTAAAATGCATAAACTAAAACTTAACGAAAACAAAACAAAAGTTATAGAAATTAATATGTCTACCCATGAAGACTTTGAAATCAATGGACAAAAAATTGAAAAAGTGGATAAAATCAAATATCTTGGTTTCATAATTGATGCTAAACTACAATTTAAAGAACACATTGATCACTTATGCAAAAAAATAGGTAAAAAAATTGGTTTTCTGAAAAGAATACGAAATAATATATCAATCATGACGGCAATAAATATATATAATACATTAATTAAACCACATTTTGAATTTGGATCAACCATTCTTTACTCCTGCTGCCGTGAAACGCATTTGGAAAGGATGCAAAAACTACAAAACCAGGCAATGAGAAGTATTCTTAAATGTAATCGGTACACCCCTATAAGATCCATGCTGTTGGCATTGAAGTGGATAGACATAAAACAACGACTACAACTCAACACCCTAATATTTATAAGAAAAATGCGACAAGGAGATGCACCAGAATACCTGTGCGAACAATTGAATTACGTTGGGGAAATGCAACCGTATGAACTTAGGAATTCCGAAAACTTTAGAGTAGACAGAGCAACAACTTCAGCAATGCAGGCTACATTATTTTATAAAGGACTTAAATTATTCAACTCTCTTCCTAGAAATGTTAAAAATGAAACAAATAATATTGCATTCAAAAAAATTGTATAGCTATTTTAAAAAACAACAATGTTAATGCCTAAAATTAAATTAAAAAAAAAATTTCACATTATTTTATAAAATTGGATATGTATTGCAAAGGTATTGAAAATACTAAATAAAGAAACTAACTAACTAACTAACTACAGCTGCTTGAGACTGAGCAATGCAAATACTGAGGCGGCGTAAAGCTGTCGCTGTTTGTTTGTTTAGTTGATGGTAGTGGAGAGGGGAACTATAGTAATTGTTTACACCTCGGTGGAAGCAAATATTTTAGTTTCTGGAGTACCGTTATAACTGTACCCTTTTGTAATATGTATTATGTTTTGTTATTTTCTTTTCTTTCATTCTCTAATAACAGATTATCTAATAACAGTTGTCAACGATTTAATCAATAAAGGCCCAAATTTTATAATTTTTAAGAAGAAAGAGCTGTCTTTTATTTTAAATTGAAAGGCACCCCTACAAAACCACTTTTCATTTAATTTAAATCCTAAATTCTTTTCTTGTAAATTTACAAGTGAATTAAATTTCCTTTGATGTACTTCCTTTGTCCTATTATTTTTTGACATCGTTATCCTATCCTCATATTCTAAAAATTCTCTAATTTCTTCTTCTGAAGAATATCTACCTAAATTATTTCTTATAGTATCCATCTCATTATTAGTTTCCCTTAGTAACACGTGCTTTTGTTTGATTGCTAGATTGAGTAGTTTGTTGTGTAACTCTTGTGTATAATTGGAAATATTTTGTTGAATTGATGGCAACCCATTTTCAAAAAAGATTCTTTGTATATTCCTAGTTGAGTTTGTGATGAAATTTGGGAAAATAACTGTTTTTCGACAACGAATTAGAAAAGTAATTGTCGACCTTATCCTTACGATCTTGTCCCTGGTTGTCTTGAACCTGTTAATTATTGATCTCGTTCGATTATTCCTCTTGAATTTTCCATAACCCATTCTCGTCTGGATGTGCTCTCCAATTTTTGTATTTTTATTCTGTTCGACCTTTTCCTTATCAATAAATAATCAATATTCTTCGAGCTTGAGGTCAGATTTGCTGTTGTTATATTTATTTTCCTCGATATTTCGCTACTACTTTGTGTAGCATCATCAGGAGATATAAACAATATTTAACAATTAAAACAAAACAAAATTAACAATTGTGAAAAAATTATGTCAATTTAAAAATGTTCAAACAAATTTTCCCGCCTTTTTTCAAAATTTTTTGAAGTTACACAAACAAAAATAATGTTCGTAAAAAGTTCATATAAATTAACCCAAAGAAAAATATTAGATTGAATTATTTATCATATTATTTATCATATTCTTGCTTAAATGGTTCTACTTTTTACTAATTAAATGTCTGTAAATTTGGGCTACATTATCTGTATCTGTTTTATAGTTAATTCTTTTCAATGTTGGTGTATTAATTATCTGTAGCATTTCTAACATATAACGACGTTTATAATTGTTTTCTTTATTTAAAACCGCTGTATCCTGAAAGTTTGAGTAATGATTTAATCTAGCACAATGGGTTGTTAATGCTGTTTTTTGTGTAGAAATGTGCCTATATTTCTGATTTGATTTGTGTCCTGCAATTCGTGTCTTTAGTTTATTTTTTGTAGTCCCTACATATACTTTGTTACAAACCTCGTTGTCATTTCCTTTACATGGTATTTTATATACTATATTACTCATATCAAATTTGTCCAAACTATCCTTTGTTTTACTAAATATTCTGCCTATAGTGTTATATGTTTTGTGTGCTATCCTATAATTCTTGTCGTCAAATATTTTTGACTTCGCCAACCTATCTGTTATTCCAGGTATGTACGTTATTGACTTGTAAATTTTTGGCTCATCTGTAGTAACCCTGTTCGGTTGTCGTTTATCCTCAAATTGCCTTATCAGTCTGCTGGTAAGATGGTTCGGGAAGTTGTTGTCCTTCAGAATGTTCCTTATCCTTTCCTTATTGACCTTGTGGAATTCTACATCACTTATATTCAAAACGCGGTTTATTAAATTTTTCGCCGTATTTATAATCACACGTTTTTGATGTTTCGAGTGGAAGTTGATTATTCTTCCTGAAGACGTTGGTTTCTGATACCAATTAATTGATAAATTTTCCCCTCTCCTGACCACCAATGTGTCCAAATAGGGAAGTTTTGAATTTGACTCTTTCTCCATTGTAAATTTAATACTGGAGTGGAAACTGTTAAAAACATCCAAAATTGTATTTATTTCGTCCTCTGAAACGACACAAAATAAATCGTCTACATATTTTGTTAAAATTTTTGGTTTTATATCCAATTTTTCGATACAAGAGTCCAGTAAATTTTCCATAACGATGTCAACAACTATTGGAGAAGCTGGTGCGCCCATTGGGAGTCCCTTTTGTTGCAAATATATCCTCCCATCATGTTGGAAATATCGGTTATCCACTACACAAAATCTTAATATATCTAAAAATAAAGATTTATTAATGTCTGTATGTTGCTTTAATGTGTTCCATTTTTCCTCTATGATACTGATAGCTAAGTCTACGGGAACACTCGGGAATAGAGATACTACATCAAACGAAACTAAAATGTCGTTACTATTAATCTTCTGGTTCTTTATTCTGTCCTTAAATTGTATTGCATCTTTTACATTATATTTTGAATTTTCCGTTATCTTTTTAAGGATGTTTGTAATATATTTACACAGTTCATATGATGGTGAGTTAACAAAAGAGCAAATTGGTCTTAATGGAAAATCTTCTTTGTGTATTTTTGGAACTCCATATAATCTCGGTGCTGTGGATACTGTTGTTTTAAGTTTATTCTTCTGTGTTTGATTAATAATTCCTACTTTTTTAAGTTCGTCAACGAATTTATTATTCTTCCTTTCTAGTGTACTCGTAGGATCTTTGCTCACTAGCTTGTATTCTGCTGTATTTCCAACAATGTTGCCTATTCTCGAGTCATAGTCACATTTCCTTATAGCTACTGTTGCATTTTCCTTATCAGCATTAACAATTAAAATATCCTTATTACTTTTAAGGAATTTCTCTGCCTTATTCACTTTATCTAAAAATAATTTATCTGTACTCGTTAGTTTCATTTTATTCATTTGACTATCTAACATTGTCGTCAATTTAGTCCGTGCTATTTCCTGTTCTTCCTTTTCCTCTAAAGTTTGTACAAGATCCTCCCCCTCTGCGATCATTTTCAAAATTGGGAAATCTTTCCTCTCTACTGGTAGTGCATGTTTCTGACCAAGTGAAAGAATCCACTTCACCATCCACTTCATCCACTTCTACGTCAGTTTGATTAACAAACCACTTTTCATTTAATTTAAATCCTAAATTCTTTTCTTGTAAATTTACAAGTGAATTAAATTTCCTTTGATGTACTTCCTTTGTCCTATTATTTTTTGATATCGTTATCCTATCCTCATATTCTAAAAATTCTCTAATTTCTTCTTCTGAAAAATATCTACCTAAATTATTTCTTATAGTATCCATCTCATTATTAGTTTCCCTTAGTAACACGTGCTTTTGTTTGATTGCTAGATTGAGTAGTTTGTTGTGTAACTCTTGTGTATAATTGGAAATATTTTGTTGAATTGATGGCAACCCATTTTCAAAAAAGATTCTTTGTATATTCCTAGTTGAGTTTGTGATGAAATTTGGGAAAATACCTGTTTTTCGACAACGAATTAGAAAAGTAATTGTCGACCTTATCCTTACGATCTTGTCCCTGGTTGTCTTGAACCTGTTAATTATTGATCTCGTTCGATTATCCCTCTTGAAGTTTGAGTAATGATTTAATCTAGCACAATGGGTTGTTAATGCTGTTTTTTGTGTAGAAATGTGCCTATATTTCTGATTTGATTTGTGTCCTGCAATTCGTGTCTTTAGTTTATTTTTTGTAGTCCCTACATATACTTTGTTACAAACCTCGTTGTCATTTCCTTTACATGGTATTTTATATACTATATTACTCATATCAAATTTGTCCAAACTATCCTTTGTTTTACTAAATATTCTGCCTATAGTGTTATATGTTTTGTGTGCTATCCTATAATTCTTGTCGTCAAATATTTTTGACTTCGCCAACCTATCTGTTATTCCAGGTATGTACGTTATTGACTTGTAAATTTTTGGCTCATCTGTAGTAACCCTGTTCGGTTGTCGTTTATCCTCAAATTGCCTTATCAGTCTGCTGGTAAGATGGTTCGGGAAGTTGTTGTCCTTCAGAATGTTCCTTATCCTTTCCTTATTGACCTTGTGGAATTCTACATCACTTATATTCAAAACGCGGTTTATTAAATTTTTCGCCGTATTTATAATCACACGTTTTTGATGTTTCGAGTGGAAGTTGATTATTCTTCCTGAAGACGTTGGTTTCTGATACCAATTAATTGATAAATTTTCCCCTCTCCTGACCACCAATGTGTCCAAATAGGGAAGTTTTGAATTTGACTCTTTCTCCATTGTAAATTTAATACTGGAGTGGAAACTGTTAAAAACATCCAAAATTGTATTTATTTCGTCCTCTGAAACGACACAAAATAAATCGTCTACATATTTTGTTAAAATTTTTGGTTTTATATCCAATTTTTCGATACAAGAGTCCAGTAAATTTTCCATAACGATGTCAACAACTATTGGAGAAGCTGGTGCGCCCATTGGGAGTCCCTTTTGTTGCAAATATATCCTCCCATCATGTTGGAAATATCGGTTATCCACTACACAAAATCTTAATATATCTAAAAATAAAGATTTATTAATGTCTGTATGTTGCTTTAATGTGTTCCATTTTTCCTCTATGATACTGATAGCTAAGTCTACGGGAACACTCGGGAATAGAGATACTACATCAAACGAAACTAAAATGTCGTTACTATTAATCTTCTGGTTCTTTATTCTGTCCTTAAATTGTATTGCATCTTTTACATTATATTTTGAATTTTCCGTTATCTTTTTAAGGATGTTTGTAATATATTTACACAGTTCATATGATGGTGAGTTAACAAAAGAGCAAATTGGTCTTAATGGAAAATCTTCTTTGTGTATTTTTGGAACTCCATATAATCTCGGTGCTGTGGATACTGTTGTTTTAAGTTTATTCTTCTGTGTTTGATTAATAATTCCTACTTTTTTAAGTTCGTCAACGAATTTATTATTCTTCCTTTCTAGTGTACTCGTAGGATCTTTGCTCACTAGCTTGTATTCTGCTGTATTTCCAACAATGTTGCCTATTCTCGAGTCATAGTCACATTTCCTTATAGCTACTGTTGCATTTTCCTTATCAGCATTAACAATTAAAATATCCTTATTACTTTTAAGGAATTTCTCTGCCTTATTCACTTTATCTAAAAATAATTTATCTGTACTCGTTAGTTTCATTTTATTCATTTGACTATCTAACATTGTCGTCAATTTAGTCCGTGCTATTTCCTGTTCTTCCTTTTCCTCTAAAGTTTGTACAAGATCCTCCCCCTCTGCGATCATTTTCAAAATTGGGAAATCTTTCCTCTCTACTGGTAGTGCATGTTTCTGACCAAGTGAAAGAATCCACTTCACCATCCACTTCATCCACTTCTACGTCAGTTTGATTAACAAACCACTTTTCATTTAATTTAAATCCTAAATTCTTTTCTTGTAAATTTACAAGTGAATTAAATTTCCTTTGATGTACTTCCTTTGTCCTATTATTTTTTGATATCGTTATCCTATCCTCATATTCTAAAAATTCTCTAATTTCTTCTTCTGAAAAATATCTACCTAAATTATTTCTTATAGTATCCATCTCATTATTAGTTTCCCTTAGTAACACGTGCTTTTGTTTGATTGCTAGATTGAGTAGTTTGTTGTGTAACTCTTGTGTATAATTGGAAATATTTTGTTGAATTGATGGCAACCCATTTTCAAAAAAGATTCTTTGTATATTCCTAGTTGAGTTTGTGATGAAATTTGGGAAAATACCTGTTTTTCGACAACGAATTAGAAAAGTAATTGTCGACCTTATCCTTACGATCTTGTCCCTGGTTGTCTTGAACCTGTTAATTATTGATCTCGTTCGATTATCCCTCTTGAATTTTCCATAACCCATTCTCGTCTGGATGTGCTCTCCAATTTTTGTATTTTTATTCTGTTGTTCGACCTTTTCCTTATCAATAAATAATCAATATTCTTCGAGCTTGAGGTCAGATTTGCTGTTGTTATATTTATTTTCCTCGATATTTCGCTACTCCTTTGTGTAGCATCATCAGGAGATATAAACAATATTTAACAATTAAAACAAAACAAAATTAACAATTGTGAAAAAATTATGTCAATTTAAAAATGTTCAAACAAATTTTCCCGCCTTTTTTCAAAATTTTTTGAAGTTACACAAACAAAAATAATGTTCGTAAAAAGTTCATATAAATTAACCCAAAGAAAAATATTAGATTGATATGATAAATAATTCTTGCTTAAATGGTTCTACTTTTTACTAATTAAATGTCTGTAAATTTGGGCTACATTATCTGTATCTCTTTTATAGTTAATTCTTTTCAATGTTGGTGTATTAATTATCTGTAGCATTTCTAACATATAACGACGTTTATAATTGTTTTCTTTATTTAAAACCGCTGTATCTTGAAAGTTTGGGTAATGATTTAATCTAGCACAATGGGATGTTAATGCTGTTTTCTGTGTAGAAATGTGCCTATATTTCTGATCTGATTTGTGTCCTGCAATTCGTGTCTTTAGTTTATTTTTTGTAGTCCCTACATATACTTTGTTACAAACCTCGTTGTCATTTCCTTTACATGGTATTTTATATACTATATTACTCATATCAAATTTGTCCAAACTATCCTTTGTTTTACTAAATATTCTGCCTATTGTGTTATATGTTTTGTGTGCTATCCTATAATTCTTGTCGTCAAATATTTTTGACTTCGCCAACCTATCTGTTATTCCAGGTATGTACGTTATTGACTTGTAAATTTTTGGCTCATCTGTAGTAACCCTGTTCGGTTGTCGTTTATCCTCAAATTGCCTTATCAGTCTGTTGGTAAGATGGTTCGGGAAGTTGTTGTCCTTAAGAATGTTCCTTATCCTTTCCTAATTGACCTTGTGGAATTCTACATCACTTATAGTCAAAACGCGGTTTATTAAATTTTTCGCCGTATTTATAATCACACGTTTTTGATGTTTCGAGTGGAAGTTGATTATTCTTCCTGAAGACGTTGGTTTCTGATACCAATTAATTGATAAATTTTCCTCTCTCCTGACCACCAATGTGTCCAAATAGGGAAGTTTTGAATTTGATTCTTTCTCCATTGTAAATTTAATACTGGAGTGGAAACTGTTAAAAACATCCAAAATTGTATTTATTTCGTCCTCTGGAACGACACAAAATAAATCGTCTACATATTTTGTTAAAATTTTTGGTTTTATATCCAATTTTTCGATACAAGAGTCCAGTAAATTTTCCATAACGATGTATTGGGAGTCCCTTTTGTTGCAAATATGTATATCCTCCCATCATGTTGGAAATATCGGTTATCCACTATACAAAATCTTAATATATCTAAAAATAAAGATTTATTAATGTCTGTATGTTGCTTTAATGTGTTCCATTTTTCCCCTATGATACTGATGCTAAGTCTACGGGAACACTCGGGAATAGAGATACTACATCAAACGAAACTAAAATGTCGTTACTATTAATCTTCTGGTTCTTTATTCTGTCCTTAAATTGTATTGCATCTTTTACATTATATTTTGAATTTTCCGTTATCTTTTTAAGGATGTTTGTAATATATTTACACAGTTCATATGATGGTGAGTTAACAAAAGAGCAAATTGGTCTTCATGGAAAATCTTCTTTGTGTATTTTTGGAACTCCATATAATCTCGGTGCTGTGGATACTGTTGTTTTAAGTTTATTCTTCTGTGTTTGATTAATAATTCCTACTTTTTTAAGTTCGTCAACGAATTTATTATTCTTCCTTTCTAGTGTACTCGTAGGATCTTTGCTCACTAGCTTGTATTCTGCTGTATTTCCAACAATGTTGCCTATTCTCGAGTCATAGTCACATTTCCTTATAGCTACTGTTGCATTTCCCTTATCAGCATTAACAATTAAAATATCCTTATTACTTTTAAGGAATTTCTCTGCCTTATTCACTTTATCTAAAAAGAATTTATCTGTACTCGTTAGTTTCATTTTATTCATTTGACTATCTAACATTGTCGTCAATTTAGTCCGTTCTATTTCCTGTTCTTCCTTTTCCTCTAAAGTTTGTACAAGATCCTCCCCCTCTGCGATCATTTTCAAAATTGGGAAATCTTTCCTCTCTACTGGTAGTGCATGTTTCTGACCAAGTGAAAGAATCCACTTCACCATCCACTTCATCCACTTCTACGTCAGTTTGATTAACAAACCACTTTTCATTTAATTTAAATCCTAAATTCTTTTCTTGTAAAATTACAAGTGAATTAAATTTCCTTTGATGTACTTCCTTTGTCCTATTATTTTTTGATATCGTTATCCTATCCTCATATTCTAAAAATTCTCTAATTTCTTCTTCTGAAAAATATCTACCTAAATTATTTCTTATAGTATCCATCTCATTATTAGTTTCCCTTAGTAACACGTGCTTTTGTTTGATTGCTAGATTGAGTAGTTTGTTGTGTAACTCTTGTGTATAATTGGAAATATTTTGTTGAATTGATGGCAACCCATTTTCAAAAAAGATTCTTTGTATATTCCTAGTTGAGTTTGTGATGAAATTTGGGAAAATACCTGTTTTTCGACAACGAATTAGAAAAGTAATTGTCGACCTTATCCTTACGATCTTGTCCCTGGTTGTCTTGAACCTGTTAATTATTGATCTCGTTCGATTATCCCTCTTGAATTTTCCATAACCCATTCTCGTCTGGATGTGCTCTCCAATTTTTGTATTTTTATTCTGTTGTTCGACCTTTTCCTTATCAATAAATAATAAATATTCTTCGAGCTTGAGGTCAGATTTGCTGTTGTTATATTTATTTTCCTCGATATTTCGCTACTCCTTTGTGTAGCATCATCAGGAGATATAAACAATATTTAACAATTAAAACAAAACAAAATTAACAATTGTGAAAAAATTATGTCAATTTAAAAATGTTCAAACAAATTTTCCCGCCTTTTTTCAAAATTTTTTGAAGTTACACAAACAAAAATAATGTTCGTAAAAAGTTCATATAAATTAACCCAAAGAAAAATATTAGATTGATATGATAAATAATTCTTGCTTAAATGGTTCTACTTTTTACTAATTAAATGTCTGTAAATTTGGGCTACATTATCTGTATCTCTTTTATAGTTAATTCTTTTCAATGTTGGTGTATTAATTATCTGTAGCATTTCTAACATATAACGACGTTTATAATTGTTTTCTTTATTTAAAACCGCTGTATCTTGAAAGTTTGGGTAATGATTTAATCTAGCACAATGGGATGTTAATGCTGTTTTCTGTGTAGAAATGTGCCTATATTTCTGATCTGATTTGTGTCCTGCAATTCGTGTCTTTAGTTTATTTTTTGTAGTCCCTACATATACTTTGTTACAAACCTCGTTGTCATTTCCTTTACATGGTATTTTATATACTATATTACTCATATCAAATTTGTCCAAACTATCCTTTGTTTTACTAAATATTCTGCCTATTGTGTTATATGTTTTGTGTGCTATCCTATAATTCTTGTCGTCAAATATTTTTGACTTCGCCAACCTATCTGTTATTCCAGGTATGTACGTTATTGACTTGTAAATTTTTGGCTCATCTGTAGTAACCCTGTTCGGTTGTCGTTTATCCTCAAATTGCCTTATCAGTCTGTTGGTAAGATGGTTCGGGAAGTTGTTGTCCTTAAGAATGTTCCTTATCCTTTCCTAATTGACCTTGTGGAATTCTACATCACTTATAGTCAAAACGCGGTTTATTAAATTTTTCGCCGTATTTATAATCACACGTTTTTGATGTTTCGAGTGGAAGTTGATTATTCTTCCTGAAGACGGTGGTTTCTGATACCAATTAATTGATAAATTTTCCCCTCTCCTGACCACCAATGTGTCCAAATAGGGAAGTTTTGAATTTGACTCTTTCTCCATTGTAAATTTAATACTGGAGTGGAAACTGTTAAAAACATCCAAAATTGTATTTATTTCGTCCTCTGAAACGACACAAAATAAATCGTCTACATATTTTGTTCAAATTTTTGGTTTTATATCCAATTTTTCGATACAAGAGTCCAGTAAATTTTCCATAACGATGTCAGCAACTATTGGAGAAGCTGGTGCGCCCATTGGGAGTCCCTTTTGTTGCAAATATATCCTCCCATCATGTTGGAAATATCGGTTATCCACTATACAAAATCTTAATATATCTAAAAATAAAGATTTATTAATGTCTGTATGTTGCTTTAATGTGTTCCATTTTTCCTCTATGATAGTGATAGCTAAGTCTACGGGAACACTCGGGAATAGAGATACTACATCAAACGAAACTAAAATGTCGTTACTATTAATCTTCTGGTTCTTTATTCTGTCCTTAAATTGTATTGCATCTTTTACATTATATTTTGAATTTTCCGTTATCTTTTTAAGGATGTTTGTAATGTATTTACACAGTTAATATGATGGTGAGTTAACAAAAGAGCAAATTGGTCTTAATGGAAAATCTTCTTTGTGTATTTTTGGAACTCCATATAATCTCGGTGCTGTGGATACGGTTGTTTTAAGTTTATTCTTCTGTGTTTGATTAATAATTCCTACTTTTTTAAGTTCGCCAATGAATTTATTATTCTTCCTTTCTAGTGTACTCGTAGGATCTTTGCTCACTAGCTTGTATTCTGCTGTATTTCCAACAATGTTGCCTATTCTCGAGTCATAGTCACATTTCCTTATAGCTACTGTTGCATTTCCCTTATCAGCATTAACAATTAAAATATCCTTATTACTTTTAAGGAATTTCTCTGCCTTATTCACTTTATCTAAAAAGAATTTATCTGTACTCGTTAGTTTCATTTGACTATCTAACATTGTCGTCAATTTAGTCCGTGCTATTTCCTGTTCTTCCTTTTCCTCTAAAGTTTGTACAAGATCCTCCCCCTCTGCGATCATTTTCAAAATTGGGAAATCTTTCCTCTCTACTGGTAGTGCATGTTTCTGACCAAGTGAAAGAATCCACTTCACCATCCACTTCATCCACTTCTACGTCAGTTTGATTAACAAACCACTTTTCATTTAATTTAAATCCTAAAGTCTTTTCTTGTAAATTTACAAGTGAATTAAATTTCCTTTGATGTACTTCCTTTGTCCTATTATTTTTTGATATCGTTATCCTATCCTCATATTCTAAAAATTCTCTAATTTCTTCTTCTGAAAAATATCTACCTAAATTATTTCTTATAGTATCCATCTCATTATTAGTTTCCCTTAGTAACACGTGCTTTTGTTTGATTGCTAGATTGAGTAGTTTGTTGTGTAACTCTTGTGTATAATTGGAAATATTTTGTTGAATTGATGGCAACCCATTTTCAAAAAAGATTCTTTGTATATTCCTAGTTGAGTTTGTGATGAAATTTGGGAAAATACCTGTTTTTCGACAACGAATTAGAAAAGTAATTGTCGACCTTATCCTTACGATCTTGTCCCTGGTTGTCTTGAACCTGTTAATTATTGATCTCGTTCGATTATCCCTCTTGAATTTTCCATAACCCATTCTCGTCTGGATGTGCTCTCCAATTTTTGTATTTTTATTCTGTTGTTCGACCTTTTCCTTATCAATAAATAATCAATATTCTTCGAGCTTGAGGTCAGATTTGCTGTTGTTATATTTATTTTCCTCGATATTTCGCTACTCCTTTGTGTAGCATCATCAGGAGATATAAACAATATTTAACAATTAAAACAAAACAAAATTAACAATTGTGAAAAAATTATGTCAATTTAAAAATGTTCAAACAAGTTTTCCCGCCTTTTTTCAAAATTTTTTGAAGTTACACAAACAAAAATAATGTTCGTAAAAAGTTCATATAAATTAACCCAAAGAAAAATATTAGATTGATATGATAAATAATTCTTGCTTAAATGGTTCTACTTTTTACTAATTAAATGTCTGTAAATTTGGGCTACATTATCTGTATCTGTTTTATAGTTAATTCTTTTCAATGTTGGTGTATTAATTATCTGTAGCATTTCTAACATAGTATAACGACGTTTATAATTGTTTTCTTTATTTAAAACCGCTGTATCTTGAAAGTTTGGGTAATGATTTAATGTAGCACAATGGGATGTTAATGCTGTTTTCTGTGTAGAAATGTGCCTATATTTCTGATCTGATTTGTGTCCTGCAATTCGTGTATTTAGTTTATTTTTTGTAGTCCCTACATATACTTTGTTACAAACCTCGTTGTCATTTCCTTTACATGGTATTTTATATACTATATTACTCATATCAAATTTGTCCAAACTATCCTTTGTTTTACTAAATATTCTGCCTATTGTGTTATATGTTTTGTGTGCTATCCTATAATTCTTGTCGTCAAATATTTTTGACTTCGCCAACCTATCTGTTATTCCAGGTATGTACGTTATTGACTTGTAAATTTTTGGCTCATCTGTAGTAACCCTGTTCGGTTGTCGTTTATCTTCAAATTGCCTTATCAGTCTGTTGGTAAGATGGTTCGGGAAGTTGTTGTCCTTAAGAATGTTCCTTATCCTTTCCTAATTGACCTTGTGGAATTCTACATCACTTATAGTCAAAACGCGGTTTATTAAATTTTTCGCCGTATTTATAATCACACGTTTTTGATGTTTCGAGTGGAAGTTGATTATTCTTCCTGAAGACGTTGGTTTCTGATACCAATTAATTGATAAATTTTCCCCTCTCCTGACCACCAATGTGTCCAAATAGGGAAGTTTTGAATTTGACTCTTTCTCCATTGTAAATTTAATACTGGAGTGGAAACTGTTAAAAACATCCAAAATTGTATTTATTTCGTCCTCTGAAACGACACAAAATAAATCGTCTACATATTTTGTTAAAATTTTTGGTTTTATATCCAATTTTTCGATACAAGAGTCCAGTAAATTTTCCATAACGATGTCAGCAACTATTGGAGAAGCTGGTGAGCCCATTGGGAGTCCCTTTTGTTGCAAATATATCCTCCCATCATGTTGGAAATATCGGTTATCCACTATACAAAATCTTAATATATCTAAAAATAAAGATTTATTAATGTCTGTATGTTGCTTTAATGTGTTCCATTTTTCCTCTATGATAGTGATAGCTAAGTCTACGGGAACACTCGGGAATAGAGATACTACATCAAACGAAACTAAAATGTCGTTACTATTAATCTTCTGGTTCTTTATTCTGTCCTTAAATTGTATTGCATCTTTTACATTATATTTTGAATTTTCCGTTATCTTTTTAAGGATGTTTGTAATGTATTTACACAGTTAATATGATGGTGAGTTAACAAAAGAGCAAATTGGTCTTAATGGAAAATCTTCTTTGTGTATTTTTGGAACTCCATATAATCTCGGTGCTGTGGGTACTGTTGTTTTAAGTTTATTCTTCTGTGTTTGATTAATAATTCCTACTTTTTTAAGTTCGTCAACGAATTTATTATTCTTTCTTTCTAGTGTACTCGTAGGATCTTTGCTCACTAGCTTGTATTCTGCTGTATTTCCAACAATGTTGCCTATTCTCGAGTCATAGTCACATTTCCTTATAGCTACTGTTGCATTTCCCTTATCAGCATTAACAATTAAAATATCCTTATTACTTTTAAGGAATTTCTCTGCCTTATTCACTTTATCTAAAAAGAATTTATCTGTACTCGTTAGTTTCATTTTATTCATTTGACTATCTAACATTGTCGTCAATTTAGTCCGTGCTATTTCCTGTTCTTCCTTTCCTCTAAAGTTTGTACAAGATCCTCCCCCTCTGCGATCATTTTCAAAATTGGGAAATCTTTCCTCTCTACTGGTAGTGCATGTTTCTGACCAAGTGAAAGAATCCACTTCACCATCCACTTCATCCACTTCTACGTCAGTTTGATTAACAAACCACTTTTCATTTAATTTAAATCCTAAATTCTTTTCTTGTAAATTTACAAGTGAATTAAATTTCCTTTGATGTACTTCCTTTGTCCTATTATTTTTTGATATCGTTATCCTATCCTCATATTCTAAAAATTCTCTAATTTCTTCTTCTGAAAAATATCTACCTAAATTATTTCTTATAGTATCCATCTCATTATTAGTTTCCCTTAGTAACACGTGCTTTTGTTTGATTGCTAGATTGAGTAGTTTGTTGTGTAACTCTTGTGTATAATTGGAAATATTTTGTTGAATTGATGGCAACCCATTTTCAAAAAAGATTCTTTGTATATTCCTAGTTGAGTTTGTGATGAAATTTGGGAAAATACCTGTTTTTCGACAACGAATTAGAAAAGTAATTGTCGACCTTATCCTTACGATCTTGTCCCTGGTTGTCTTGAACCTGTTAATTATTGATCTCGTTCGATTATCCCTCTTGAATTTTCCATAACCCATTCTCGTCTGGATGTGCTCTCCAATTTTTGTATTTTTATTCTGTTGTTCGACCTTTTCCTTATCAATAAATAATCAATATTCTTCGAGCTTGAGGTCAGATTTGCTGTTGTTATATTTATTTTCCTCGATATTTCGCTACTCCTTTGTGTAGCATCATCAGGAGATATAAACAATATTTAACAATTAAAACAAAACAAAATTAACAATTGTGAAAAAATTATGTCAATTTAAAAATGTTCAAACAAATTTTCCCGCCTTTTTTCAAAATTTTTTGAAGTTACACAAACAAAAATAATGTTCGTAAAAAGTTCATATAAATTAACCCAAAGAAAAATATTAGATTGATATGATAAATAATTCTTGCTTAAATGGTTCTACTTTTTACTAATTAAATGTCTGTAAATTTGGGCTACATTATCTGTATCTCTTTTATAGTTAATTCTTTTCAATGTTGGTGTATTAATTATCTGTAGCATTTCTAACATATAACGACGTTTATAATTGTTTTCTTTATTTAAAACCGCTGTATCTTGAAAGTTTGGGTAATGATTTAATCTAGCACAATGGGATGTTAATGCTGTTTTCTGTGTAGAAATGTGCCTATATTTCTGATCTGATTTGTGTCCTGCAATTCGTGTCTTTAGTTTATTTTTTGTAGTCCCTACATATACTTTGTTACAAACCTCGTTGTCATTTCCTTTACATGGTATTTTATATACTATATTACTCATATCAAATTTGTCCAAACTATCCTTTGTTTTACTAAATATTCTGCCTATTGTGTTATATGTTTTGTGTGCTATCCTATAATTCTTGTCGTCAAATATTTTTGACTTCGCCAACCTATCTGTTATTCCAGGTATGTACGTTATTGACTTGTAAATTTTTGGCTCATCTGTAGTAACCCTGTTCGGTTGTCGTTTATCCTCAAATTGCCTTATCAGTCTGTTGGTAAGATGGTTCGGGAAGTTGTTGTCCTTAAGAATGTTCCTTATCCTTTCCTAATTGACCTTGTGGAATTCTACATCACTTATAGTCAAAACGCGGTTTATTAAATTTTTCGCCGTATTTATAATCACACGTTTTTGATGTTTCGAGTGGAAGTTGATTATTCTTCCTGAAGACGTTGGTTTCTGATACCAATTAATTGATAAATTTTCCTCTCTCCTGACCACCAATGTGTCCAAATAGGGAAGTTTTGAATTTGATTCTTTCTCCATTGTAAATTTAATACTGGAGTGGAAACTGTTAAAAACATCCAAAATTGTATTTATTTCGTCCTCTGGAACGACACAAAATAAATCGTCTACATATTTTGTTAAAATTTTTGGTTTTATATCCAATTTTTCGATACAAGAGTCCAGTAAATTTTCCATAACGATGTATTGGGAGTCCCTTTTGTTGCAAATATGTATATCCTCCCATCATGTTGGAAATATCGGTTATCCACTATACAAAATCTTAATATATCTAAAAATAAAGATTTATTAATGTCTGTATGTTGCTTTAATGTGTTCCATTTTTCCCCTATGATACTGATGCTAAGTCTACGGGAACACTCGGGAATAGAGATACTACATCAAACGAAACTAAAATGTCGTTACTATTAATCTTCTGGTTCTTTATTCTGTCCTTAAATTGTATTGCATCTTTTACATTATATTTTGAATTTTCCGTTATCTTTTTAAGGATGTTTGTAATATATTTACACAGTTCATATGATGGTGAGTTAACAAAAGAGCAAATTGGTCTTCATGGAAAATCTTCTTTGTGTATTTTTGGAACTCCATATAATCTCGGTGCTGTGGATACTGTTGTTTTAAGTTTATTCTTCTGTGTTTGATTAATAATTCCTACTTTTTTAAGTTCGTCAACGAATTTATTATTCTTCCTTTCTAGTGTACTCGTAGGATCTTTGCTCACTAGCTTGTATTCTGCTGTATTTCCAACAATGTTGCCTATTCTCGAGTCATAGTCACATTTCCTTATAGCTACTGTTGCATTTCCCTTATCAGCATTAACAATTAAAATATCCTTATTACTTTTAAGGAATTTCTCTGCCTTATTCACTTTATCTAAAAAGAATTTATCTGTACTCGTTAGTTTCATTTTATTCATTTGACTATCTAACATTGTCGTCAATTTAGTCCGTTCTATTTCCTGTTCTTCCTTTTCCTCTAAAGTTTGTACAAGATCCTCCCCCTCTGCGATCATTTTCAAAATTGGGAAATCTTTCCTCTCTACTGGTAGTGCATGTTTCTGACCAAGTGAAAGAATCCACTTCACCATCCACTTCATCCACTTCTACGTCAGTTTGATTAACAAACCACTTTTCATTTAATTTAAATCCTAAATTCTTTTCTTGTAAAATTACAAGTGAATTAAATTTCCTTTGATGTACTTCCTTTGTCCTATTATTTTTTGATATCGTTATCCTATCCTCATATTCTAAAAATTCTCTAATTTCTTCTTCTGAAAAATATCTACCTAAATTATTTCTTATAGTATCCATCTCATTATTAGTTTCCCTTAGTAACACGTGCTTTTGTTTGATTGCTAGATTGAGTAGTTTGTTGTGTAACTCTTGTGTATAATTGGAAATATTTTGTTGAATTGATGGCAACCCATTTTCAAAAAAGATTCTTTGTATATTCCTAGTTGAGTTTGTGATGAAATTTGGGAAAATACCTGTTTTTCGACAACGAATTAGAAAAGTAATTGTCGACCTTATCCTTACGATCTTGTCCCTGGTTGTCTTGAACCTGTTAATTATTGATCTCGTTCGATTATCCCTCTTGAATTTTCCATAACCCATTCTCGTCTGGATGTGCTCTCCAATTTTTGTATTTTTATTCTGTTGTTCGACCTTTTCCTTATCAATAAATAATAAATATTCTTCGAGCTTGAGGTCAGATTTGCTGTTGTTATATTTATTTTCCTCGATATTTCGCTACTCCTTTGTGTAGCATCATCAGGAGATATAAACAATATTTAACAATTAAAACAAAACAAAATTAACAATTGTGAAAAAATTATGTCAATTTAAAAATGTTCAAACAAATTTTCCCGCCTTTTTTCAAAATTTTTTGAAGTTACACAAACAAAAATAATGTTCGTAAAAAGTTCATATAAATTAACCCAAAGAAAAATATTAGATTGATATGATAAATAATTCTTGCTTAAATGGTTCTACTTTTTACTAATTAAATGTCTGTAAATTTGGGCTACATTATCTGTATCTCTTTTATAGTTAATTCTTTTCAATGTTGGTGTATTAATTATCTGTAGCATTTCTAACATATAACGACGTTTATAATTGTTTTCTTTATTTAAAACCGCTGTATCTTGAAAGTTTGGGTAATGATTTAATCTAGCACAATGGGATGTTAATGCTGTTTTCTGTGTAGAAATGTGCCTATATTTCTGATCTGATTTGTGTCCTGCAATTCGTGTCTTTAGTTTATTTTTTGTAGTCCCTACATATACTTTGTTACAAACCTCGTTGTCATTTCCTTTACATGGTATTTTATATACTATATTACTCATATCAAATTTGTCCAAACTATCCTTTGTTTTACTAAATATTCTGCCTATTGTGTTATATGTTTTGTGTGCTATCCTATAATTCTTGTCGTCAAATATTTTTGACTTCGCCAACCTATCTGTTATTCCAGGTATGTACGTTATTGACTTGTAAATTTTTGGCTCATCTGTAGTAACCCTGTTCGGTTGTCGTTTATCCTCAAATTGCCTTATCAGTCTGTTGGTAAGATGGTTCGGGAAGTTGTTGTCCTTAAGAATGTTCCTTATCCTTTCCTAATTGACCTTGTGGAATTCTACATCACTTATAGTCAAAACGCGGTTTATTAAATTTTTCGCCGTATTTATAATCACACGTTTTTGATGTTTCGAGTGGAAGTTGATTATTCTTCCTGAAGACGGTGGTTTCTGATACCAATTAATTGATAAATTTTCCCCTCTCCTGACCACCAATGTGTCCAAATAGGGAAGTTTTGAATTTGACTCTTTCTCCATTGTAAATTTAATACTGGAGTGGAAACTGTTAAAAACATCCAAAATTGTATTTATTTCGTCCTCTGAAACGACACAAAATAAATCGTCTACATATTTTGTTCAAATTTTTGGTTTTATATCCAATTTTTCGATACAAGAGTCCAGTAAATTTTCCATAACGATGTCAGCAACTATTGGAGAAGCTGGTGCGCCCATTGGGAGTCCCTTTTGTTGCAAATATATCCTCCCATCATGTTGGAAATATCGGTTATCCACTATACAAAATCTTAATATATCTAAAAATAAAGATTTATTAATGTCTGTATGTTGCTTTAATGTGTTCCATTTTTCCTCTATGATAGTGATAGCTAAGTCTACGGGAACACTCGGGAATAGAGATACTACATCAAACGAAACTAAAATGTCGTTACTATTAATCTTCTGGTTCTTTATTCTGTCCTTAAATTGTATTGCATCTTTTACATTATATTTTGAATTTTCCGTTATCTTTTTAAGGATGTTTGTAATGTATTTACACAGTTAATATGATGGTGAGTTAACAAAAGAGCAAATTGGTCTTAATGGAAAATCTTCTTTGTGTATTTTTGGAACTCCATATAATCTCGGTGCTGTGGATACGGTTGTTTTAAGTTTATTCTTCTGTGTTTGATTAATAATTCCTACTTTTTTAAGTTCGCCAATGAATTTATTATTCTTCCTTTCTAGTGTACTCGTAGGATCTTTGCTCACTAGCTTGTATTCTGCTGTATTTCCAACAATGTTGCCTATTCTCGAGTCATAGTCACATTTCCTTATAGCTACTGTTGCATTTCCCTTATCAGCATTAACAATTAAAATATCCTTATTACTTTTAAGGAATTTCTCTGCCTTATTCACTTTATCTAAAAAGAATTTATCTGTACTCGTTAGTTTCATTTGACTATCTAACATTGTCGTCAATTTAGTCCGTGCTATTTCCTGTTCTTCCTTTTCCTCTAAAGTTTGTACAAGATCCTCCCCCTCTGCGATCATTTTCAAAATTGGGAAATCTTTCCTCTCTACTGGTAGTGCATGTTTCTGACCAAGTGAAAGAATCCACTTCACCATCCACTTCATCCACTTCTACGTCAGTTTGATTAACAAACCACTTTTCATTTAATTTAAATCCTAAAGTCTTTTCTTGTAAATTTACAAGTGAATTAAATTTCCTTTGATGTACTTCCTTTGTCCTATTATTTTTTGATATCGTTATCCTATCCTCATATTCTAAAAATTCTCTAATTTCTTCTTCTGAAAAATATCTACCTAAATTATTTCTTATAGTATCCATCTCATTATTAGTTTCCCTTAGTAACACGTGCTTTTGTTTGATTGCTAGATTGAGTAGTTTGTTGTGTAACTCTTGTGTATAATTGGAAATATTTTGTTGAATTGATGGCAACCCATTTTCAAAAAAGATTCTTTGTATATTCCTAGTTGAGTTTGTGATGAAATTTGGGAAAATACCTGTTTTTCGACAACGAATTAGAAAAGTAATTGTCGACCTTATCCTTACGATCTTGTCCCTGGTTGTCTTGAACCTGTTAATTATTGATCTCGTTCGATTATCCCTCTTGAATTTTCCATAACCCATTCTCGTCTGGATGTGCTCTCCAATTTTTGTATTTTTATTCTGTTGTTCGACCTTTTCCTTATCAATAAATAATCAATATTCTTCGAGCTTGAGGTCAGATTTGCTGTTGTTATATTTATTTTCCTCGATATTTCGCTACTCCTTTGTGTAGCATCATCAGGAGATATAAACAATATTTAACAATTAAAACAAAACAAAATTAACAATTGTGAAAAAATTATGTCAATTTAAAAATGTTCAAACAAGTTTTCCCGCCTTTTTTCAAAATTTTTTGAAGTTACACAAACAAAAATAATGTTCGTAAAAAGTTCATATAAATTAACCCAAAGAAAAATATTAGATTGATATGATAAATAATTCTTGCTTAAATGGTTCTACTTTTTACTAATTAAATGTCTGTAAATTTGGGCTACATTATCTGTATCTGTTTTATAGTTAATTCTTTTCAATGTTGGTGTATTAATTATCTGTAGCATTTCTAACATAGTATAACGACGTTTATAATTGTTTTCTTTATTTAAAACCGCTGTATCTTGAAAGTTTGGGTAATGATTTAATGTAGCACAATGGGATGTTAATGCTGTTTTCTGTGTAGAAATGTGCCTATATTTCTGATCTGATTTGTGTCCTGCAATTCGTGTATTTAGTTTATTTTTTGTAGTCCCTACATATACTTTGTTACAAACCTCGTTGTCATTTCCTTTACATGGTATTTTATATACTATATTACTCATATCAAATTTGTCCAAACTATCCTTTGTTTTACTAAATATTCTGCCTATTGTGTTATATGTTTTGTGTGCTATCCTATAATTCTTGTCGTCAAATATTTTTGACTTCGCCAACCTATCTGTTATTCCAGGTATGTACGTTATTGACTTGTAAATTTTTGGCTCATCTGTAGTAACCCTGTTCGGTTGTCGTTTATCTTCAAATTGCCTTATCAGTCTGTTGGTAAGATGGTTCGGGAAGTTGTTGTCCTTAAGAATGTTCCTTATCCTTTCCTAATTGACCTTGTGGAATTCTACATCACTTATAGTCAAAACGCGGTTTATTAAATTTTTCGCCGTATTTATAATCACACGTTTTTGATGTTTCGAGTGGAAGTTGATTATTCTTCCTGAAGACGTTGGTTTCTGATACCAATTAATTGATAAATTTTCCCCTCTCCTGACCACCAATGTGTCCAAATAGGGAAGTTTTGAATTTGACTCTTTCTCCATTGTAAATTTAATACTGGAGTGGAAACTGTTAAAAACATCCAAAATTGTATTTATTTCGTCCTCTGAAACGACACAAAATAAATCGTCTACATATTTTGTTAAAATTTTTGGTTTTATATCCAATTTTTCGATACAAGAGTCCAGTAAATTTTCCATAACGATGTCAGCAACTATTGGAGAAGCTGGTGAGCCCATTGGGAGTCCCTTTTGTTGCAAATATATCCTCCCATCATGTTGGAAATATCGGTTATCCACTATACAAAATCTTAATATATCTAAAAATAAAGATTTATTAATGTCTGTATGTTGCTTTAATGTGTTCCATTTTTCCTCTATGATAGTGATAGCTAAGTCTACGGGAACACTCGGGAATAGAGATACTACATCAAACGAAACTAAAATGTCGTTACTATTAATCTTCTGGTTCTTTATTCTGTCCTTAAATTGTATTGCATCTTTTACATTATATTTTGAATTTTCCGTTATCTTTTTAAGGATGTTTGTAATGTATTTACACAGTTAATATGATGGTGAGTTAACAAAAGAGCAAATTGGTCTTAATGGAAAATCTTCTTTGTGTATTTTTGGAACTCCATATAATCTCGGTGCTGTGGGTACTGTTGTTTTAAGTTTATTCTTCTGTGTTTGATTAATAATTCCTACTTTTTTAAGTTCGTCAACGAATTTATTATTCTTTCTTTCTAGTGTACTCGTAGGATCTTTGCTCACTAGCTTGTATTCTGCTGTATTTCCAACAATGTTGCCTATTCTCGAGTCATAGTCACATTTCCTTATAGCTACTGTTGCATTTCCCTTATCAGCATTAACAATTAAAATATCCTTATTACTTTTAAGGAATTTCTCTGCCTTATTCACTTTATCTAAAAAGAATTTATCTGTACTCGTTAGTTTCATTTTATTCATTTGACTATCTAACATTGTCGTCAATTTAGTCCGTGCTATTTCCTGTTCTTCCTTTCCTCTAAAGTTTGTACAAGATCCTCCCCCTCTGCGATCATTTTCAAAATTGGGAAATCTTTCCTCTCTACTGGTAGTGCATGTTTCTGACCAAGTGAAAGAATCCACTTCACCATCCACTTCATCCACTTCTACGTCAGTTTGATTAACAAACCACTTTTCATTTAATTTAAATCCTAAATTCTTTTCTTGTAAATTTACAAGTGAATTAAATTTCCTTTGATGTACTTCCTTTGTCCTATTATTTTTTGATATCGTTATCCTATCCTCATATTCTAAAAATTCTCTAATTTCTTCTTCTGAAAAATATCTACCTAAATTATTTCTTATAGTATCCATCTCATTATTAGTTTCCCTTAGTAACACGTGCTTTTGTTTGATTGCTAGATTGAGTAGTTTGTTGTGTAACTCTTGTGTATAATTGGAAATATTTTGTTGAATTGATGGCAACCCATTTTCAAAAAAGATTCTTTGTATATTCCTAGTTGAGTTTGTGATGAAATTTGGGAAAATACCTGTTTTTCGACAACGAATTTGAAAAGTAATTGTCGACCTTATCCTTACGATCTTGTCCCTGGTTGTCTTGAACCTGTTAATTATTGATCTCGTTCGATTATCACTCTTGAATTTTCCATAACCCATTCTCGTCTGGATGTGCTCTCCAATTTTTGTATTTTTATTCTGTTGTTCGACCTTTTCCTTATCAATAAATAGTCAATATTCTTCGAGCTTGAGGTCAGATTTGCTGTTGTTATATTTATTTTCCTCGATATTTCGCTACTCCTTTGTGTAGCATCATCAGGAGATATAAACAATATTTAACAATTAAAACAAAACAAAATTAACAATTGTGAAAAAATTATGTCAATTTAAAAATTTTCAAACAAATTTTCCCGCCTTTTTTCAAAATTTTTTGAAGTTACACAAACAAAAATAATGTTCGTAAAAAGTTCATATAAATTAAAACAAAGAAAAATATTAGATTGATATGATAAATAATTCTAGCGTAAATGGTTCTACTTTTTACTAATTAAATGTCTGTAAATTTGGGCTACATTATCTGTATCTGTTTTATAGTTAATTCTTTTCAATGTTGGTGTATTAATTATCTGTAGCATTTCTAACATATAACGACGTTTATAATTGTTTTCTTTATTTAAAACCGCTGTATCCTGAAAGTTTGGGTAATGATTTAATCTAGCACAATGGAATGTTAATGCTGTTTTCTGGGTAGTAATGTGCCTATACTTCTGATCTGATTTGTGTCCTGCAATTCGTGTCTTTAGTTTATTTTTTGTAGTCCCTACATATACTTTGTTACAAACCTCGTTGTCATTTCCTTTACATGGTATTTTATATACTTTATTACTCATATCAAATTTGTCCAAACTATCCTTTGTTTTACTAAATATTCTGCCTATTGTGTTATATGTTTTGTGTGCTATCCTATAATTCTTGTCGTCAAATATTTTTGACTTCGCCAACCTATCTGTTATTCCAGGTATGTACGTTATTGACTTGTAAATTTTTGGCTCATCTGTAGTAACCCTGTTCGGTTGTCGTTTATCCTCAAATTGCCTTATCAGTCTGTTGGTAAGATGGTTCGGGAAGTTGTTGTCCTTGAGAATGTTCCTTATCCTTTCCTTATTGACCTTGTGGAATTCTACATCACTTATAGTCAAAACGCGGTTTATTAAATTTTTCGCCGTATTTATAATCACACGTTTTTGATGTTTCGAGTGGAAGTTGATTATCTTCCTGAAGACGTTGGTTTCTGATACCAATTAATTGATAAATTTTCCCCTCTCCTGACCACCAATGTGTCCAAATAGGGAAGTTTTGAATTTGACTCTTTCTCCATTGTAAATTTAATACTGGAGTGGAAACTGTTAAAAACATCCAAAATTGTATTTATTTCGTCCTCTGAAACGACACAAAATAAGTCGTCTACATATTTTGTTAAAATTTTTAGTTTTGTATCCAATTTTTCGATACAAGAGTCCAGTAAATTTTCCATAACGATGTCAGCAACTATTGGAGAAGCTGGTGAGCCCATTGGGAGTCCCTTTTGTTGCAAATATATCCTCCCATCATGTTGGAAATATCGGTTATCCACTACACAAAATCTTAATATATCTGAAAATAAAGATTTATTAATGTCTGTATGTTGCTTTAATGTGTTCCATTTTTCCTCTATGATACTGATAGCTAAGTCTACGGGAACACTCGGGAATAGAGATACTACATCAAACGAAACTAAAATGTCGTTACTATTAATCTTCTGGTTCTTTATTCTGTCCTTAAATTGTATTGCATCTTTTACATTATATTTTGAATTTTCCGTTATCTTTTTACGAGTACACTAGAAAGGAAGAATAATAAATTCGTTGACGAACTTAAAAAAGTAGGAATTATTAATCAAACACAGAAGAATAAACTTAAAACAACAGTATCCACAGCACCGAGATTATATGGAGTTCCAAAAATACACAAAGAAGATTTTCCATTAAGACCAATTTGCTCTTTTGTTAACTCACCATCATATTATCTGTGTAAATACATTACAAACATCCTTAAAAAGATAACGGAAAATTCAAAATATAATGTAAAAGATGCAATACAATTTAAGGACAGAATAAAGAACCAGAAGATTAATAGTAACGACATTTTAGTTTCGTTTGATGTAGTATCTCTATTCCCGAGTGTTCCCGTAGACTTAGCATCAGTATCATAGGGGAAAAATGGAACACATTAAAGCAACATACAGACATTAATAAATCTTTATTTTTAGATATATTAAGATTTTGTATAGTGGATAACCGATATTTCCAACATGATGGGAGGATATATTTGCAACAAAAGGGACTCCCAATGGGCGCACCAGCTTCTCCAATAGTTGCTGACATCGTTATGGAAAATTTACTGGACTCTTGTATCGAAAAATTGGATATAAAACCAAAAATTTTAACAAAATATGTAGACGATTTATTTTGTGTCGTTTCAGAGGACGAAATAAATACAATTTTGGATGTTTTTAACAGTTTCCACTCAAGTATAAAATTTACAATGGAGAAAGAGTCAAATTCAAAACTTCTCTATTTGGCCACATTGGTGGTCAGGAGAGGGGAAAATTTATCAATTAATTGGTATCAGAAACCAACGTCTTCAGGAAGAATAATCAACTTCCACTCGAAACATCAAAAACGTGTGATTATAAATACGGCGAAAAATTTAATAAACCGCGTTTTGACTATAAGTGATGTAGAATTCCACAAGGTCAATAAGGAAAGGATAAGGAACATTCTCAAGGACAACAACTTCCCGAACCATCTTACCAACAGACTGATAAGGCAATTTGAGGATAAACGACAACCGAACAGGGTTACTACAGATGAGCCAAAAATTTACAAGTCAATAACGTACATACCTGGAATAACAGATAGGTTGGCGAAGTCAAAAATATTTGACGACAAGAATTGTAGGATAGCACACAAAACATATAACACAATAGGCAGAATATTTAGTAAAACAAAGGATAGTTTGGACAAATTTGATATGAGTAATATAGTATATAAAATACCATGTAAAGGAAATGACAACGAGGTTTGTAACAAAGTATATGTAGGGACTACAAAAAATAAACTAAAGACACGAATTGCAGGACACAAATCAGATCAGAAATATAGGCACATTTCTACACAGAAAACAGCATTAACATCCCATTGTGCTAGATTAAATCATTACCCAAACTTTCAAGATACAGCGGTTTTAAATAAAGAAAACAATTATAAACGTCGTTATATGTTAGAAATGCTACAGATAATTAATACACCAACATTGAAAAGAATTAACTATAAAACAGATACAGATAATGTAGCCCAAATTTACAGACATTTAATTAGTAAAAAGTAGAACCATTTAAGCAAGAATTATTTATCATATCAATCTAATATTTTTCTTTGGGTTAATTTATATGAACTTTTTACGAACATTATTTTTGTTTGTGTAACTTCAAAAAATTTTGAAAAAAGGCGGGAAAATTTGTTTGAACATTTTTAAATTGACATAATTTTTTCACAATTGTTAATTTTGTTTTGTTTTAATTGTTAAATATTGTTTATATCTCCTGATGATGCTACACAAAGGAGTAGCGAAATATCGAGGAAAATAAATATAACAACAGCAAATCTGACCTCAAGCTCGAAGAATATTGATTATTTATTGATAAGGAAAAGGTCGAACAACAGAATAAAAATACAAAAATTGGAGAGCACATCCAGACGAGAATGGGTTATGGAAAATTCAAGAGGGATAATCGAACGAGATCAATAATTAACAGGTTCAAGACAACCAGGGACAAGATCGTAAGGATAAGGTCGACAATTACTTTTCTAATTCGTTGTCGAAAAACAGGTATTTTCCCAAATTTCATCACAAACTCAACTAGGAATATACAAAGAATCTTTTTGAAAATGGGTTGCCATCAATTCAACAAAATATTTCCAATTATACACAAGAGTTACACAACAAACTACTCAATCTAGCAATCAAACAAAAGCACGTGTTACTAAGGGAAACTAATAATGAGATGGATACTATAAGAAATTATTTAGGTAGATATTTTTCAGAAGAAGAAATTAGAGAATTTTTAGAATATGAGGATAGGATAACGATATCAAAAAATAATAGGACAAAGGAAGTACATCAAAGGAGATTTAATTCACTTGTAAATGTACATGAAAAGAATTTAGGATTTAAATTAAATGAAAAGTGGTTTGTTAATAAAACTGACGTAGAAGTGGATGAAGTGGATGGTGAAGTGGATTCTTTCACTTGGTCAGAAACATGCACTACCAGTAGAGAGCAAAGATTTCCCAATTTTGAAAATGATCGCAGAGGGGGAGGATCTTGTACAAACTTTAGAGGAAAAGGAAGAACAGGAAATAGCACGGACTAAATTGACGACAAGTTAGATAGTCAAATGAATAAAATGAAACTAACGAGTACAGATAAATTCTTTTTAGATAAAGTGAATAAGGCAGAGAAATTCCGTAAAAGTAATAAGGATATTTTAATTGTTAATGCTGATAAGGGAAATGCAACAGTAGCTATAAGGAAATGTGACTATGACTCGAGAATAGGCAACATTGTTGGAAATACAGCAGAATACAAGCTAGTGAGCAAAGATCCTACGAGTACACTAGAAAGGAAGAATAATAAATTCGTTGACGAACTTAAAAAAGTAGGAATTATTAATCAAACACAGAAGAATAAACTTAAAACAACACTATCCACAGCACCGAGATTATATGGAGTTCCAAAAATACACAAAGAAGATTTTCCATTAAGACCAATTTGCTCGTTTGTTAACTCACCATCATATGAACTGTGTAAATACATTACAAACATCCTTAAAAAGATAACGGAAAATTCAAAATATAATGTAAAAGATGCAATACAATTTAAGGACAGAATAAAGAACCAGAAGATTAATAGTAACGACATTTTAGTCTCGTTTGATGTAGTATCTCTATTCCCGAGTGTTCCCGTAGACTTAGCTATCACTATCATAGAGGAAAAATGGAACACACTAAAGCAACATACAGACATTAATAAATTTTTATTTTTAGATATATTAAGATTTTGTATAGTGGATAACCGATATTTCCAACATGATGGGAGGATATATTTGCAACAAAAGGGACTCCCAATGGGCGCACCAGCTTCTCCAATAGTTGCTGACATCGTTATGGAAAATTTACTGGACTCTTGTATCGAAAAATTGGATATAAAACCAAAAATTTTAACAAAATATGTAGACGATTTATTTTGTGTCGTTTCAGAGGACGAAATAAATACAATTTTGGATGTTTTTAACAGTTTCCACTCCAGTATTAAATTTACAATGGAGAAAGAGTCAAATTCAAAACTTCCCTATTTGGACACATTGGTGGTCAGGAGAGGGGAAAATTTATCAATTAATTGGTATCAGAAACCAACGTCTTCAGGAAGAATAATCAACTTCCACTCGAAACATCAAAAACGTGTGATTATAAATACGGCGAAAAATTTAATAAACCGCGTTTTGACTATAAGTGATGTAGAATTCCACAAGGTCAATAAGGAAAGGATAAGGAACATTCTGAAGGACAACAACTTCCCGAACCATCTTACCAACAGACAAAGACTTACCAAAGACAGGCAATTTGAGGATAAACGACAACCGAACAGGGTTACTACAGATGAGCCAAAAATTTACAAGTCAATAACGTACATACCTTGAATAACAGATAGGTTGGCGAAGTCAAAAATATTTGACGACAAGAATTATAGGATAGCACACAAAACATATAACACAATAGGCAGAATATTTAGTAAAACAAAGGATAGTTTGGACAAATTTGATATGAGTAATAAAGTATATAAAATACCATGTAAAGGAAATGACAACGAGGTTTGTAACAAAGTATATGTAGGGACTACAAAAAATAAACTAAAGACACGAATTGCAGGACACAAATCAGATCAGAAGTATAGGCACATTACTACCCAGAAAACAGCATTAACATTCCATTGTGCTAGATTAAATCATTACCCAAACTTTCAGGATACAGCGGTTTTAAATAAAGAAAACAATTATAAACGTCGTTATATGTTAGAAATGCTACAGATAATTAATACACCAACATTGAAAAGAATTAACTATAAAACAGATACAGATAATGTAGCCCAAATTTACAGACATTTAATTAGTAAAAAGTAGAACCATTTACGCTAGAATTATTTATCATATCAATCTAATATTTTTCTTTGTTTTAATTTATATGAACTTTTTACGAACATTATTTTTGTTTGTGTAACTTCAAAAAATTTTGAAAAAAGGCGGGAAAATTTGTTTGAAAATTTTTAAATTGACATAATTTTTTCACAATTGTTAATTTTGTTTTGTTTTAATTGTTAAATATTGTTTATATCTCCTGATGATGCTACACAAAGGAGTAGCGAAATATCGAGGAAAATAAATATAACAACAGCAAATCTGACCTCAAGCTCGAAGAATATTGACTATTTATTGATAAGGAAAAGGTCGAACAACAGAATAAAAATACAAAAATTGGAGAGCACATCCAGACGAGAATGGGTTATGGAAAATTCAAGAGTGATAATCGAACGAGATCAATAATTAACAGGTTCAAGACAACCAGGGACAAGATCGTAAGGATAAGGTCGACAATTACTTTTCAAATTCGTTGTCGAAAAACAGGTATTTTCCCAAATTTCATCACAAACTCAACTAGGAATATACAAAGAATCTTTTTTGAAAATGGGTTGCCATCAATTCAACAAAATATTTCCAATTATACACAAGAGTTACACAACAAACTACTCAATCTAGCAATCAAACAAAAGCACGTGTTACTAAGGGAAACTAATAATGAGATGGATACTATAAGAAATAATTTAGGTAGATATTTTTCAGAAGAAGAAATTAGAGAATTTTTAGAATATGAGGATAGGATAACGATATCAAAAAATAATAGGACAAAGGAAGTACATCAAAGGAAATTTAATTCACTTGTAGATTTACAAGAAAAGAATTTAGGATTTAAATTAAATGAAAAGTGGTTTGTTAATAAAACTGACGTAGAAGTGGATGAAGTGGATGGTGAAGTGGATTCTTTCACTTGGTCAGAAACATGCACTACCAGTAGAGAGGAAAGATTTCCCAATTTTGAAAATGATCGCAGAGGGGGAGGATCTTGTACAAACTTTAGAGGAAAAGGAAGAACAGGAAATAGCACGGACTAAATTGCCGACAATGTTAGATAGTCAAATGAATAAAATGAAACTAACGAGTACAGATAAATTCTTTTTAGATAAAGTGAATAAGGCAGAGAAATTCCTTAAAAGTAATAAGGATATTTTAATTGTTAATGCTGATAAGGGAAATGCAACAGTAGCTATAAGGAAATGTGACTATGACTCGAGAATAGGCAACATTGTTGGAAATACAGCAGAATACAAGCTAGTGAGCAAAGATCCTACGAGTACACTGGAAAGGAAGAATAATAAATTCGTTGACGAACTTAAAAAAGTAGGAATTATTAATCAAACACAGAAGAATAAACTTAAAACAACAGTATCCACAGCACCGAGATTATATGGAGTTCCACAAAAACACAAAAAAGATTTTCCATTAAGACCAATTTGCTCTTTTATTAACTCACCATCATATGAACTGTGTAAATATATTACAAACATCCTTAAAAAGATAACGGAAAATTCAAAATATAACGTAAAAGATGCAATACAATTTAAGGACAGAATAAAGAACCAGAAGATTAATAGTAACGACATTTTAGTTTCGTTTGATGTAGTATCTCTATTCCCGAGTGTTCCCGTAGACTTAGCTATCAGTATCATAGAGGAAAAATGGAACACATTAAAGCAACATACAGACATTAATAAATCTTTATTTTTAGATATATTAAGATTTTGTATAGTGGATAACCGATATTTCCAACATGATGGGAGGATATATTTGCAACAAAAGGGACTCCCAATGGGCTCACCAGCTTCTCCAATAGTTGCTGACATCGTTATGGAAAATTTACTGGACTCTTGTATCGAAAAATTGGATATAAAACCAAAAATTTGAACAAAATATGTAGACGATTTATTTTGTGTCGTTTCAGAGGACGAAATAAATACAATTTTGGATGTTTTTAACAGTTTCCACTCCAGTATTAAATTTACAATGGAGAAAGAGTCAAATTCAAAACTTCCCTATTTGGACACATTGGTGGTCAGGAGAGGGGAAAATTTATCAATTAATTGGTATCAGAAACCAACGTCTTCAGGAAGAATAATCAACTTCCACTCGAAACATCAAAAACGTGTGATTATAAATACGGCGAAAAATTTAATAAACCGCGTTTTGACTATAAGTGATGTAGAATTCCACAAGGTCAATAAGGAAAGGATAAGGAACATTCTCAAGGACAACAACTTCCCGAACCATCTTACCAACAGACAAAGACTTACCAAAGACAGGCAATTTGAGGATAAACGACAACCGAACAGGGTTACTACAGATGAGCCAAAAATTTACAAGTCAATAACGTACATACCTGGAATAACAGATAGGTTGGCGAAGTCAAAAATATTTGACGACAAGAATTGTAGGATAGCACACAAAACATATAACACAATAGGCAGAATATTTAGTAAAACAAAGGATAGTTTGGACAAATTTGATATGAGTAATATAGTATATAAAATACCATGTAAAGGAAATGACAACGAGGTTTGTAACAAAGTATATTTAGGGACTACAAAAAATAAACTAAAGACACGAATTGCAGGACACAAATCAGATCAGAAGTATAGGCACATTACTACACAGAAAACAGCATTAACATTCCATTGTGCTAGATTAAATCATTACCCAAACTTTCAGGATACAGCGGTTTTAAATAAAGAAAACAATTATAAACGTCGTTATATGTTAGAAATGCTACAGATAATTAATACACCAACATTGAAAAGAATTAACTATAAAACAGATACAGATAATGTAGCCCAAATTTACAGACATTTAATTAGTACAAAGCAGAACCATTTAAGCAAGAATTATTTATCATATAAATCTAATATTTTTCTTTGGGTTAATTTATATGAACTTTTTACGAACATTATTTTTGTTTGTGTAACTTCAAAAAATTTTGAAAAAAGGTGGGAAAATTTGTTTGAAAATTTTTAAATTGACATAATTTTTTCACAATTGTTAATTTTGTTTTGTTTTAATTGTTAAATATTGTTTATATCTCCTGATGATGCTACACAAAGGAGTAGCGAAATATCGAGGAAAATAAATATAACAACAGCAAATCTGACCTCAAGCTCGAAGAATATTGATTATTTATTAATTTGTACTCGTACCGTATAAGGCAAGTGCCAAAATTAGACTAAAAATATGTTTGTACATGACATTCAATTGGTGAAATCAAAGGCAATAGAAAGTAAAAAGAAGAAGAAAGCAGTAGGTAGTGATGAAGATAAAGTACATATGAAGAATGAAAAAAGGTGTGTAAATGTAATGTTTGTAAATGAGATTATTTAAAACGACTTTAAAGAATGTAGAAAAATGAAGATGCTGCGAAGTGACATCTTAACATGCCGGCCTCCTTAATATACGGTAATGTATATTCAATCTTCAATGGGTAGTGGGAATAGTTTGGTAATGGCACGTTTGTAGATTCCACTCTGAGTTTTTATTTCTGCTACACGATGTACCCCATCATGTCCAGGTATAGTTGAAATTATTCTGGCTAAAGCCCATTTGTGAGGTGGCATATTGTCATCTTCCACTACGACGAGGGTATTTGGTTTTAATTGCGTGTTGCTTGTGGTCCATTTATCCGCTGCTGGAGCAAGTGCAGATATTCTTTAGACCACCTACTCCAGAATATTTGTTGTAGTTGTTGCAGCCTTCTGAAGTGTTGTAAGCGAGTGTATTTAATATTCGAAATGTCAGGTTCAGCGAAGGAAGTCATGGGCCGACCAATCAGGAAGTGGCCTGGGGTGAGCGCTTCAAAATCATTTGGATCAGATGACAGCGGTGTTAGAGGTCTTGAATTGAGTATTGCCTCAATTTGTGCAGTAACTGTAGTCATCTCTTCAAACGTTAAAGTTGCATTGGCCACTACTCGTACTAAGTGATGTTTGGTCTGTTTTACGGCAGCCTCCCATAAGCCACCAAAGTGAGGAGATCTTGGTGGGATTGTATGCCACTCTATACGGTCTTCTTGACAGAGTTTAAATATCTCAGCTTTGTGATATTCGCTTTCGAACAATTTGTGGAGTTCAGCTAATTCGTTTTTTGCTCCCAGAAAATTAGTAGCATTGTCAGACCAAATTGCTTTACACAACCCTCGACGAGCTATGAACCTTCGTAATGCAGCAATGAAGGCAGCTGTAGATAAGTCGCTTACTGTCTCGATATGCACCGCCTTTGTTGTAAAGCACACAAAAATACATGCCTTGATTGGTGCACGTCCTCGAATTTTGGAATGAATATACACTGGACCACAGAAATCGATTCCAGTGGTAAGAAATGCATGACCTGGTGTTACTCTATCCTTCGGAAGACTACCCATCATAGGATCATTCTTAGTTGGTTTTGTACGAAAGCACCTGACACAACGGTGTACGACGTTTCGGCAGATATGTAAACCGTTAAGGGGCCAGTAGTTTTGCCTGATGATTGCTAAGAGAGTGCGTGCGCCGGCGTGCATGTGCTTGAAATGATAGAAAGAGACTAAATATTTTGTTAGTTCGCACTTTTTTGGTAATATAATAGGATGTTTTGATTCGTAAGCTATGTTACTATGATGTAAACGCCCCCCTACACGAATAACATCATCTCCATCTTCATGACCATTTTCTATTAGAGATTTGTAATCTGCAATGAGATGAGAACGCTGAATATTTATTATTAATTTGATTCGTGCCATATTAAGCTCGTATACTTGGAGAGGAACAGATATGCGACTTCCTCTTCTTTAAGGAATCTCATCGTCTTTAATTTTTGGAGTTTCTAACGGAAGAGGAGTATATGATGAATTTTGTAAAAATTCTGGGCCTGTTTTCCATAGTGATGATATCAAGAAATCTTTGGGCATTACTCCACGGGAAATAAGTTCTACAGGATTTTGCTTGGTTTGGACATAACTCCATTCATCAATACGAGTAAGCTTTGAAATCCAAGCTAAAACTATTTCGAATCAGTGTAGAAATTTCTTCCCGTTACGGTAATCGGTAATATGTTTAGTAGCCTTTCTACAAGTTCTACCATAAGGACAGCTGCTAAGAGTTCGAGCTTTGGAACGGACAATGAGCTGGTTGGAGCAACACGAGATTTTGGACATATCAATCTGGTCGATACAGCGTTTTGTTCATCTACACACCTCAGATAGCAACAAGCTCCATATGCGTCTTCGCTGATGTCTGAAAAGGAGTGAATTTGTATAAATTTCCTTATTTTGTTTGTCATTAAATGCCGAGGAGCTCGATAATCAGTCAGCGCTTGCAGTTTTAAAACGTAATTTTTCCAGTCGTCTTCAAGGGGTTTCCATATTTGTTGCAACAATATTTTTCCAAGAATCACTACTGGGCCGATTAATCCAAGAGGATCAAATATTTTACCAAGATTTGACAGAACAGTGCGTTTTGTAATTATTTGTGACGATTCAATAGAGAAATGATAGACAAATGTGTCATCGCTGGGTTGCCAAATTAGTCCTAGTGTTTAACCACTTCATTTTTTCCAATTTGCGTATATGGCTCTTTTTTTTCTTCAGGAATTTTTTCCAGCAGTATGGATGTGTTTGAGCAGTATTTTCTTAAATTGAAGTTTGCTGCGCTGAGTATTTATTGAATGTCATCTAAAAGCCTTGATGCTTCTTTTACTGAATTGGCACCAGTCATAATGTCATCTACATAAGTTTCTTTTAAAATAGCTGCAGAAGCATGAGGATACGCAGAGGAAAAATCTTCGGCAAGTTGATTTAGACAGCGAGTAGCTCGATATGGTGCAGCTGATGTGCCGTAAGTAACTGTGTTTAGCTGATAAATTCCGATTGATTTCGATGGTTTTGCCCTCCACAAAATCATTTGGTATTTTCTTTCCTGAGGATCGATCTCAATTTGCCTGTACATTTTGCTAATATCTGCAGTAAATACGTAGCTGTATGAGCGAAGCCGAGTGATGACTGTAAATAAATCAGATTGAACTGTAGGCCCTACCATTAGTGTGTCATTAAGTGACAAATTTGTTGATGTTTTCGCTGAACCATCAAAAACTACGCGTAAAAATAGTCGTCGTCGCCAAAATAGCCAATTCGAGTCATATGCTGTAGGTTTTCATATTCGCGCATAAATTCACCGTATTGACGTTTAAGATCTTCATTTTTTAAAAGTCTTTTTTCTAAGGTTTGAAATCGTCGTCTTGCTGTTTTCAAAGTATCACCTAATAACGTTGGTGGACTTCTGAATGGAAGACGCACAATAAATTTTCCATTTTCAGATCTTTTTACAGTTGAATAGAAGTGAAGTTCGCATAATTTTTGCTCGGCAGTAAGAGTTTTGGAGCTGCTAGTGTGTGATTCAACTTCGCAGAACTGACGAATAATTGTTTCCAACGCAGACGTGGAAGAAACATTAGATTTCATGCAATGGAGACTTACTTGTTTTGGACATATTATTCTTCCGGCGACTATCCAGCCAAGTTCAGTATTTTGAAGAACTGGAAGGTCTTTTCCAAGTCGAATTGATTCACCGGTGAAGAGATCTAGTTATATTTCAGCTCCAATTAGCATGTCAATTCTCTGTGATCTATAAAATAAAGGATCTGCAAGTGCTAGATTTGGTGGCAGATTCCAGTCAGAGATATCGAAATCTAATTCAGGCTGACGATCGCTAATACGTGGAAGTATGTAAAATTGTAATTCAGTTGAGAAATTAGAACAATTAGATTTGACGACTGTTGATATGGAGTGTCGAACTTCAGCATTTGTGTCACCGATTCCAACAATTTCCATTTGGCTTGGTCGACGGTTGAGTCCTAATTGAATTGCTAAGCGCTCGGTGATAAAATTGAGTTGCGATCCCGAATCAAGCAAAGCTCTACAAGGCGAAGTAACCTTCCATTTATTTGTTACCTGAATTAGCGATGTAGCCAAAAGAGTTGTGGATGACAAATTTGTAGCGTTTGTTGCCTTAAAGGCAGTTGGTTCTGATGAAGTATAGTTGATGTTACTAATGGCATCTTGGGCAGCTGCTGGTGTAATATTTGCAAGATTATTTTGGCCATCACGATATAGTCAGGCCGATTGAGAATTGCTAGGTGTAAGTGGCAGAGAAGTTGAGGGATGAGTTGTTGGCGACTGAGGTTGGCTAAGATAAAGAGTGTTATAATGCAACAAGCTATGATCACGACTTTTTCATTCTTTACATTTCTCCGCTTCACATGACTGATGTGTGTGTCCAGATTTGAGGCAGTTATTGCATAACTTCCTCTCGTGAATGGCATGAGAACGCTGCTGTGGTGGCAATGTGAGAAATTTGCGGCATCTATAGATGAGGTGATTTATTCCATTACAATAAGCACACTTCTTTTGTGGATTGGCGTTTCCTGATACGGCTAGCGATGTTCGTACTTGCTTGTATGGAAATTGTTTCACAGTATTTGATGACGTATTCTGTTGTTGCCGATTTGACAGCCTATCTTCTAAATGATTGCATCTTTTTTCTAAAAATGTTGTTGCCGTCGGTGGTGCAATGGTTAGTGTGCGCGGCTCTTGTACATGAGATCCTGGGTTCGAACCCGGCTCTGACCACCTTCAAAAAAAATTTCTTTCGGCGGCGGTCACCTCGCATAGTGACGGCGACACTATCGAGTATCTAGCCATGAAAAAGCTTCTCAAATTACCGTTCGGAATCGGTGTAAAACTGTAGGTCCCAATCAGTGAGTGAAAACTGGAAAGCGCACAGCTCAGTGATTGTGAGAAGTTCTCCCTAGTCCCTTCATGGGATGTAATGGGAAACCATTTATTTATTTATTTGTTGTTAATTCTTCTAAAGTTGGAACCCGATCGGTAGTTGCTTCATCATTCCATTTGTCCAGAGTGCTGTTATCAAGCTTCGATAAAATGATTTCCACAAGAAGATCATCCCAGTGAGCGACTGGTCTGCCAAGAGATTTTAATGCTCGTAAGTGGACACTGACAGTATCAATCAAGTCTCTTAATGCTGACGCTGAACTTTTAGTAATAGGTTCTAAATTAGGCAAATGTCTAACATGTTCGCGAATGATTAGTGGTTTCTTTTGGTATCGATCAGCCAAAAGCTTCAAGGCTACCTCATAGTTTTCTGCAGTTATTTCTATGGACTCGATTCTGCGCAGTGCACCATCCTTAACTGATGATCTCAGGTAATGAAAACGTGTGACGTCATCAAGAGAGGGGTTTTGGTGCACTAGTGCGGTAAATGTGTCATAATACGTAGTCCATTGTGTGTAGTCACCTGAAAAGGAAGGCAATGATATCTTTGGAAGCTTTAGTGATGAACTTCCTGTTGTTTGGTTGACGCTCTCATTGGCCCTGTCGTATTTTAGCTGATCAATTAATGCTGATAAGGCAGGATGAAGTGTAAAATATAGTTCCCCAAAGGCTCCACGTATGGTGGTGCCTTCTTCTCCAGCATCAAACTCCTCGATTGCCGATTGAACAGTCTCAAAATCTTGGAAATATTTTCGTAGTGCTTGTATTCTTAATTCCACTTCGTGAATGGAGGCAGTGCTCAATTTATTTTTCTCAAAGTCTTGGATTCTTTGCTGCTGAGAGATAAGAGTTGCACGTTTAGTTTTAAGTTTAGCTAATTTAGCTTCAGCCATTTTTTTGAAATTTTATTAAAATTGTAGGAGAAATTATTCGCGGTTAGCTCTATTAAATTTGTATATGCAGTTAGGTGCAAATGTTATTTTTTTTATTGTTGAAATGTAATTTTACACAAGTCGTGGCTCATCTAATGCAATGGGAAAAAAAATTGACTCTCCCATCAAAAAGCAAAATGTTTTTAAATACTTTCGTTTTTCAAGCAAACGACACAAATTTACCGTTTTGAAATTTAGTTGAATTGTTTTTGTGTTATTGTTGTTATTTTGTAAATAGACACAAGTCCCAGTTCTTTCGTGAAATTGTCTTGGATAATGTCATTTGTAGTTTCTTTTTACATATTCCTTTCCCTTTTCTTCACTGCGTTGCTATGCGTTGGTCGCGGGGAGATAGGGCAAGACAAATATTCACAGCAAAGTGACGTGTTTATAATTCTCTTTTGTAATATGTAGTTTATATGAATTTTATTTCTTTTAACAAATCACTACCACTTAAACAATTATTTTACAAATCTGGAACTACGTGTCCTGTCACGGTCGCCATGAAAAAGGATCCGAAAATTAATGTTTTTTAATTTAAAAGAAAGCCTTTTTTTATTTTTTAATTCAACGTTATAATATTTATTTGTACTCGTACCGTATAAGGCAAGTGCCAAAATTAGACTAAAAATATGTTTGTACATGACATTCAATTGGTGATAAGAAATCAAAGGCAATAGAAAGTAAAAAGAAGAAGAAAGCAGTAGGTAGTGATGAAGATAAAGTACATATGAAGAATGAAAAAAGGTGTGTAAATGTAATGTTTGTAAATGAGATTATTTAAAACGACTTTAAAGAATGTAAAAAAAAGAAGATGCTGCGAAGTGACATCTTAACAATTATTGTTGGTTAAAAAAATTAATATATAGTAACTGAGTTCAAGATTTAGTAAAAAAGGTTTTAAGTTTTCAAAGAAAAGTGCTTATATCAGAAATTTAAGAAGATTTGAAGTAATGTCTAATATAAAGATTTAAAAAAAAATAAGTTATGTGAAGTGTTTGACATATTTTAAAAATTTAAGGAACTTGTTATTCAGAGGGTAATTAATTATTCGGACTTATGGTCATCGCTTGAGCATGAAGTATTTTTGTTCATTGTGTATGCCATATTTTCGTGGCTGTCGCTGTGATCTGTCGAAACAAGCATTTCAAAATTTTCCTTTGAGAAAGGTGTTGGTAATTTTTTGGCTTCGACCTAATGCCCATTAGCAAAGGATCAGCAATCTATTTAACATCCCTATTGCAGGCTTCTCTTGAAAACTTTCGCTCAGGCTTCTTCGTACAGTTGACCTATAGGTAGTACAGCTTTTTCAATCACAGGTTGTCCATGTATAAAAATTTTGTGCATTGTTGGACACATCGGGTACCAGTGGTACAAACTAACATACATTTTTCCTGTTTCTATTTGTTGTGTGCGCAATTTGGCGACAAAGTTATGTTTTTCAGTATTTCAGCAGCATCTCTCTTTCCATCTGTTTGCAACTTGATTTGCGTAGCTGCAACCAACACACGTGTGTCGCTGGATTTGCGTAAATCCTTCGTTTTGCGCCTTTGGGTTCTTTCGCTAGACTCTTCGAAACGCACAACTAACAGCACTCGGTATCGAAAAACATCCCGCGATCCATGAATGATTATTTTTGATAAAATTTTTGGGTTTTCTTTGGACTTTGAAAACTACTGTTTACTAAAAATCGCTTTTCTTTAGAAAAATTAACCAATTTCAGCTCACGGTTTTTGGTAGCGTCAATGTTAGCGTTTGTTGCAGAAAAATTGCTTTTATCTGTAACTTGTAAAATGACTCCACGAACTATGTACTTGGTTTTCGAAGGATCAAAATTTGGAATAAAAGTATTTTTCAATATACAAAACCGAATGTTTACATTTTTATACAAATTTTTAGCTCTGACGACCGTTTTTATACAAAGAAGGGTTTTTTATAAAGAAGATAAAATTCCAAGTATTTCCCATATATCATCACAGGGTTGCATTTTAGAGGCCTACCTCCCAATAACTTTATATTCATCTGAATACCCTCGAACACCTGCACGTATAAATGCATAGGGATACAGGACACCCTGAATGTCAACGAAAGTGGTACTGTAAAGCAGTAGAAATTATGGTATATTTTTCCACAGTAGGTAAATGGGTATAAAACACAAAACCGTAAAAACCCGCAAATTTTTGTTTTTCCACCTGAACAATACAATGTTAAGGATTACATTTAATCACAGATTTAAGTGGTGATGAGTGGTGTTGCATAACTTTTTGATACCCATTGCAATTAACAAAAGTGCCATATTTTTTAATGGCTTTACTGGTATGAATTTAAATTATGATTTTATTTCGATAAGTGGATTAAATAATATTTACCTTCTATACAATTTTCCACTTTACTTAAATGTTTAAACTGAACACACGCCTTCGCACAGCCCGCTAAAACTGTTACTTTACTTGAACGCAACAAAATAGTAAAAGCACAATTAGCAACAAGAAACTTTGGCAGCGTGTAGAAAACGGATGTAAGCAAAGAAGAATAAAAAAAATAACGGAATCTAGTTAAGCATTCTAGTCTCTTTACCCTATAATCGCTAATTATTAAAACCATTGACTTTTGAAAAATTTAATTTAGCCGCCCAGATTGGCAAAATACCTCTCTGTGCGCCGCCGCAAAACCGAAACACAAAATGGAAATAAAAAAATCTAAAGCCTAATTTAAACTCTGAATTAATTTTGTGGGTTAATAGTAGATTCCTGTTTAAACAGCCAAAGTTCGGCATTTCAACTATGACCAAGTGGCCATATGATTTTGGAGCGTTCGGACGAAACACAAAATCGTACACAAAAAGTATGATACACGCTGTTGTGTGGAGTGTTTGTGCTTCATTGCTGCACGAACACTCTGCGATGGTGCGTGTTTGCAAGCTGACACTCTCTGTTCGGTGTCTATTGGCCGCGTCGCACGGTTGCTTTGCTCTGTCAGTGTTGAGCTGACACCAAGAGAAACAATTAATTGTACAAAGTATGTGTGTACACCATAGTTCAATGTCTAGCTTGTGTGTATCGTGGGCACAGTATTATCGTGCGTGTTTCCATGGGTGGCGATAAATGGTGCGGCTCTGTGTCTGTATGTATTATTTTTTTGTTCAGCTTGTGTATTGTGTGGATAACGTATGATCGTGTGTGTGATTATGGGTGACGATAAATGGTGATGCTCTCTTTCTGTCATATTTTGGATTGCCATTATGCTATATTTTATATTTTACGTTTTATATTGTTATTTTGTTGTAAATGTTAAGTTTTATATTTTATGTTTAATATTTTATGTATAGTTGACGGTCGAAAATTAGAATTCTCCTAAATTCGAATCTTTCGGAAATTAGAACTAGCGTTTTTTTTCCTGCTTCTAACGCTGAAAATTTGATTTATAGCTCAGGTGTACAGATTGCATTCAATATGAAAATTTGAATTTAATGCAAGTAAGAAAAAGAATTATGTATAAACAATTATTTTCGATACAATTTTTTTTTGTTTTCTTTATTAATGTAATGTATTGAAACGCTCGGTGTTTGCTTATCAACTGTTTTATTGTTAAAGTAACAAGTGGGTAGATTAGTGAAGTGTACATAAAGCTTTTGGCTAGAGCAATGTTAATAACGTCAATGTTATTAGGTTAATAACGTTTATGTTATGTTAAAGTGACCATATATAACACGCCTCCGCCTAAAATTGATTACAATAATTTTTACAATCAAATTTTATGAGATAAAAATAATAAAGAATGCAAATTAACAAGATTAAAGTTTATTCCTGTATTGCGCTGCTTAGAGAAGCGACTTCTTTATTTTATGATTCAAACTGAACTGACTTAAATTAATTACAAAATTCTTAATGATAACTACCTTACCAACTAATGATGACGTCGCAAAATGTGCACCGTCGCGTTGACTGCTGGCATAACGTAAATCATCTCTGGGGTCGTTGTTCTAATTGTGGCACGCTTAACAGCGTCAGCATTGTTTGATATTACTTATGGCACAACGTCTGCGATCGTTGCTCCAATTGTGGCACGCTTAACAGCGTCAGCATTATTGGTTATTGACCCACCAAACATTTTTGGTGTTAACACCTCCCCTTTTAATTATGAGCGTCCTCGATCGTGACATTTTAGAAATATGGTATTTGGGACAATCTTGGGGTCTGTTGCGATTCCATAAAATTTGTGGTGGCAACTTCAGGGAGTGAGAGGTGTACTGCTGGTTACAATTTCTTTGCTTGTTTGATTTCTTCCTCTCACAAGCATCACTACGAATAGTATGATAATGGTGGATAATCCAAAATTAATTCCTGAAGTCCATCTGTTCTTGACATCTAGGAGGCCGATTTCTTCGGTATTCTTGAGGTGAAGTTCTTTTACTGATTGTAAGGTAAGCGTTTTCTCAATCGTTGATCCAGGTAATCTAGGCTGTAAAATAGGTGGTAAAGGTTGAACATCCATCATTTGGAAATAGTTATATGTTTTGTCTTTGACAACTATTGATGCATTATGGTACTGCAGAATGTAGGTTCCGGTCAGATCCCGTGGTTCTTCGTTAATATGAATAGTTTCGTTGATTTGATTTAGTAGGAGTATTCCAGGAACAATTTCTTCAACAGTGGGTATGTCGGCATTGTCTATTAATGTGCAATTTGAAGTGTGACTTCTCAGTAAATTTGTTAGGCAGGTATCATTATTTATATTTTCAACATTAATACTATTACAGATGGTTAATTTATTGTATGATTTACAGGGGTACTTTATGCCAAAAGTTGAGTTGTTACATAACAATACTTCGTTATACAGAATCTTATTAACGTATTTTCCAAATTTAGTAGGTTTAACTATTAATTTATTACATGAATTTACATCGGTAGTTGGTATGGTAACAATATAAATAAGATGACTATTGCTGGAGGCTATTTTAACTTCAGAGAACTCGAATGCTTCTTCTAAATTAATATAAGGGATGGCTTCCTTTTCAAAAATTTGTTTAACAATATTTATTTCGTTGTTTGTGAGAATGAATGAGTTTACTATTCCAGCTTTTGCCCAGTGGATGGCATATTGAATACTTAAAAGTTCTTCTTTTAATAATTTTATTTTGTATTTAAGAGTTGATACTTGTGATTCATTGACTATTTCATGAGAATTGAAATACTTTACAATTTGATTAGTTGTTTGAGCTAGAGCATTCATATTATCTATAGATAGTTTATTTACAATTACTTGTCTATCATTATTTCGCAAAACATTATTCATTTTTTGTTTAATTATTTCGAAGTCGTCATGGTCGGGATTACCAGCAATCCATTTCCATGCAGACCCTATAAAATTAAGCGATCTCCTTACTCGGGGTTTAATTCTATTGAGATGGGCTTGGAGTTGATTGGTTTCATGGGATAGGAAGGGGTACAGAGGATGGGATGTGCTCACGTTGTGGTGTAGGGTCAGTTGTATTTTGTCTATTAGATTTTGATAATTGTCTGGTTCAATTACATGTATTAGTTTGAACGTTCCAGTTTGGAGCTTGGCATAACCGGTGTTTATGGTGACGATTTGTGAATTCGAGTAGTCAAGAATTTGCACTTCAGCTCTTGTGAGAGCAAGTATGATTCTGAAAAGAAATCTTTAATTAGTTTCTTATGTTATTTTTATGCACGATCCGTCCGGATTCTGTAACAATGGTAGTTTTCCTATTTTCTTTAATGATTTCCTCAGAATAGGTCTTGCTTAACTTAGTCCCTAGCCGTTTATTAATTTTTACATAAATTTTCTGCCCAATTTCGTAATCCTTCTTAGGTGATTTCTTTTTATTATGAAACTCCAGATCTCGTACTTGCTTTTCCTTTAATCTTTCAACAATTTCCAGTCTATTTTTTTCTAGGTCTTGAGGGTCCGAATGAATGCGTTTACCGAAGAAAGCTTCAATTGGTTTTTTGCGTATAGTTGAGTGGATGGAGTTATTATACTCGTATAAGGATCTATGGAGGAGTTCCGATAAGGAGTTGTGGGCACCATCCGACTTAAGGCACCGCATTACTTCTGCAAGTGTGGAATGAAATCTTTCTATCTGTCCATTAACCGAGCTAGCATATGGGGGTATTTTAAATATTTTTACGTTAAATTGATTCTCTAGCATAAACGTAATGGCTGTTGAGTTGAAAGATTTTTCATTGTCCATTACCACAATTTCTGGCATGCCAAATGCCAAGAGGATTTCGCTTAATGGTTGCTTAATATCTTCCGTAGCCCTGGATTTCAACAGTCTCGCTTGTGCGTATTTTGAAAACTTGTCTATTGCCGTTAAAATGGGTTTCTTTTCGGTGATGAAGATATCAATATGAACAATTTGCCCTGGAAATTGGGGAATTGGTGATTCCCGGAGCATAATTTTGTTGGGATGGCGGTCATATTTGTTCTCTTTACATACTTTGCATAATTTTGTTAAACGTTTAATCTTTGCGTGCATTTGTGGGAAATAGAATCTTGTTAGAATTTGAGACTTATTCTCCGAACTGCTTCTATGGGCTCTGTTATGCTCTGTTATAATTTCCCTTTCCTGGTCTTCCTCGCCTATGAGGTCTATTACCATAATCCTAGTGTATTTCACTTGATATTGACTGAAATGTTGTCCGAATATCTCCTGAAGCACACCAAGGATTTTGTCTGTAGTTTTAATGCAGTTCGTTACTGAAGGGTTTAAATATTTCTTCAGAATATGAACCAAAATATCCTTTGATAAAACCTGTTCTGAAACTGTATGTCTATGGTACGTGGGAAAAACGATCTCAAACTTGTAGGAAGCTGTACTGCCGGTAGATATTATGATTTGATTTTTGAAGGCATTTAGAGGTGCATTTGTAAACTGGATTAGATTCTGTGATGAGCTCTCATCACTATGTTGCGTTGCTGTCATGGAGTTAATATGTGTTACCTCCTGTGGAATTCTTGACAGTGCGTCTGCAACAACATTAGTGTTTCCAGGTTTGTACATTAATTCATATTTGTAATCTTCCAAAAAGGCCTTCCACCTTTTCAGTTTGTAATTCGAGTTTTTATTATTTAACGCATACGTTAAAGGTAAATGGTCCGTGAAGATTTTCATCTTGGCTGCGCCATAAAGATAATTTCTAAGAGACTTGAGAGCCCATACTATTGCGAGCATCTCCTTTTCGTTCGTCGCATAGTGCTCTTCGGGCTTATGGAGAGTTCTTGATAGAAAAATTATTGGTCTATTATCCTGGGATAATACAGCGCCGAGGGCAAAGTTAGAGGCATCCGTAGTCAATTGGAATTCTTTTTCGAAGTCTGGGTAAGCTAATAAGACATCTTCGGATATCAGTGTATTCTTTAATTTCTTGAAGGCATTTAAAGCCTCTTCGTCAAGATCTACTTTTATTTTACTCGAAACATGTTTGGACATGCGTCCATTTTCCCCCCTTAAAAGTATTGTCAGGGGTTTTGCTATTTTAGCATAGTCCCTGATAAAACGTCTATAAAAGTTCGCAAGTCCGAGGAAGGATCTGAGATCTTTAAGTGTGTTGGGAATCGGAAAATTTTGAATCGCTTTTACTCTTTCCGGATTTGTCTTAATTCCCGAATCTGATATGATAAACCCTAAGAATTCTACTTCTTTTTTTAGGAACTCACATTTGTCCAACTGGACCTTCATATTTGCTCCTTGTAGGGTCTCAAAGACTATTTGCAGGTTTTTCAGATGTGTCTCTTCATCCTCTGCGAAAATGATGATATCGTCAATGTAGACGAAACAAATTTTCCCTATATGCTCACGTAAGATATCATCGAGAGCTCTTTGGAAGATTGAAGGGGCATTTTTCAGCCCGAAGGGAAGTCTTGTGAACTCATATTTTCCATTGTTCACAGAGAATGCAGTTTTTTTCATATCACTTTCCTTTAGCGGTATTTGGTGAAAACCACTCTTCAAGTCGATTACAGAAAACCATTTACTTTTGGATAGTTGTGGCAAGATATCATTTATATTCGGGATTGGGTACTTGTCAGGTATAGTAACATCGTTTAGTTTTCTGTAATCGATAACTAAACGATATTTCTTTTTCCCTGAGGCGTCAGCCTTTTTCGGTACGATCCATATCGGCGAGTTATATGGTGACCGAGATGGTCGTATTATATTGTTATCCAATAATTCTTTAATCTGACTTTCGACTTCATCTTTTAGGTGCAGTGGATATGGGTAATACCGTGAGTATACCGAATTTTCGTCCTTGGTTTGTATTTCACCCATGACCGACGTGGTGACAGTTAATTTCTCATTCGGGTCACTAAATAATTTTTCATACCTCTTCACAATTAAATCTAGGTTGACTTTTTGTTTTTGAGTCATATGGTTGTTCCTGATGTTTATCGTATTTACGGATTGGGAGTATTGTTGCTTTATTAGCACCTTTGTTCTATTATCTATTAACATATAATTTTCGGAAGTAAAGATAACCGCATTCAATTCCTTTAAGCTATCGTTTCCCAGGATAGCGTTAAAAGATTTCAACGTTGGTAACAGAAAAAATTTAGTGCCATTAGAATTTGTATGGAAAAGATCTATAAACGTATGGTGTGTAATTTTGGTTTTACCACCAACAGAATTCGCGTAAAACGTTTCATTATTTGGAATTGGGTTTTTGATAAGTTCGGGTTGGACATAATTTTTATTTGATCCCGTGTCAATTAAAAATTTTAGTGTTTGACCTGAGCTCGTCCTACACTCGATATATGGTAGGGACGAGCTTGTTAGCCTAAAAAATGAATATCAATGAATTCCTGTGTTTCATTCTGTTCATCTTCTTGATTGAAGGTGTTATATTCATTAACATATTCATCTAATGGTTGTAATTCTTGATCATTTTCATAATTGTACATTTCCGATGCATAGTTTTCTTCATTTGAATCGTTTTGAGGTGCATCTGTTTGGAGGTGAAAATTCCTTTGTATTTTCGCTGGTTGATGAACCTGTGCTGATTGATTGGTAGGTCTTTTTCCTACAAACTTGTTATCCTGCACCGGCCTATTCATATAATTGACCGCTTTCGATCGCATGGATTGATCTACATCCATTGGTTCTGGTTTGGCTTGCGGCTTCGGTGCCGTTGGACGTTGGGGAGCGAAACCATAGCCATTTTGATAATATTGCCGTTGAGGCATCTGGTTAAAGAATTGTTGTTGAGATATTGATGGCTGGTTTTGGTTAAAATACCCTTGAGGTATTTGATTGAAGGATTGTGGAATAAATCCTTGATTTGGATTAATATATTTCGGATTATAGTTCTTACGAGGTGGAGGTTGCTGTTGAGATTTCTCGGTTTTTGCATGGGAATTTGCATACTGTGCTCTATATTGTTGGTTCTCTAATTTGAGACACAAATGCAGAGCTTGAGGAAGGTCTGTGGGTTCCCTTATTCCCAGAAGACGGGGCAAATCACCTTTAAGTCCTCTGATAAATGTATCCAGCGCTTTGTCCCTATAGGTTTGTGTTAGAATATCTAACGATTCACGTCCCATCTCCATACTGGAGAGTTTATTTGTTATTAGAGACAGGTGGGAGTATACCACCTGGTAAAATTCTTGTATAGTACAATTGCCTTGTACAATAGATATCATTTGGTATTCCAGGGTTGACAAATCCCTTTTGTCTGCATAATGCAGTGTCAGACAGCGGGAAATGCATTCCCAGTTTAGAGGAGTATTGTAAGATTCTAGGGCGGCGTCAGCGCTGCCAATAATCTTATTTCTGATAACGTTGAGGATACCGAAATATTTCGGCGTTCCCTTATAGGATTCATATAGTTTTAAAATTCTTTCTACGCTCTTTTTCCAGGAGCTATACTCGGATTGGTTGCCAGAGAATTCCCTAAGACACCTAACCACGTCTGGAATTTTGTCCAGTTCGGTAAGATTTCCCCTATATCTTTCCTCTATGTCTTGGTCTATTCCCGAAATATCTGCGTTTGGATTTAGAATTTGCCTGACTACATTTCGGGATTGTTCTGCACACATTTGCCTTATCGCGTCGATATCAATCGCGTTCACGTTAGGTTGAATTTGGGGTATGGGAGGATTTTGGATGTTTAGGATAGGGGGTCTCACTAAATTGCTTGGGTTTGCCATTTTATATTTTTCTTTTCTTTTATATTTTGAATATTTTATTTTTAATCACTTATTTATTATGTTTAAACTACACAGGATTGGTTTTTACAATTTTCTTACTGCCGCTAGAGGGTCCCGTAGGATTCGTAGTGGCTTCTAGTCACTTATCACTATACTCACACTAAAATAATTGCTAGCATACTGGGAGCCGGAAGGTCGACAGAATCCTTTTTCTTTGTTGGTACTCAGGGGTCAATTTTTCACAGCTGCTCTCAGTTGAAGGTCCTACGGTCTCTTCCTGCTGATTGTGTTGAATTTGTAGCCTGTTCGGGTACTTGATTTAGTTGCACTTGTAGCCTGTTCGGGTACTTGATTTAGTTGCACTTGTAGCCTGTTCGGGTACTTGATTTAGTTGCACTTGTAGCCTGTTCGGGTACTTGATTTAGTTGCACTTGTAGCCTGTTCGGGTACTTGATTTAGTTGCACTTGTAGCCTGTTCGGGTACTTGATTTAGTTGGGCGCCAATTAACAAGATTAAAGTTTATTCCTGTATTGCGCTGCTTAGAGAAGCGACTTCTTTATTTTATGATTCAAACTGAACTGACTTAAATTAATTACAAAATTCTTAATGATAACTACCTTACCAACTAATGATGACGTCGCAAAATGTGCACCGTCGCGTTGACTGCTGGCATAACGTAAATCATCTCTGGGGTCGTTGTTCTAATTGTGGCACGCTTAACAGCGTCAGCATTGTTTGATATTACTTATGGCACAACGTCTGCGATCGTTGCTCCAATTGTGGCACGCTTAACAGCGTCAGCATTATTGGTTATTGACCCACCAAACATTTTTGGTGTTAACATGCATAATATATATATATAGTTGCTTATAATCATGTACATATTCATAAGATTTCATTTTGTAAACTTGATTAAAAACTATTTTCTTATTCGAGGTCTTAATACTCTAACATATTCATTTCTAGAATCATTTATTTGATTTTCATCTAATACTTTTTCATCAGATACATTTATATTTTGATTATTATTAGTGTTAATTAGTTGTTTTTCAACTGGTGGTTCTTTTTCATTTACAGTGTCAATTTCTGGTGCCTGTTCAACTTGTAAGTTTACAATGTTTTTATTTGAATATAATGGAATATTTTGTATTACATTTTCATTATTGGCATCAATAGTAGCCGATTTTATTTGATCTGTATGTCTTTTTATAGATCTACCATTTCTTAATAAACAAGTATATGATCGTGGTCCAATTTTAGTTTTTATAACTGCCGGTGCCCATGAGTTTTTGTTTGGATTCGAATATTCGCGAATAAAAACACTTTGTCCTACTTCAAATTCAACGATTCTTTTGCCTTTATAATCTGAAATAGATTTTTCTTGCTTTTCAAGTATTACATCTCTAATGATTGGAGGTTTAATCAAATCGAATCGAGTCCTAATCGATCTTCCAAGAAACATAAATGCCGGACTTTCACCTGTTGTACAATGCTTCATGTTGCGATAGTCCATTAAGAATCGACTTAAAACGACATCTATATTCTGATTTTCAGTAGAATCTAAGTTCGCATAAATTGATTTTTTTAAAACTTTGACAAAATTTTCTGCCTGCCCATTGGTTGCTGGATGCCCAGGCGCAGTTAGTACATGTTTAATTTTGTTTTTGTGAATAAAACATTTAAATGCATCAGACACAAATTGCCTGCCGTTATCGCTGACGATTGTATGAACAATTCCAAAACGACTAAAAACTTCTCTGAGTTTTGTAATTACAAAATTTGAGGTAATATTTTTAGTTTTGAAAACCTCGACCCATTTTGAATATGAATCTATTATTATAAAGAAGTAGAAATTGTTAACAGGACCTGCAAAATCAATGTGGATTCTCTGCCATACAGAATTTGTTGGTTCCCATGGTATAAGTTTGCTTTTTTCAGTGCTGGGTAAAAGTCGCTGACAAGGAAGACATGATTTAATTAAATTTTCTATGTCTTTGTCAAGCTTTGGCCACCATATGAAAGATCTAGCAAGCGATTTAGTTTTCATTATACCTAGATGTGATTCATGGAGCAAATCAAGTAAAGGTTTTCGTAGTTTTTCTGGAATTACAACCCGATAACCCCATAACAAGCAATCATGATCAACTGTCAATTCAATACCTTTGCTTGTGTATGCTGCGTAGACTTCTCCTTGTAGATCTTTAATTTTACCCATTTTAACAAATTCGCAAACTTTAGACAGGACTGGATCTCGTCTAGTTTCGCGTGCTATATCTATGAAAGCCAGACTTAAAATATTTTCCCTTTTTAAATAGTTTACGTACGAGTTATCATCTACGTTGTTAATTTCATCTTTGGCTTTTACCTGCGGCATTCGTGAAAAATGGTCAGCATCATTAGAATGACCTTTAACATGTTCAATTTTATAATTGAATCCGGAAAGTATAAATGCCCACCTTTGGACCCGAGCTGCCGCCATTATAGGCAAACCTTTGCTTTCACCAAATATTGAAAGTAACGGTTTATGATCCGTTTTCAAGGTAAAAAAATGTCCAATTAGATATTGCTTCAACTTGGTGACACAAAAAATTATAGCTAAAGCTTCTTTCTCATGCGTACTATATTTTTGCTCAGCTTTAGTCAATGCTCGTGATATAAACGCAATAGGTTTCAACTCATTATTTGGAAATGTATGTGAAAGAATTCCAGCTATTGCATAGTCAGATGCATCTGTAGTGAGAACAATGGGTAATTTTGGATTAAAATGTACCAAGACTTTATCCGAAGTTACCTCCTCCTTTATTGTGTCGTACGCTATCTGACAATCTCTAGACCACTCATATTTGACATTTTTCTGCAACAATTGATATAAAGGAATCATTATTCTTGCGAAATTATCAATAAATTTCGCATAATAATTTACCATACCTATAAATGCACGTAGTTCTGAAACATTCTCAGGAACTGGAGCCTTTAAAACCGATTCAGTTCTCTCTTTGTTCTTCCGTAAGCCAAATTTGTCAATTGTAAATCCCAAATACGATATACTTTTCCTGAAGAATTTACATTTATCCAAATTAAGTTTTAGACCAGCTTGACTTAACTTTTTAAGAACAGCTTTTAAGTTGTGTATGTGCTGATGCATATTCTTTCCCGAAATAGTTATATCATCTTGGTACGCAACTACAAATGGAATACCTTGTAGTAAATTTTCTATAGTCTTTTGAAATATAGATGCTGCAGGCTTAACGCCAAAAGGTAAACGCTTCATCTTCAATGTGCCTATAGTAGTCGACCATGTACAAATCATTTGAGATTTTTCATCAAGTATTAGTTGATTGTAGGCATTCGACAAGTCTAGTTTCGTATAAACTTCACCGCCTTCCAGTGACGCAAAAATTTCATCAATCAATGGCAATGGATATTTAAAGTCTGATAAATATTTGTTTATTGTGACTTTATAATCTCCACAAATCCTAATATCACCATTTGGTTTTAAAATTGGAACAAGCGGAGTTCCCCATTCCGAATGATCTACCGGTTCTAACACATTTTTTGCAATTAAATCTCGTAAATTGTCTTCAATTTTTTGTTTCCAAGCAAACGGAATCGGACGGGGCTTAAAAAAAATTGGTTTGACATCATCATTCATAATCAAAGAAATTTTTCCAAATTTATAGCCACCAAGCCCATTATCAAAGAGTTCCGAAAATTCATTTTTAATCTGCTCAATTATAATGGAAGATTGACCAGGATTGCTTACCATATTTACTTGAACAAGTTCGAAATTAAATTTTCTTAAAAAGTTTCTGCCGAACAAGGGACTGTTGTTACTATTGGTAACCACGAGTTTAATCTCCTTTTTTATACCATTAAATTCAACTTCTTCGTAGTATTCTCCTAATGTTTTGATTTGATTTCCATTGTAATCAACAAAAGGATCTTGACAAGAATTAAGACTTACATTTTTACCACAATTTTCAACGAATGACTTCGATACCAAACTGCATGGAGCACCAGAATCACAGATCACATCGATTGGAATTCCATTTATTCTGATAGAAACACTGTATAGCTTTGTTGAATCGACACCATTGTTAGGCGTAATGCTGTAAATAGAAAAATCATTAATATTGTTTCTGTCTAAATTTTCACTATGGGAATCTGATTCTGATAAATAATTTACAACTCTTCCCTTTCTATTGCAAACTGATTGTAAATGTCCAATTCTTCCACAGTAGTGACACTTGCTCTCCTTATAATGACAATCGTTAGATATATGGTTTCGCCAACCACAGTGCGAACAAGCGTTGTTGGATTTTGTTGACTTTTTGTATGCTACTTTGTTTTTATCATAATGATTCTTTTGCTTATGGTCATTGTTGTTGTTTTTGTTTTGGTTGTGATATCCTCGGTTGTTGTTGTATTTGTTGTTAACATAGCCAATCTGCATATCGCTTTCATTTTTCGTTAAAAGTTTCATCTCCATTATAAGCGACTTACGCAGTGCTTCATCTATTGTTATTCGCTCATCCTCTTCGCACATTCGTTCAAAAATTCTATTATTAATACCCATGATAAAACGATCTAAAACGAAGGCCGCCAAATTCCCACCAAATTTACAAGAGAGTGCAAGCTTTTTGACTCTTGCATGCCATTCAGACACGGACTCATCTACTCTTTGCGTTGCCGAATGAAAGTTCTTTCGTTCACGAAAGACAATAGTCGGTGGAGTATAATGTGTTTCGAGAAGTTGACACAATTCTTTGTAGGTTTTTGAAACAGGAGAAGCTGGACTGCATAAATTATGTAGTGTCTCATACGGAACAGGACCAATAGCTTTTAAGAGTATAGATTTTTTTGCTTTCTCTTCCGTGCAATTTACATCGGCAAAATGTATTTCTAACTTCTCTTTCCATAAAAGCCACGATTCGTCTCGAGGGGAGAATTGCGGAACGTTATTTGGCTGATAGATAGTAACAGTACCACTCTGCACATTTGTCTCCGGCATATTGCTAATTTGAGATGTAGTTCTTTGATGCACAACTGTACTTTCGTATTGATGGTCTTATTTGGAGAATTTTTGGCTTTTATTAGAGCGCAATTGTAATTTTGAAATGACGGTAAATGTTTGTATGTATAATGTAATATGTAGATCTGAATGTTCGAACTCTATGTAATACACATGTATGTACATATATTGTTTAATGTCGTGAACTATTTATGTTTTGGCACTTTATTTCTGTATTAACATAGTGTTTTATTTATTTATTAATACATGTTTTTTTATACTATTATGTTGCTTTTTTTCTTTTTTTACTAATATACTGTTTTTCTTTATTTATTATATTTATATATTAATATATTAATATTTTTCTTTTTTAAAAAAAAAAGAGTTTTGATTTTATTTTGTTGAAACGTATTACGTCGTAACTTCAATTGTAACACCGAACTGGAGTATTTACTCTTTGTAATTACAAATTTTTTTTTTTTACAAAATTTATTAGAACAAGTCTTTAAAAATTTAGCAGTAACTACGCTTTGTTTTTCCTCGTCGCCAATGTAATGTATTGAAACGCTCGGTGTTTGCTTATCAACTGTTTTATTATTAAAGTAACAAGTGGGTAGATTAGTGAAGTGTACATAAAGCTTTTGGCTAGAGCAATGTTAATAACGTCAATGTTATTAGGTTAATAACGTTTATGTTATGTTAAAGTGACCATATATAACAATTAACAAAAAATAAAATTAATTGACACTTCAGTATTTAAGATAAAAAATATAAATGCAGTTATAATATCACTAATAAAGAACAAATAATTTATAAAATTAATGTGCACATGTCTAGTGAATATTGACGAAGAATTCATTCCCTCATTACTCTCCCCCCACATCCGAAGAATAACAAAATTTTTGTTTGCGATCTAACATCCTTGGCAAAAGCCAAGCAATCGACGCACCATGCCTATGACTCATAGCCTAAGACTGTTGAAGTGCAAACACGGCACCGAACCGTGTATTTCGTACTTGTGTGCACGATTTGGTGTAGTGTCGGAACCGTCGATCCCACTCAGGCTGCCGTGTTTGTCACATACTTGTGCACGGTTTGGTGTATGATATAAGTGCTGCACTGACTTGTGTGCCCACAAAAGCGTTTTGTTTTTGTGTTGACTGCGTACAAGTGCTTTCCTGGTTTAAACACTTGTGTAGCGTGATCATTTACATCACATGCACGCAACGTAAAATGTTCGGTGTTGAGTGTTTGGGTGTTAATCTGAACGCTGTGATTTTGACAGAAAACAAAAAGAAGAACAAACACAAAGCTTCTATAATTCTTAACGTGCACAATTATAATCGGCAAAAATTCAGTACCAGGGGCAGGCAAAAAACAAAAAAAAAAACAAAAAATGGAGTAAAATCAGAGGAAACGAAAAAAGAAGAAAAAAATTGTCGGACGGGCCTATGGGGCCCACAGTGTCCAAGAAAGAGCCTCAAAATAGGTGAATAAAAAAATTTTACCCTACACACAGTCTGATAAACATGGAAACAGAATGTCAATGAAAGCAATTAACAAGCACATGCGTCTCTATGAATGGCAACGCGCTGGGTCAGTAAAAACGAAGAGTGAGCATGTAATCGAACAGCGTGGTCAACAAAAACGATGTACAAGTAGACAGTCAAAATTTCTCTTCACTCAAATGCCAACAAACACAACGTGTGAAACCCTAGTCATTCTGTTTTCTCTTTTACTCTCTTCATTGAATATTTCAATTCACGAGCAGCTTTTTGATAGTGTTATTGTATATTAATATACAAATTTCAACCATGTTGAAGAAAAATTACATAAACTACGCAAAAAGTATGAAATAATTAAGATATGACGCGAGAGAGAAATACCTTTGAGTGAATTTCCAGCACTTTTTGGTTCTCTTTTACCAGGGTTGCCAATTGCGTACATCTAATTCCAGATCGTCTTTGTGGTCAAACTAATCGAAACTTATGCTCAAGAATGACCATGTTATTTTAATCAACAAAAAAATTTAAATGACAAACTAGTCAAAATAAACTCAGCAAATTATCTACTAGAGTTTTGTAGTTACGAACGAACTAGTTCAATTGAACGATTCACTCTTGTGAACTAGTTCACACTGTTCCACTCTTTTGTTTCAGTAGTTCACTTGTTTAAGCAGTTTCTGGTATTTCAGTTGTGCAGTTCTCACCGCCATATTCTAGTTTATTCTCTCTTTGTCTCACTCAATTTGCATAAATTTGCCTAATGTTGTAACCTTTGTGGAATGGTTATGTAACCGGCTTGTACACAATAACTACAGCGCTAATCACCACATTTATTCCAAAATATAAAAAGATTATGTGAACACCAATATTTCAGAGGCGGAATAACCCAATCGTTAAGTCGATCTTCAATAGGGTGATTTAGTATAAATAAAAAATCAGATCATTTGGCGATTATTCGCTGCGATTGAACTAAAACTACAAGTTGAAGTTCACTGAAACTGAACTGAAATGAGCTCTTTAGCTCACAGCTCATATGAACTGTTAAGCTGCAATGATTCAATGAACTAGTGAACTAAATGAATGAACTACTTCACTCTGTTGAGCTGAACTAAAAAGAGCGCTCCCTTGAATGAACTAAAATTCCCAACTCTATTATCTAGCATTTTTCGATAACAGAAAACAAAAAGAAGATCAAAGCTTCTTTAATTCTTAATGTGAACAATTATAATCGGCAAAAATTCTGGACCTGGGGCAGGCAAACAAAACAAACATAGAGTAAAATCAGAGGAAACGAAAAAAGAAAAAAATGTCGGATAGGCATATGGGGCCCACAGAGTCCAAAAAAGAGCCTCAAAATAGGTGAATAAAAACATTTTGTTGAATGCGTTGTATAGTAGATGTCAAAAGAAGACGAAAAAATTAAATAAGTTTTTTCGATAACTACCTTAGTTATCGAACGATAACATTTTTAAAATTTGCTTGTTTAACGCGTTTTATAATAATTGTATTTTATTTTAATTGTATTTTAATTGGGTTTTTAATGCTTCCCTGCAAAGTGTGTAAATACCTTAGTTATCGAGTTCTCGACCGATAAAATGAGAACAAATAAATAAAAAATTTCGTACAAGGAGCGTATTTAAGGCGAAAATATCCTAGCAAGAGGTAAAATATCGATTTTTTAAAAAAAATTATTTTTCTGGATGGTTATCATAACCAATCGCGCTTGGTCACTGTACGTACAAAAGTGGACTTATGTCGCGGAATATTTTTAAAAAAATGTTTATTTTTCTGGATGGTTATCATAACCAATCGCATGGGCACTGTACGTACAAAAGTGGACTTATATGGGCTCACAGACATCCCACGAAAAAAAATGACGCCGCCGAATTCGTGACATGAATACGTTTCGTTGAAGTACCCACACTAATCCATACTCAAATGGTCCTGGGTGTACCGGTTTTTTGGACCCTGTGGGCCCCATAGGTCCCTCCGATGGCTAGTTTTCCATTTTCCCACATTCTTTAATTTTTCTTTAATTTTGTTTTCTTTAACATTTTTTTTTGCACGCCCCTGATCCAGCTGAGAAAAGAATTCAGAAGCTAGTTCTTGTTGAGGTAATCTACTCCGTTTCATATGCACCGTAGCCACAGAAAGTGTCAGTTGCTGCAAGAGCTCTGGTCTCCTGCAATTTCGATCAGCTGGTGTCCCCATGAAGCATCAATTTCAGAAAAGAGTCTGTACGCATTCAAATCAGACATCTAGTATATTAGCAAATACAATGTTCGGTCATCGATTTGTTTTGCGTTTTGTGGTGTAGGTGTCAATCATTTGGTCAGCAGTATTAACGCCTCCTAAGAGAGACAAAGCATATGAAATTATATGTAGATGAAAAAAATAGCACACCTTTTGTCGAACTGTAATAAGAAACAATCTCCGGCTCTTTCTTCGACCCATTCTCATCAAATTCATCTGTCCTGTGCATTGTACTTATTAATTCCGTTGCTTTGATTTTGTGGCTGATGTACGATACTAATGTCGCAATGTCATTGAACGCAAATGTAGACTTATACAATTGTTGATTTTCCACAGTCAGCAATTTCGGAGGAATGAAAGCTTTATTTTTACGAACTTTTCTCACATATGTACGTTTCCTTTCAAGTAGTTTTTTTTACGAACTCAGAAGTGAAAAATAAATTGTCGCCTGTTATATTTTGTCCTTTCAAGCCTTCCATCAACTCCAGTACAACGGGTTGTCCTTGATTCTTTTTAGGCTTTGCATTTCTAGGTTTTCCGAGGTATGGTTGATTCTGAATGCAACAAGTTGCTTGTCGATGGTCACATGTCAGTTGTAAACCATTCGAAGAAGGAGTTGCTAATGGTCCCACAGTTCCCGAACAAGATCAAGTTTATCGCTGCTACCCATTTCCTCACCTCATTACTGGTTTCACCCACCCACCATTTTTGAAAAAAATGAGTTAGAAATGGATTATATATAATATAAATGTCACGATATCTCTTTTCATACCTGAGATATCCAACATCGACTTTGCTCTATATCCGCAATTTTAACATTTAATAAATATTGTTTTGCTGTGAACGCCACTTTTTGGCTTATACATCAAATGTTTAATACAAAAGTGATAAAAGTGGTTAATCATATTATCATAACAACGTACATAGATCAAAACAAAAACAATAATAAGAAAAAAATTGGTTTGGCGCACATAAATGGTATTTCAGTTAACATAACGGTCCAAATTGGATTATAAATGGCAGAGATATAGGCAAGTCCATTTTCATACATTGAACCGAAATAACTCCCGAAATAGGTCCAACCGATGAAAAAATAAAAATTGTTTTGTAATCCCAATACGAAGTTTTATCTGTGGTACAAAATTGGACCCGATTGGAGAGTTTCACCTAAACTCAACTTTAACATAAGAACGTATGGATGGATATGCGGCATAAACAGTTAAATTGGAAAAAAAATTGATATGCAGCACAAAACGAACAAAAAAAATTTTAAAAATTGTAATAGCTTTTGATGTATTATTTTAAAAGTTACGAAAATTTATAATTTTGTTGAAAATATATGCCACAATAAATAGAAAAAATTAAAAAAATATTCATCACGCAGAATTTGAGAAAAACTAACTTAAACTTTCTTTATCGTTTTTCTCGTTACCGACTCTGTGGCATATGTCCGATTTTTCTTCGACTCGAAACATCATCGAAACGGAGCGCAGTTTCTATCATTTGGAAAGTACTTTTAGACAGGATTGATCGGAATATGCCGGAACCAATTGTTGCATCAAATAAACCATGAGCGTCTTCATTTCATCCACTGGCATATAGTAATTTTGAATCAACTATTTTTCAAACTTAAGTAAAAGAATATACGTACCCATATACGCCTGCAAGAATGAGTAGAGCAATATATGCTCGCAATGCGTCTTCGTCATTATCTCGCCATTTACCACCAAATTTGACTCTGCCATACTTATTAGTATTCACTCACGAAGTATTAAATCAACATACGTAGATATAAACAATGAGACTAAATTTAAATTTTGTATGAAAAATGTGGTATGGACCAAATGGTCTCTTAATCGAGGAGGATTTAATCTAACAGCAGGGGTAAGAAAAATGGTAACTAAACACAATTTAATGGCAAAAAGTGTCCGAAAATTTCTATTTTTATCGAAACGGAAAGTTCAAAAAATGTTGCATTTTGCCATGGAGCATGTGAAATGGCCCGTACGCAAATGGCGAAATATTTTCAGGAAAGCTGAAATAAAAGTGAGCTTGGTTAATTATGATAGGAGTAATCTTCCTATACGAAGACCTTCCAACACCGAATTCCGGCACCAAACACACAATCCAAACAGTTTAACATGGTGGCGGAAACATAATGGTATGGGGTTGTTACTCTTACAGTGGGACATAACCTTTATTCCAAATTGAATTAAAAACATTATGATGCCTTGTGCCGCTTCGCTGGGTGTTTCAACATAATATCGACCCCCAACACACATCGAAGCGAGAAAAAGCTTGGTTTGAAAATAATAGTGTCATAGTTTTAAGATGGTCTATGCAGTCAACGGTCTTAAATCCTATTGAGAATTTGTGGCGGGACATTAAAGTGTCTATCAAACAAATAAACAAATTTAATAAAGATGAGCTTGGGCACTGGTACAATCGGCGTGGAAAACATTCCACTCAAAACCAGTTAAAGACTTGTCAAGGCGTTGCTTAGCTGTGATAAAAGATAATAGTTATTTCACAAAGTACTGAGATAATATAAAGGACGAATGAAACATACATTTTTTTGCACAGGTATTTATTCTAGTTCAGATGATGAATCGCGATGACTCTATTTTAATTCACAGGATAAACGAGATATTTTGAAATATTTTGATTTATACCTAATGATTTACTTTTAGATTACGACATTAATGTTCTAAAATGTTATATCTAGTTCTCAGTTGAACAATAACAAATAAAAGTTATAAACAAAATTTAATTTTTCTACATTTGTTTTTTGCTTTAAAAATTTTGATTTGTGTTGACTCTATTTCAACGCATACAACTATATATTAGGGTGAGTCAAATTGTTTGGGTGAGAAAAAATGCAAGAGGCGTATAGCAAAAAAGAAATGTAAGTAAAATTCTAAGAAAATTACCCTACGAACTTACGAGGCTAAAACTAAAACCTGGCTCCCGCCAAGAGACAAAGATTCCAGTTTGAAGAATTCTAAAAATCTTCATTAAATTAAAACTAAACATCACAAATTTTTAGTTCGGGTTTTGAACTACATTTTATTAGCTTCTGCTTCCATATTGTTAAAATGTTTGCTTATAACCTGTGTTTTAGTAAAGGTTTGATTAAAAGGGTGTTGAGAAGTTTTGATAAATATGCAACTTCTGCCATATCATGCCAAAACACAAATATAGTTGCTTTTTTGACCTATTTGTCCCATGTTTTTTTAAACCTAATTTGATCACAAATAAATTATTATGTTTGACGTAAGTATTCCTCCAGAAATACATATTAATGTCGTTGGTCATACACGGTAAACCGATCGACTAAACGTCCTTTCTGCTCAGGGCGTTGGTGACTAAAAATGGAAAATAAGCAAGCGGACGATGCCACCGCACTGTTTTAAAAGTATATTTGTGTACAGAGAATAAAACAGAGAAAAAATGTTCCACGACTTTTTGTGTTTGGTTTTCTGTAATGTATTTTAAAAAAGGTGCTGTGGTTTCGTTTTGATTGATAATGCACTGAATAGTTGACGTTCAAATAGTAAGCGTGTGTACATTTGTTTTGTACAAAACTTTTTAATAAGTATAAAATTATGGAAACATCAGCGATGTCCATTGACCCTTCCAATTCCGAAATGGGTGTGATTTCTATGGGTGTGATTTTCTATCAGAACGGAAATATCATTTGCATACCAAGTGAATTTACTGAATTGAATTTGCCAATTTATCGTGATGTTTTAAAATATAATTTTTTCTTAAGTGACCGCGAAAAAGAAAAAACAAAACAACAACACTCGTATGCAAGCCTTTTGCCGATAATTGCAAACAAAATAATTGACATTTGGAATAAAATTAATATAGCAGTGATCAATAAAAAAGCATTTGAAATAACCTTCATATATTTCTTAACAAGTACTATAAAGAGGTTAAGAACATATCTAGACCCAAAGCCTTTTTGGAATTTTAGACAACGTAATGATGTATTTTATGTCGGTAAATGCAGTTCCAAAAATAGAATTACCTCTTCATGATTGACCATCACACCAGCAGAAAGAATACATTTCCTGAGTGCGTGCTAAATATCGTAGACCAACAGTCAATCCAACTCCCGGCTAGCGTAGATCCTTCGTATAGGCCCGAATCTTCATAAAAGGGGTCCTTACGCTATAAGATACGAGACAAGTAACTTCCCTATGATGTGCGTGTTTAGCTAAAGCTTTATGTAAACTGTAACAGCTTTTCATTTTTAAATTAGTCTTGCATATTTCCATATATTGGTTTGGTCGAGCTTGGAATGAAGAAAGATTTAGCTCGCCGGATTTGGAGGGTTCTTGACCCTACCAATATCTTACTGCTAACAAGAGGAAAAATATCGCGCGTATGGTGTTTTACGAGTACGCTTGGCATCTTCAGAAAAACCCACCCTACAACCGTGAGTGACATATGCCATATAAAATTATTTTGTTGTCACTCTCCTTAACCTTTTACTTTACCCGTTTCATCATCCTAGTCAGCAATTCCATATTTTTATTAAACTATCTCATTTTCCTTTTGAATTCATTCTTTTACAATTCATTTATTAGATATAAAGATTTATCGAAATAGTAAGATATTTATTTTCTTTTAAATTATAATCTATGTTTAGTACTTCTTCCGATAAGATAAAATTAGTAATAAAACGAATGCTTGTTCAAGATTAGTTATTCAAATTTAAATTGGCCTTAATATTGACATATTTTTATGTCATTATATGAATACAAATATGTATGACTGTTTTACTTACATCTTTTAATATTTATAATAATTTCTTCCTCCGAAGAATTGAGCCCAATGTATGGATGTAACGTAATTTCAAGAAAATCATTAATATAATATACAAATTTAATATCAGTTTGAGTTTATTATTCCATCTTTCAATTGTTATTATTTTTAGTAATTGTTCGGTTCAAGATCAATAACTATTAAAAAGTACTTTTTCCATGAAAAAGTATATTTTAATAGAAATATTAAAAAGGAAATGAGTGAAATTGATCATTATGGTGGATGGTTGGGAATATAGCTCCCTTCTCCACAAGTATTTAACATCCACAAGTATTTAACATAACTCCACATAAACATCAATGTTCACAACATTTCTTTCCTATGCAATTTAAGATATGGTGTACCATCCCTGGCATACCATCCCTATATCTTAAGTTATCTTTTCTATTAACTTGAGCTGCACGCGCAGACTATTTTATGCTTACGACAACGTGACTGCATTCCTGAATGAAATGCAATGTGATCGAGAACTTTAATTATGGTTCTTGGTATTGAAAAGAATCTGTATGAATTTAGCATTAAGACGAGAAAGTCGAGTGGTGAAAAATAAAGTTATAATTTTTTAAAAACCAAGAAGTTGAATGTATTAATTGGGGGCTCAACCGGGATGCTCTTTCGATAGTAATATCCTGAAAACAACAAGTAAGGATTTCGGGAGTGCGTCAGCCAAAAAATATACAAAAAGTATCCTTATGGAAACGAGAAAAGAGAACATAGTGATCAAGTATCCTCATAAAAGGCGAAAAGAACCCAAATAAAAAGTATCCTTGTAAAAGGGAGAAAATACAGAACCGAGAAATTTTTAAATATAATCAAAGAAACGTGAATAAAAAGAAAAAGATAATCTTGTGAGGACAGAGCACAACAATAACAGTGAAAAGGAAACACAGTGCTTCAAGGATATTTATTGCTATAATTAAATTCGGAACTACACAAAAAAAATCCAATGAGTGTTCGAACTCACGGGCGATGTGTTAACACCTTTTTGTTACACGGTACCTGTTCGATTTCTATGAACACATTTGTAAATAGTCGTGTTTTGGTTACAAGCAAGCGATTATTGCTTGCTAAGCTGCAAAGAAAACGGCTTTTTAGCGAGAAGCAATTTTGTTCAAAAATATGAAAAATGGTTAAAAACGGTAAAAGATGTAAAATTTTGTTGTTTTAAACTTAGCGAAAATGAATCTCGTCGCTAAGTGTTTCATACAAAACAAGCGACTATGTAACCAAAACAAGCTTAATGTTACATTGGAAAATAAAAACCAGCGTTCAATCATATGATGACGTTTGATTTAAGTAATATTAATACTAAATAACACTTAAACATATTTAACGACAAGTGTCATTATTTTCTTGCTTAATACCTCTTATTTTATACCCACAAAAAGCAAAGACAATGCAAAGCAACTGACACATGAATATCCATTGTTATGTTCGTACATACGCTACACAAGTCCGCAATTTTCGTTGCTCTCTTCCTATCTCATTTTTATATACGTATAACCACGTCATTACTCTCTTTGCACTGAGAGTGCTTCGCACCCACAGAATACAACAATTGGCTTCCGCTATATCAGTGTGTGTGTTTTTTTCAGTCTGACAATCTGTGTTTCGCAGTCGGACAAATCTGTGTTCTATATAGGAGTTGGCCAATTGTGAGACCTACCCGATATGCACACAAAATTTCATACAAATCGGTCCAGCCGTTTCGGAGGAGTTTAACGGCAAACAATGTGTGATCGCAGTCGGACAATCTGTGTGAGCGCAGTCGGACAAATTGTGCATGGATTTATTCACTTTGTGAATTTAGGCCGTACCCGGGCTAATCAAAAACTGTTAAGGGAATGCAAAGAGTGGAGAGTGGGAGTGTAAATTGTCATGGTGGAGGGTATATAAGCTTCGGCCCGGCCGAACTTAACACCGTTTCTACTTGTTTTTGTATACACCGGGCAATGCTGAACATCAAATGACTCTCTTTGTTTGGCCATAGCAACAACAAGGAAACAACCAAACACACAACATCACACATACTTTGTCCGAAGTAGCTGACGTATACGTGTGTCACATAACCACATGTTTGCCATATCAACAGCAACGAAACAGCCAAACACACAACATCATACATACTTTGTTCGAAGTAGCTGACGTATTAGTGTGTCACCATAACGTCGACTGCGCAAGCTTTATATCTCCGTTCAACAACAGCAACAGCCACATGTACATACATACATTATTATGTTAATACATACGCTATAGAAACAATTTCGTTTGCCACACCACTCTTTCATTGCTCTCTTGCTCGCTCATTTTTGTTTAACACGTCATTATTCTCTTTCGCAGTCGCAGAAAATCTGGTTTTAGCAGCAGCATAAAATCTGGTTTTAGCAGCAGCAGAAAACCTGTCTGTGTGTTGTTTGCATGTGTTGACATTGATAAATTTAGTCCCTATACTACGCCGCTATAGATGTTAACACATCAAAAGTGTATACAAGATTTTGGTAAACAATTGGAACTAAAGTGGAACAATATACAATCTAAAGATAATTAGCAACAACTTCAACAAGAAGGAAACAATAACGGAGAAAAACACCAATAGCAGCACTATATGGAAATTAATGTAAGATTAGTTTTGTTTTAATTAAATTTATTGTTTTTGCCTAAAATTTTAAATCTATAACGGATAAAATAAAAATAGTTTATCAATAAGAGAATACCTCTGAATATTTTATATTGTGTAACCAGTTGATGTAAATATATAATGAATATTTAATATTGTGAAACTAGTTGATGTAAAACATTTCTGAATTAATAGTACGCGGAATACATTTCAATAATTCCTTTGAGTTTCTAAACAGAATATATCGTGTATATAGAACAAAAACTCATCATCTACATTTTCATAGTTTTGAGTTATAAGGTGTTTTATATAAAAGTTATCATTAAAAATCCAATATTTCGATAACAAATATTTTGAATACCACAATTTGTTAATTATTAAATACAACATTTTATCCACCAAAAACTGTTAATAAATAATGAGAAGTTAGAGCTAATTTTACGAAATTGTATATAGTGATTTTATCTTCTTACCTTTTTTGTTTCGATTACAGTTAGTGAGTTTTTATTGCATATTTTGAAAGTTTTATTGAAAGAAATAAGATAAGTAATGGATAATCTAATACATTTCATTAATATTATCGATTTTAAGATAAATTTGAATGTTACATTTTTAAGGCTTGTTATTCATCAACATTCTCATCTTCAAAGTCTTTTGCAGACTTTAACGTTGGCAAATTCTTGTACCACTGATGAAGCTCGACTGGTATAACTCCACTTGCGCATAATTTTAGCAAATCTTTTTTTTTGCTTCGCTTATGGGTAACTCATTTTCATAAATACGTATAGGTGCTAAGACATTTGGTGGTCTTCCACGTCCATGGAGACAAATTTTTTTATATGGTGCTGTGTGATCGTATCGATAAAATATTGTATTCGGATCGGTTTTTTGGTATCGTCCACATTTTAATTTTAACCAAGACACTTTTCTACCATCCTCATCAATATTTCTATTTTTTATGAGATTTTCACACAGTTTTTGGAGATTAAGAAAATCAAAATATTTAATTTCATTGACTTCGTAAGGATCCTTGTTCTTATTTTTACCTCTTGTGGATCTTGCCGCTTTAAAAATTTCAAGCCAATCATTCATTATGAAAACCGATCTGTATACGTATGACCAGATTCCACAAATTTTTGTTCGATAACTTGAAGGTGGGTGGAACGTACAGCATACAGCAAAATGGCAGCAACGTTTTGATTCCTGTTTTGGCCACCACATGTGTCAGAAAAAAGTGACAGCTCCGTAATATTTTGTGGTATTGAATTGATGTATTTAAACAGTATTGATCCAATTTCCGAACTGCCTCGTTTTCCATTTAGTTCATTCCAGGCATAGCACAAAGCCTTTTTATCATGACCACTTTCATACACTGTAAGGTTATAAACTTAATCTTGCGACTATAATACATTTGAGACGATGCTGAGGATGGTATCTGCAAGACACTCTGGAGATCAAATGTAACTGTTTGAAAATTGTCCTGTGTTGTTGATCGTTGTTTGTCTAAATTCTTAGCCATATAGCAATCATCTTTTCGGTTTATATGCAAGTCGTATTCTTCTTGAAGTTGTTCTTTTCTTACTGAGTCTGCCAACTCAAATCGTGTGCAAATGGTGCACTGGTCTTTTTTTGGTGTAAAGAAAGATAGATTGTATTGAGTGCAAAACACTCTCCTGTACACATTTTCTTTCACTGGTATCTCATTAAGCGTAGAACAATAAATATGGTAAAGGTCATACATTTTGAGGATGGATAGATTGCTGTCAAGGTATTTTTTTGAGATGACTGGCGAATGTAATGTCCCGGTACGGTCGAAAAACTTTCAATATGCTGCTTTACTATATTTATGGAATGATTACTTGTTTTGTTGCCTGGTGGTTTCTTTCCACGTTTGTCATCGCCTTCAAAATTACCGCAAGCATTGATTGACGACAATGCTACATTTATAGGTCCATTTGATATGCATAGAGTTTTTTGAAAAAATTTTGCACACACCCTCCATAATTGTCGTTGTCCATTGAAAAGGTAGTATGCCCTTGATTCGCTACGCGAACTATGATTCTCCGAAGTAGTTCTTCGTTTCACAGAAGAAACTTACAATATACACAGCAAATTTTTTTTCGGTCTCCTTCCGTAAAATGTAAATTGCATCTGAAACGACATTTGGTACAGTTCAATTTTTTAGGTGTCTTCGCTTTTTTTAATCCCGTGGAAGTTTCATAAGGCAAGCTTTCGGCTCGTTTGTTTTTTATGATGTTTTCGCATCGCCATATTTCGCTGTTTCCAACGATACAGGGAATTTTTATTTGATACTTGATTTTCACTATTTCGGTTTTCTTTTCCATCGCTGTCATCGTCGGAATCAATGTAAAAATCCTTTACACTATAACATGATGGCGTTGGTGATCGTTGTTCAAGTTCATTGTCACTCTGATCGCTTGAGTCGGAGATTTCAATATGTCTGGGCTCCTGCCCATACGTATAATCCACTGATTTTAATTGTTTTCCTCGCTTTCCAAACATCTTGAAAAAATATAGTTCTTATTCATAGAACAATTAAAAGAAGACGTTTTTACCTTGAAATTAATTACAGAATACCTCTCCGAATGCTTAAATTTTGCTTTATTATTTTTGTTACGCAATTTCAGTTTTTATATGGGAATCCCAGAATTAAAAACATAAACAACGAAGAAAAATCACCAGTGTTACCAACCAGAGATGCAAGCCGACCCAAGAAAGTCGTGGGCGGCGGTTAATCAAAAAATTAACTGCGGTGGCTTCAAGTCGATGTTATTATTTAAATAAAAACCCTGTCAGCAAACAAGCTCCAAAAGGGTCTGGAATCTTGGAAGATTGGTGGAATTTGAAAAAAAATAATAAAAATATCGGCTAAGCTCTTTTTTTATTTCTACTAACAAATAAAATCCGAAGTTAACCGCTTACTATGGTGGCGGCTCGACTAAAAAAAAAAAGTCGTTGGTGGACGCGCATCGAATTTGCACCACTCGACTTGTATTTCTGCATAAGTTATATACTGTTATATCTGTATACTGTTTTATCGCAAACCTGCAGTTAGTGAGTTATAAAAAAAAAATCTTAGTAAATAAAATAGATATGCGCATATCGATAAGCGAAAAAAATAAACAATGGAAAATTATGAAATAAAATGCAATAAACTCATTTTTCGCAAAAGTGTAGTTGATGAGTTTTTCTTCTACATAGACGATATATAAATTTTAAGCTGGATTTAGAAATTGATAGTTTGCCGCATTTTTTCGGGTCTTTAAGTACTACTAAAATGGCAACTACAGACTAAGTTAAAGCTTTAATAGAGACACAAACAGGACCATTGTTAGCTTAATTAGAAGCATTGAATAACAGCATAGTTAGTGTGGGTGAATTTGAAGAAGAACAGATAAATATTACTACTCGTTGTGACGAACTCAGCTTTAACTATTCTTCAAAATAAGATTATTGACGACGCAAACGATATATTGATCAATCACGGAACTGTACTGAACTTCGACGCTATTATCAGCCGTCTAGACTTTGCATACGTCGACAAAAGGCCTCTGCATTTGATCGGGCAAGATCTTAGTATAATGGGGCAGGGATCTCAATCCATAATGACTTATTACAATGGAGTGAATAAAAAACTGACTGACCTGATTAACAAAACAATAATGACGCACGGAAAAAATTTTTCCTAACCAAGGAATTAAACAACAGAAAGAGACAATACACACTCAGAGTGTTTATGACAGGATTAAATCATCCAGCTTGCCAGACGCCTTGGTAAAAGCTCAGGAATTGGAGGCAATTAAATTGAGAGCTAATTTCGCTCTCCACTTTAATAAACCGCATATTAACAGTTATCTTAACGGACAGAATTTTTTACGGTTTCCGGACCGCACTCAAAAGGGTTTAAGTTCAAATCCATTTAATAATAAACATGTAGGACAACAACCGGAACCAATGGATATTGGCAGTTCTGCCAATGTCGTTGTTAAACCATCTCCAAATTTTATTGATAATACTAATAGAAATTTTAGTCAAGGAAGACCTTTTTATCGGAATTCCCCACGCTTCCAACCAAGACATTTTTATAATTGTTTTCAAAATGGACTGAAACGACAATTGAATGGGAGTGTTCAGGTTGACCAACTTCTAATAGCATTCGTATTCCCACAAACAAGTCTTGTGCGGTTTAATACGAACATTAAAGCTTTAAAAAACTATATTCAATAAAAAAAGTAATTTAATAAACTTAAGGTTATGGAGAGATCTAGAAAATACTTACTTTGGTCTTTCTTGGCTGCCGTTTAATTCATATGTGACAATGCAAGTAAAGGAAACAAAGTATAACAAAAGGTGGCAAGGTTGCCATATAAAGTAAAAATAAAAAGATTGCCAAAGGACCAAAATACAATTACACATTGGCATAAAAACTAACTTTAGGAATTCAAGAGTAGCGAATTGTTAACATTCTGCCCCCCGGTATCACGGTCAATGGACGGGAATACCCAAAAAACAACCTGAAAATTCGCTACTTCTCAGATCTGACATCCAGTACCGCAATTTTAGCGGCAGGTCGATGATACACTCCACTGGTAGTCTTCAAAATCGCGCTTCGTACTTGGCCATCTTTCGCGTTTATGGTTTCCGTAACTATGCCCTTAGGCCAACAGTGTCGTGGTAAATTAGAGTAAACGATTATCACAATATCACCTACTTCTATAGGTTTTACTTTTTCGAACCATTTGGCTCTTTTGGTCATGGTGGGTAAAACTTCAGCAACCCATCTCTTCCAGAACTTGTCAGCTAACAGTTGCGCATGTCGCCATTTCGCAGATACATGTCACTTTGGTTTGGTGTTAGGGCTTCTTGGTCAGCTGATTCAAGCGATAAATACGTAAGTGGTCGAGTGTTGATAATATTTTCAACTTCTAGAAATAGGTTGTGTAATCTTTCCTCGTTAAGCTTATGATCAGGAGTAATTATTCGATACAAGACTGTCTTTACGGAGCGCACCATGCGTTCCCACGATCCGCCCATGTGTGGGCTTGCTGGGGGTATAAATGACCAGCTCGTATTGGGACTTGTAAATTCATTTTGCAGAGATTGAAAACCGATATTCTGAAGTGATTCACGTAACTCTTTTTCCGCGGCCTTTAGATTGGTCCCATTGTCGCTATACATGTGTAAAGGCACTCCTCGTCGTGCAATAAAATTTCTAATTGCCATGACACATGAGTTCATGTCCAGGCGATACACCATCTCGATGTGCACAGCACGTATTGTAAGACATGTCGTATCGTTTTTCGCTTCTTCTTCCCACGGTCACAATAAACGGGCAAAAAAAGTCTAAACCAACATGAGAAAATGGTTTACAAAATGCTGACACACGTGCTACCGGTAATGGTCCCATTTCCGGTGGGTTTGGTTGGGAATTCCTAATTCTACACATCATACAATTTTTGCGGACCGTGCGTAGCAGCTTGCGCAAGCCTGGTATGTGGTATTTCTGAAAAATTTCATTAATGACTGTTTCGTGATGAACGTGTTTGTACTTGCGATGGTACCAATCAACTAATAGGTAGGTGATGTGGTGATTTCTTGGTAATCTGTGATTATTGTGGCGTTTTCTAAACGACCACGTAAACGTAAAATCATGTTTTCGTCAATAAATGGTGATAGTTTTCTTAATTGACTCAACTTAGGTAAAACACATGAAGGGTTCCTTTGCAAAAGAATAATTTCATTCGAATAGGCATGAGATTGTACTAGTCGAACTAAATATTGTTGGCTCCAGTGTAATTGCTCACTCGTAAGATCGACGTTATCACTCGTAAACTTGGAAAATATTTTGCGATCGACGAATCGCCGTACATATGCCATGCTTCTCAATAGACGTTCATATTTTGAGAATCTTGTAAAATCAATCAAAGCAACATTTTGTTGTACGTGGACGGCTACATGTTGTATTTCGGAAATATTGCCCTCAGCATAGTGTTTATTTTCAGTTTCCGACTTAGGCCATTCGTTCGGTGGTTGAATCAAAACTTGGTTGTCTCGCCCACTTAGTTGCTAAATCTGCAACATTTTCCTTTGAAGGGACATAACTACATTTTGAAATATCTGTTATTTCCTGTATCTCGGCAACTCGAAACATGACTCGACTCGAAACAGATCTCAACCACAGGAGTACAGTTTTGGAATCTGTCCAGAAATGTGTGGATTCAATTGGTAGGTCATGACCATTAGAAATAGTAGCAGCTAGTCGGGCTCCTAGAACAGCAGCAAGTAGCTCCATTCGTGGAATGGAAACAGGCCGGAGAGGTGCTACCTTTGTCTTAGATGTCACCAACGACGTTTCTATCTTGTCGTGGGTTTGTATGCGAAAATAAGCTACAGCAGCATACGCGTTCTCACTTGCGTCCACAAATATGTGTAATTGGACTCTGCTCTTTTGGCTACAACCTATTTTAAAATAACATCTTGGAACTTTAACATTTTCCACGTTCTTTAACAAAGATAACCACCGCAACCACTCCTGGGAAAACTCGTTGGAAATAGTTTCGTCCCATCTGATTTCCTTTCGCCACACATTTTGTAGAAGTATCTTCATATGTACTGTATAAAAGGACAGTAAACCCAGCGGATCAAAGATCGACATTAACAACCTTAACAATTCTCTTTTTGTAGGTAGTCTCCGGCCGGACAGGATTTCGTCGTTGGCTTTCGTAAATTTCAAATTGTAGGTGAAAATATCGTCACTTGTTCTCCACCACATGCCAAGAACCTTTTCTGGTTCAATTACGTTCTCGATTTTCTTTCCGTCTTGGCAAAACGATTCTGATTTATGTTCGTCACCCATAGCTGCAACAACTTCTTTTGAGTTGGACATCCAATTGCGTATATAAAAGTTACCACGTTTGTAAACCTCACGTACTTGTTGCGCTAGCTGTATAGCCTCTTCGATAGTATCAACACTATCTAACATGTCATCAACATAATGTCTTTCGGTAATTGATTTTGCAGCTCTGGGAAATTCTTGTTCAAACTCTTTGGCATTATTGTTTTTGACGTATTGCGCCAATGATGGTGAGCAACTAGCTCCAAAGGACATCACTCGAAGAACAAAACATCTGGTTCTTTTTCGTTATTACAATTTCGCCAAAGAAATCTTTGCGATTGAGAATCTTCTTGATCGACAGCAACTCTATGGAACATTTCGGAAATATCACCACTTATACCAACTTTACCTACTCTAAAGTTGAAAATTACATTAATCAGTGGCGTTAGAAAATCTGGTCCTTTATCGAGATTACTATTCAATGACACTCCATGGTGTTCAGCTGCTGCATCCCAGACCACTCTTATCTTCTCAGGTTTATTAGGATTCTTTACTACAAAAATTGGCAAATATCATTTTCTAGGGTACTCGTTGTTGTACTCAACCTCGTTTAGCTTGCGGATATACCCTTTACTTAACATACTCTTGATGTGGTCATTCACACGAATTTTCAAATCTTGATCTTTTTCGAATTTTCGTTCGAAACATTGAAGTCTTCTTAAAGCCATTTCATAATTATTTGGCATTGTCAAATTATCCGCTTTCCATAAAAGCTTAACAGTAATTTTATCGTTTGTTCGTGTGGCATAATTTTGCATATTTATATCATGATTACGATAGGGTGTAACGTGACGTCATGATCCGTCCGTACATAATACCAAACACTCACCGCCATTCCCACCCGCATACATCCCTGGTCTACCCATCACCTAAGCATACACAACATCCATCAGTCGCATCAACCACCGCGAACAATCACACTCACTGAAAAACACAAGCTCAGTCGACGTTGTGTACAGGGTAGCTGGGAATTAGTTTTAATGACCGCACAAGAATGAGTGCTTGAATACAAGTCTCATTTGCGTCATTACAGCGAGGGTACGTAGTGTTAAGGTAAACTAGACTCGGGGTCGCCTCCGAGCGAACAACCAGACAAGATTATAGCATTTTGCCTGGGGCTCTAGTTCTGCAAAGGACAGGAGCACATTTTGGGATCCGTTCTTTAGTAAAGACGGTGATAATACATTTGCTACACAGGAGTTTCGGCTCACCGTTCCTACACAGGAGTTTCGGCTCACTGTTCCTACACAGGAGTTTCGGCTCACTGTTCCTACACAGGGGCTTCGGCTCACTGTTCCTACACAGGGGCTTCGGCTCACTGTTCCTACACAGGGGCTTCGGCTCACTGTTCCTACACAGGAGTTTCGGCTCACTGTTCCTACACAGGGGCTTCGGCTCACTGTTTCTACACAGGGGCTTCGGCTCACTGTTCCTACACAGGAGTTTCGGCTCACTGTTCCTACACAGGAGTTTCGGCTCACTGTTCCTACACAGGAGTTTCGGCTCACTGTTCCTACACAGGAGTTTCGGCTCACTGTTCCTACACAGGAGTTTCGGCTCACTGTTCCTACACAGGAGTTTCGGCTCACTGTTCCTACACAGGGGCTTCGGCTCACTGTTCCTACACAGGAGTTTCGGCTCACTGTTCCTACACAGGGGCTTCGGCTCACTGTTCCTACACAGGAGTTTCGGCTCACTGTTCCTACACAGGAGTTTCGGCTCACTGTTCCTACACAGGAGTTTCGGCTCACTGTTCCTACACAGGAGTTTCGGCTCACTGTTCCTACACAGGAGTTTCGGCTCACTGTTCCTACACAGGGGCTTCGGCTCACTGTTCCTACACAGGGGCTTCGGCTCACTGTTCCTACACAGGAGTTTCGGCTCACTGTCCCTACACAGGGGCTTCGGCTCACTGTTCCTACACAGGGGCTTCGGCTCACTGTTCCTACACAGGAGTTTCGGCTCACTGTTCCTACACAGGGGCTTCGGCTCACTGTTCCTACACAGGAGTTTCGGCTCACTGTTCCTACACAGGGGCTTCGGCTCACTGTTCCTACACAGGAGTTCGGCTCACTGTTCCTACACAGGAGTTTCGGCTCACTGTTCCTACACAGGGGCTTCGGCTCACTGTTCCTATGTAACTCACCCAACGATGACCGATACCGAACCGTTTCCACCGGACATTCGAAGCACATACCGAGCCAGCATCCCGCATATCCGATACCGAGCTACGCACCGAATCAACCAGCCTGTCCCAGAAGAGTGCTAAGCCAAGATAAGCGCCCCCAGAAGAGTGTTAAGCCAAGATAAGTACCCCCGGAAGACGGTTAACAACCAAGACGTGTGATTTCAAGCTAAGGGGAGTGTTCCCACCGAGTGAAGCAGTTGATGTTATTTCTATAAATTTGAATTATATTGTAAGGTAAAGATCAATAAAGAATCTGAATTTGAACCCCCGAATAGGGCAAATTATTCTGTTCTTATTTCGAAAGGTTTGGTGGTTCCTAACGAAGAACTCTGGACATGACTGAGCTTACCTCAGCCCTAGACAAAACCACGTTACAAGGGTCTTTGACCTTTAACTTCATCATTTTCAAGTTGAAGGTTTTGTTTCATAAGTTTATGTAAAGCGACATCATTGTCACATTCGCGTATATGTAATCGTCAACTCACATTTTTGGAACCGGTCACTTCTGAACCGTTTGTGCCATAAATTGTCCAACCAAGACGTGTTTTAAGTGCGGCTGGCTCATCTTCACCTCCTTCTTTATATTTTAAAGGCATTGCCACATGTTTATTGTTCAATCCTATTATAATTTTGGTTTCATATTTTCATACGATTCTACCGGGAGACCTCGTAGATATTTGTACTTTTCAGCCAGTTCAGAAAACATCAATGTTTGTTTGGGTAAATCAAGTTCACTTACAGATCGTACATTTTTCAATAAAAATTGTGTTTCACTTCTTCCCAAAGCCGAAATTTTCAAATCTACACGATCAGAATTATTTTCAACACGTATGCTCTTATCGGTCCAACTCATACAAAATTCTGACTGCTCACCATGTATATCAAGTTTTTCCAATACAGACTTTTGGATCAATGTAGGACCAGATGCTTCATTCAAAAGGGCATATTCATTAACACTTGTGTTTTTTCCGTAAATTGTTATTGGTACAAATTTATACAATACGTTCGATGTCGTCATTCGATGGACAGCAACGACGGACGTGGATGTGGTCCTAACACTGTCAACGGTGGCTTCCGGTTTATGAAGTGAAGGATGATGTTTGGCTGTACATTCATTGACAGTACACACTTTAAGTTCTTTACAAAATCTCAGATCATGTAGTTTTAAACATGAACGACATAATTTTCTTTCGTGTACTAAATTCCATTTACCATTGTAATCTAATTTCCTGAATTTTTCACATGATGCTATAAAATGCCCGGTTTCATCACAACCGAAGCACTTAGTATCGGTCGAACGCTTTGGTTTATTTTTATTTTCATTATTACGCTCCTCATGGACGTTAACCCGTGGTGTCTTTCGCTTCTCATTATCTTGTGTACTCAAACTTGGGTTTAAAATAGTAATAACACTACTGGCAGCCTCTGCCAATGTAAAAAGCCAATTACTAAATTCGGTCAGGTTCACCACGTTTATATTTCGTGAGTGTACTGCCCACTGGAGTCTCATTTGGGCTGGTAATCTTTCAATAAATTCTTGAATTAGCATCGGGTTACATAAATGTGCATTTAAATTTGCAGCTTCCATAGTCGCTACAATATTTTTTACGTCCAATGAAAAGTGTACAGGAGTAGTATCCAATTTATTAGCATTTACACTTGGTCCTGCTCGTAATTTTGTTAACAAATTATGAATTATGTTTTCAGGTCTACCAAACAACATACGTAAAATTGAAACAACTTCCGGAACCAATGCTGGCAATGTAAGTTTACTGCTTACATATTCCAAAGCTTTGCCTCTTAGGGCACGTTGTAGTCTTAACAAATTTTCATCATTACTAAAACCACACAAATTAGTTGAGTTTTCATAACTACTTATAAAAAGTGGCCATTCCTCTGGTTTGCCTCTAAAAACTGGGAGTTCCCTTGGGATGACTTGTCTTGAGTATACTTGATCTTGTCTAAGTAAGGCACTAGTGGGTCTGTGTATTACACCCTGATTCGGCAACAATGTGTTTGGATTAGGAGCACTTACATTTTGGTGGTCTATAACGCGTTGGTATACACTACCACCGCCCAGTTCATTGAAGTTACTTGCAGTACCAACATTAGTTGAATTATTTATGTTGCCTTCACATATGCCTGTCACTATTCTATTTGCATTTTCATCTTCTGCAGATCTTAGCTGTTGTTCACACTCAATACGGACACCAACTTCGTCGGACTCATCATCGTTATTGAATTTGCCCATTATTGCATACTTGCGTTGAGTAAATAACATGTTCATTTTTCGTTCCTCTTCTAGGCGTTGTAATTCAATTTCCAAGCTACGTCGATTCTTACTTGAGCTTTTTGCAACCACACCTGAAGACTTATCAATACATCTCATACCTACCCCCCGCGAACCGCCACCGTGTTCGTTCACCGGTGATTCAAATCTTTGGCCATCACTTGTCGAATGGTTCTCACTCGTTACTGTTTCATTTGTGCCCCTGCACCTGCCGCAACTCCAATCCTTATTTGCAATATCAGCGGACACACCAACACACTCGAAATGGAACCACGTGTCGCATACATCACACTGAACCATTTCACTAGTATCAGGCTCTTTGCACAGTGAGCAGCCTGTCGGGGCAGTTGAACTTGTGTCATCTTTTTTATCAACCATCTTGTGATGAAATTATATTTTCCTTTTTCCCGGGACTTAAGCAGCGTAACAAATTTTTTAAAGAAATTGTTCAGGTTGACCAACTTCTAATAGCATTCGTATTCCCACAAACAAATAAAACAAGTCTTGTGCGGTTTAATACGAACATTAAAGCTTTAAAAAACTATATTCAATAAAAAAAAGTAATTTAATAAATAAGGTTATGGAGAGATCTAGAAAATACTTACTTTGGTCTTTCTTGGCTGCCGTTTAATTCATATGTGACAATGCAAGTAAAGAAAACAAAGTATAACAAAAGGTGGCAAGGTTGCCATATAAAGTAAAAATAAAAAGATTGCCAAAGGACCAAAATACAATTACACATTGGCATAAAAACTAACTTTAGGAATTCAAGAGTAACGAATTGTTAACAGGGAGTAATCAAGTTAGCCACCAGCCGCAAAATAAAGAACAGAGGATAAATAATATAAAGGAGGAGTCTTTTTTAGGACAAGGCTCGGACTACCCTACATCTTTAGGACAGCCTCAACAAGAAGAATATGCAGAATTCTAATTGACAGAGTTCTCCCGAACAGAACGGACGTAGTAATTAAGAAGAGGGTTAAAACCATAAATGGTTTTACCATCGTAGAACATTACTACGAGACACGAATATTTGGATTCAAAGAAAGATTAGATGAAGTACCTAATTTGGAAACAAATGTCCTTATAGGTTATAATTTTAAGAGGAAGGCTAACATAATACTGAATTTTAAAGACGGGACTTTAATATGTGGTGAACACTGTGAGAAAATTAAAAGCTATGGATCCGAGGATTCAAATTGTGAGAATAATAATACAAATACGCAAAAATAATAAATACGTCACAGAAAATTCTCTGAACAAAATGGGAAATGAAGTAAATTTTGATTTCAGTGATGAGAGCAATGAATCACTGAATATATTAAAAAGAAACATTGTTAAAAATATAAAAAAAACTACATTTGAATATAAATATAAACTCGACGTTTAGAACGGATATAAGAGCAGCAATTCGAACAATTGCTTAAGCGCCAATATGGAGCAAGCAATATCCATATCCATTATCTGCAAATAATTTCGTTAATAATGAAATAAAAAGAGTACTAGAGGACAAAATAATTCGTCCGATCAAAAGCCCCTATAACATTTTTTAGTTTCAAGATTTTCAGCGTTCCCTGAGACAGACTCAAATTTTACTATACTCATGTATTGTCTTGCCGTTTAAAATTCAAAGGTGCTATGACGGGTAGCACATGCAACTAACAACAGCGTGATTTCGGTTCGAATCCTAGTTAAATCGCATATCTTTTTAATTTTATGTTTAATTTTTAACTATCTTTTAATGATTTTATTTTTTTAATATTGCTGGTTAACTCATTTGTTAAAAAATAGAGTAATTAGTACGAGAAATAATTAAAAAAATATTTAAATTTTGTGCCTTCTCTGAGGTTTGAACTCACGTTCTATCGATTTGTAGGAAAAAATGTATGCTTTAGGCCAGAAGCTCTGACACAGCCAAAGTGACAAATAAAGAAGCAACTACATTCGGGTGAATGTTCAATATTTATATTTTTTAACTGCTACTGTCAACTAGTCGACAAAAGTGCTATCAAATTAATTTTGCTTAAAGGCGATGTGTTCTTTTCGATCAGTATACAGTTCTAGTATATACTGGACGAAAAGAACGAGGCTATTGTTGCAGAAGGTGTTTTTACTTTTGAAAAACTGAAAAATTTATTGTCTCAACAAGTTGAATTAGCCCAGCCTGATTCTAATAAAAAAAATTATACTAACTACTGATGCCTCTAATGAAGCAGTAGGTGCTGTCCTAAGCCCAGATGGCAAACGTATCACATTTATATCGAAAACTTTGAATTCAACTGAACAAAACTACGCAACAAATGAAAAAGAACTTTATGCTATTGTATGGGCATTGGAAAATTTGAGAAACTACTTATACGGGGTTTCAAATCTCGAAATTTATACGGACCATCAGCCGTTGACTTTTGCAGTTTCTAGAAGAAACCCTAATACAAAAATTAAAAGATGGCTTTACTATAGAGGAATTTTCGCCGAAAATCGTTTATAAGCCAGGTGTTACCAATGTGGTAGCTGATGCTCTTTCACGTCAATACTTGAACAATACATATGTATATCAGATGAGGAATCTTTACATGATACTCAACATTCCGCTGAGAGCAGCGAAGACTTTAACATTCCCGAAATTTTTAAACCATTGAATGAATTTAAACAACAAATTTTGATGAGTAAGGCAAGATTTACAATACAAGAAATGATAATAAATTTTGGAAGAACTAGACATATTATAGAATACGATACCAGACAGAACCTCAAGACCATCCTTTTAGAATTTATAAACCCAAATTTAGTCACTGCAGTACATTGTACGCAAGAAGATCTTCATGATGTGAAAGAAACTGTCAAGGGCGTTTTCACGAATAAATTTGTATATACCAGAATATTTCCTATAGACGTGATAAATGTTGACGACCACCGAAATATAATACAGAATACGCATTCTCGAGCTCATCGAAGCTGTAAGGAAAATTACAAGCAAGTAAGTATATGTGGCCGTCGGTGGTGCAATGGTTAGTGTGCGTGGCTCTTGTACATGAGAACGTGGGTTCGATCCCTGCTCAGACCACCTTACATTTCTTTCGATGACGGTCACCTCGCTTAGTGGTGGCGACACTATCGAGTACTGAGCCACGAAAATGCTTCTTAAACTACCGTTCGGAACCGGTGTAAAACTATAAGTCCTAATCAGTGAGTGCAAAAACTAGAAAGCGCGCATTTCACTGATTGTGAGAAGCTCTCCCCAATCCCATCATGGGATGTTATGGAACACCATTTTTTTGTATACCATAAGCAGTGCTGTTGGCCAAAAATGACAAAACACTTTAAAGAGTATATTAGACATTGTATAATCTAAAATAGGAATAAATATAATAGACACCCGCAGAAAGTTCCAATCGGAGAGGCTTAGATTCCCAAGGTTTAAAATTTATAACTTGTATTGACGCGTATTCCAAATCCTTAATAATAAAACACATTAAAGATAAAACTAACCTAGGAGAAAAAGTACTAGACGTACTGCAGGGTTTTCCAAATGCTAGGAAAATTACACTCGATAACGAACCAGTATTTTTGACTGCTCAATTTAAATCACTAATGCAGCGTTTGAGAATTGAAGTGTATTATTGCACGTCACGTCATAGCACAACGAATGGTCAAGTGGAAAGAGTCCATTCCATCATAATAGAGATAGCTAGGTATGTCAAAGAAGAATTTCACCTATTGGAAGATACAGAAGTCATCTATGAAGCAGCTCAACAATATAATCACGCAATCCATTCAGCCACACAAAATAAGCCAGTATACTTTTTAATAAAGTACCACACGAATTGGTGGAAACATTGAAACAGCTGAAGAGAAAATGTTATTAAGAAATAATCACAACCAGTTAAAAACATTTGAAGCAGGTGATATAGTCTATGAAAAAATTATATTGTAAAGGAATAAATTATTGCCACGATTTAAAAAACAGAAAATTAAAGAAGATTTAGGTAATAAAGTAAGAATTAGATTTCGTGATAGGATAATTCAGGTCAACAGGAAAAAATACCATTTAAAACCACTATTTTTTTCTGATGTTTTACGAGATCCATGTTACAAAAGTGGACAAAATTTTAAATTCTATGGATAAGTTTGTTTTAAATAATTTTTTAAGTAAAATTGTTCATTTTTGAAAGGCTTTTTCCACGGATTTTAACATAACTAAAGAACGATTCATCCCACTTTATTAGTGAATACACCAAATAATTTGCTACTAAAATATTTTTTGGCCTGCACAAGAGTTGCGGAGTTATCTAAAAAGTTGTGGTGAAAAATAATATTTTTCAGCCGAAATGTATACAATTTTTTTTTAAATAAAAAAAAATCCTAAGCGGCAAGAAGTGCTCGGTTTAGCACTTTGGTAGTAAAGCCTGACCTGCTATGAATAAAATGAGATATTTCATAAGGAAATCGATGGATAAATTTTGATTTTATTCACAATTAGGTAAAGATATCCCATTTCGTCAAGAATATTGAAATTTTACAATTTCAACAAAAATGAGCAAAAAAAGAAAATTTTTTTTTTATGATTCTGATATGAAAAATAAATTAATTTCGATTGAAAATAGTTACATTGAGCAGCAGCAAATATGCATTTAATGCTTGTGCTCTTGTAAAAACACACACAAGAAGGGTTCTACCTGAATACAACACGAAGATAAAACACACTTGACAATCATAGTTGCTAATAATCTTCTTTCGGTTGATTGAACCTTAAAACCATTTTATATTTTATTAAAATTTATATTTTATTAGTTGAATTTAGAATAGGAAATAAAATAAGAAAATAAATAAATAATTAATTTAAACTACAAACTCTGGAATTTTCTTTTATACGATTTTCTACTATTTTATACTATACTCTGAATACTCCAGCAAAAATCAGCCATCATGTGTGCATCCCACCGACCCTGGTATAGTTCCTCCATTGTCCGGATATCTTGGTGGAATCGTTCGTCCTGTTCTTCACTCAAGTCTCCTAGATTTTCAGGAAAACGATCTAAGTGGCTGTCCAGGTAGTGTACTTTGATGCTCATGTTGCATCCAAGTCGGTGGAAGTGAGATAACATATCTTCAATCTGCGCAACGTAATCATCAGACTTGTTATTTCCTAAGAAATTTTTAATAACCCATACAAACGGATCCCATGCATTCTTCTCAATTTCGGACATTGAACTGCCAAAATCAGTATCCTTCACCAATTTGCGAATTTGTGGGCCGTCCAATCTGCCTGCTTTCAGCTTTTCCATGCTCAGATTGGGAAACTTCCTTGAAATATACTGGAAACATTCACTATCTTTGTTAAGTGCTTTAACATATTGTTTCATCAGACCAAGTTTAATGTGAAGATGGGGTAATATGATACGATCTCGGGGCACTAGAGTTTCGTTTATAACATTTGGCATGCCTGGAAGCAGTCTTTCCCTAGTAGGCCATTGTTTTCTCGGTCAATGTTCTGATTTAGCTCTGCTGTCCCATAAACATATGAAACAAGGATATTTGGTAAAGCCGCTTTGTTGACCTAAGAGGAAATTGACCATCTTTAGATCAACACAAATTACCCACATATGTTCATCGTACTTTATCTTGTTCATGACCAGTGCAATTACAGAGTATTCTTCTTTTACTTTGGTTGAATGTGCGATCGGCAAGGGGCAAAATTTATTAGCATTATGCAAAAGGACACACTTCAAGCTGCGTTATGGAGAGTCGATAAATAAACGCCATTCGTTTGAATCAGAGATAAGAAGCCCATGGCAGTCACCAAACCAGATATATCTGTGCAGTACACAAAATCATCCTCTTCAGCAAAATAATGCAGTAAGCCTTTTTCCCGAGTACGGTAATACGATACTTTAGTTTCTTCAGTTATCAGATCTGTTTCTTTCATCCGGGACGCAAGTAATTCAGAAGATTTTTTCGACAATCCAAGGTCTCTAATTACATCATTAAGCTGGTCTTGATTCTATGGTCTCGGCGAGAAATGTTTGTGTGGGATGAACTCGTCATTTGCAGATGTAGGTGGTAGTGCTGGATCTGAACTATCTGATTGGTAACACGTACTTGTTGTTGAGAGTCCTGGTGAAGATGAAAGCACTTGACTGCAGCTTGCACCCCGATCTTTTGCATTTGCAATTTCCTCAGAATGTAGAACTGCAAGTGTAAACCCATCAGCAGACCTCGTGGGGTAAGACCATCGCATATGTTTTCCGAAGCCGCTTGTTGTACTTAAACAAAAATAACAATCAGATTCGTGGCTCGCTGTTTCTCTCCATAGCATAGGCTTCAAAATTTCCAAGTGTCGTCTGTAAAATTAAAAAATTTAAATAAGGAATATGAAGAATTCAAAATTTAGATAAGAAATACTGATAGTATAAAATATTCCAAATCTATTAACCTATACTCACTTTACGTTAGAACATAAGTTCAATCGACGTGACATGCATATAGTACTCGGTGTCCAATGCTGGTTTAAATTGTGCGCATTTATATTATAGCAATCTATATTTTTTTTTTGTTTATATTATTTTTACCACAACTTTTTAGATAACTCCGCAACTCTTGTGCAGTCTAAAAAATAATGTTAACAAAATTTGTAGACATTTTACTAGGCAAATTATTTGGTTTATTCACTAGTAAAGTGGGATGAATCGTTCTTGAGTTATGTTAAAATCCGTGGAACAAGCTTTTCAAAAATGGACAATTTTACTTAAAAAATTATTAAAAAAATTAAAGAAGAATGAAAATTTAATAGATATAAGTAAGACCAATTGTATACCATCACTTCTGAAAAGCAAGAATCACAATTGTACTCTTATTAATAATCAGCACGTACCCACAGTACAAGAACTGTATCAAGGAATTATCCCTCTAAATCAATTTAACGGAATTTTAGAAATACATATCTGAAAATAAAACATATCAGTTATCCGGAACATATCGGATTCAGTTTCACAACGAAACAATTACTATCGAAAATAGAACATTAATTTCAAGGGAATTATCAACCTTGAAACCACTTCCAGCTGTGCTACAGTTGTCATCTAACAAATCATTAACAGAAGAAGTACTAGGATTCAAAATGATGAAGAAACTACAACTGAACAATATCGATGAAATAAATTCCATATCGACTAAAGGAAATGTAATATTTTCCACAAACATCTTTTTATCTATTGCATTGATTATTTCAGTTTTACTGATAATGTATAAAATCAGAACTAAATCCAATTCGGATATTAATGTAATAACAATGGTCAATAAAGAAGTCAAACCAAGGGCTTCCATTAGTGAAGAACCCGTTTTACAGGAATCCTCTCCGAGATTCTGTACTGCTAACGATCTTCCAGCATTTTAATAATCGGGACGATTGATCTTAACGGGGGAGGAATTAGGATATAGTGTACCATCCCTAACATACCATCCCCTTATCTTAAGTTAATTTTTCTATTAACTTGAGCTGCACGCGCAGACTATTTTATGCTTACGGCAACGTCTGTCAAATTTATTCTTTGACTTTTTTAATTGTAATAGGAAACCCTTTTGTTTGTTTCCCACAACGTGACTGCATTCCTGAATGAAAAGCAACGTTTCGAGAAAATTAATTATGCTTCTTGCTATTGAAAAAAATCAATATGAATTTAGCATTAAGACGAGAAAGTCGAGTGGTGAAAAATAAAGTTATATATTTTTACAAACCAAGAAGTTGAATGCTTTCATCGAAAGCCATTGCATAGATGTTGTAGTTTCAAAAAAGAACAACGATTGCCATGAGATAGGCGTTAGAGTGTACCGTCTTCAAATTATATCAGTTTGAGTTTATTATTCGATCTTTCAATTGTTATTATTTTTCATAATTTTTCGGTTCAAGATCAATAACTATTAAAAAGTACTTTTTCTATGAAAAAGTAAATTTTAATAGAAATATTAAAACGAAATTGAGCATTATGGTGGATGATTGGGAATATAGCTATTTCAATGCCCACCAAGGCGTATCATCAGCTCCCTTCTCCACAAATTTCAACTAAGCGAGAATTGCGTAAACACCTACTTATGCGAAAATATCCACAACAAATACTTTACCATAACCATCAATGTTCACAACATTTCTTTCCTATGAATGCTTTCATAAAAAGCCATTGCATAGATGTTGTTCTATCTGTCAATTATTATTATTTTTAATAATTGTTATAATTAAAATAATAAGATGGAAAAAGTACTTTTTAATAGAAATGTTAAAAAGCCATGAGTGAGGCATATCATGATCTCCCTTCTCCATAAGTATATATCATCACACAATATAGGGATAAACAAGGCTCAACTAAGCGAGAATTGCCTAAACTCATACTTCCCTCTAAGAAAACGGCACGAAAACGAACCGCTGGCGAAGTAATTTTTTCATAGAAGACTACGAAAACGAACCGATTTTGGGATGCGTAAACGGACAGTAAACGTAAAGATCGGAATAAGAGAATTAGAAAAATAAACGTAGTAATTTGAATGTATTGGCTTAGCTAAAGCGGTACTTTTACGTAACACTAATGCGGTCCGTTTTCGTAATACCAAAGCGGTGTGTTTATGCAACACTGCAGCGGTACGTTTTTGTAACGCACAAAACGGCACGTGTACGTAACACTGAAGCGGTACGATTTTGTGTCGCCAAAACGTACTGTTTCCGTACTGAATTCCTCTATCGAAATAAAATAAGCGTTTTTATACTGAAGAATTAATGTTATATAAATTGTCAATGATTATGAATTGAATAATATACATATGTATGAATAATATACATATTGTTACGAATTTCCTTATTCGTCCTTTTTGCGTTGTTTTATTCCCAATAATAAAACAAGGTTCGTTTTAAATTACGATAATTACAATAGTTTACCTACCTTTTATTTTACTTATATAGTACAACAGTTTATTTATAACACTTTAATAAGTCTTATATTTTACTATCAATTCGCGTTGCTCACTTTACGGGGTTTAATCACAAACTGAACTCTCCATTCCAAAGACCTCCGCTATTTATACCAACTCACCATACTCAAATGAAGGTAGATCTATCGAATTCAAGAACCTTCTAGACATTGTTGTTGTTGCTTATCTTTGTAGAACAATCTCGAATGGCGGAGAGTTATCTTTACTGAGTTGAATTCATGCTACTGGTTTAGCGAGCTGGTATGTTGTTACAATGCATACTTTCAAGCGCAGCACTAACCGCCTGTTATTTACATACTGTTAGTAGAGTCATTAACAGCACGCAAAAGCTTTTACTTATTCGTAACACTGCCCCCCACTTAAGCCTGTTAGTTTCGAGCAGGCTCAACCCCCTGCTTTCCATACAGGGCTAGTCTTTCCAAATGCACGACTTTCATTTTAGCTCTTGGAATTTGGCTTTTCTGGATTCTATAAACCACGTCATTTATTCGTTTGACAACCTTGTAAGGGCCTTCCCAGTGAGTCTGAAGGTTTGGTGATAAACATTTCTTGCGCTGTGGGTTGAACAGTAAAACTAGCTGGCCTTCATGGAATCCTTCTGAATTTGTCGCTCGGTCGTATCTGGCTTTCATTTTATTACCGACCATCTTTATTTTGTTGCGCACAAATTCATGGAGATCATTAAGATCCCCCGTCAGATGCTGGTTTGGTACCGAACTCCAAATCTCCAGGCCGCTACAGCTGAGTTCCGAAAATTACTTTTGCGGGTGTCCGCGAAGTGGAGTCATGGGTGGCCGTCCTATATGCCAAAAGGAACTTCGGTATGTGTTCATCCCAATCTCTTTGATCTGCGCTGACTACTTTTCTTAGGTATTTCTCAAGAGTTCGGTTGAATCTTTCAACCATTCCGTCAGACTGAGGATGCAATGGAGTTGTTCCTGTTTTCCGAATACCGTATGACTCACACATTTGTTTGAAGATGGTGGATTCAAAATTCCTACCCTGGTCCGAATGGAGTTCCGAGGGAACACCAAAACGGCACATCCAGTTATCCACAAACACTTTAATTATAGTCTTTTCTTCCTGATTTGGAACAGGGTATACTTCGGGCCATTTACTGAAGTAATCCATAACCACTAAGACGTACTGGTTTCCAGAGCTACTGACGGGAAATGGCTATATCCATAGCTATACGCTCAAAGGGTGCACCTGAGTTGTATTACTGCATATGGCCATGACTTCTTCGCGTTGGTCCCTTAGCTGTCATGCATTGGGTGCAATTTGCTATCCAATCGGCTACCGCTTGTTGACAGCCAACCCAGTAGAACCGCTGCTTTAGCTTTTCAATGGTCTTGGCTATTCCTAGATGTCCTCCACTCGGGCCATTATGGAATTCTGTCATTATCTCTTTTACCTTAGAGGAAGGTATCACTATTAACTTTTTGACTATTTTACCATCCTCACTTTCCCATAACCGGTATAGGCAACCATCCAATAATTTTAGGCTGTTCCATTGGGCCCAATATGCTTTCATCAGGGGGCTCTCTGAGGCGATGTCCTTTCGTGTTGGTCTTCTTTTGCAGAAATGATTTTTGCCAGTGTAGGGGCGCTTCTTTGGTCTGTTGACCAGTCTTCGTTGGATTCCAGTCGAAGCAAACGAACGTCAATGATGTTTTCTTTTACCTCTGCTTTTGAGCAGTGTTTGCATTCCAGCTTGCATGGACGACGTGACAGGGCATCTGCATTACCGTGTTTTCCTTCTTTTCTATGCTCAATGCGGAAGTCATAGCTCTGCAGTCATTCAATCCATCGAGCAAGTTGGCCTTCGGGGTTCTTAAATTGCAGTAGCCACCTTAGCGCCGCATGATCGGTTCTTAACTGAAAAGGCTGGCCGTACAGACACTTGTGGTAGTGTTTAACACACTCTATGACTGCCAGTAGCTCTCGTCTCGTAACACAGTAATTTTTCTCTGGCTTTGAGAGTATTCGGCTGTAGTACCCAATAACTTTTTCTTGGCCATTGATTTCCTGCGAGAGCATGCCACCTATCCCGTAACCACTCGCGCCAGTATCCAACACGAATTTCTCTCCAGCAACAGGATATGCAAGCAAAGGAGCCGTGCATAAATATTGCTTCAGTTGGTGGAATGACTCTTCTTGTTTTTCGCTCCAACAATACGGCCGATTTTTCATTGTCAACTCGTGAAGACTTGCAGCCACTGTGGCGAAACCCGGCACAAACCGTCTGTAGTACGTACAGAGCCCTAGAAAACTGCGTAATTCATGGAGATTCTGCGGTCGTGGCCAACCCTTCACTGTCAGGATTTTGTCTTCATCGGTGGAAATGCCATCTGCTGTCACTCGATGTCCCAAGTATTCTACTTCTTTCTGGAACAGAGAACACTTCTTCGGGCTGAGTTTCAACCCAGCCGCGGTTATACGTTGAAGGACTTCTTTAAGATTCTTCAGGTGTTCATCGAATGTTTTCCCCATGACAATGATGTCGTCTAGGTACACCAAGCATGTTCGCCAATGAAATCCTTTTAACACGCACTCCATTAATCGCTCGAAGGTGGCTGGAGCGTTACGGAGTCCAAATGGCATTACCCTGAACTGCCACAGACCATCCCCTACGCTGAATGCAGTTTTCTCCTTGTCTTTCTCGCTGATTTCTACTTGCCAATAACCACTTTGCAAGTCCAGCGTGGAGGACCATTTTGTTCCTGACAACGTATCCAATGTGTCATTAATTCTTGGTAGTGGATAACTGTCCTTTTTGGTGACGTCGTTGAGCTTTCTATAATCCACACAAAATCGAGTACTTCCATCTTTCTTCTTAACTAGTACCACCGGCGAGCTCCATGGACTTGAAGACGGTTCGATTGCACCATCCTTCTGCATTTCAGCTACAAGTTTCTTCACCTCATCTCTTTTTGCAAGTGGAAGACTTCTGGGCGCCTGTTTTATTGGTCTCGCTTCCCCTGTGTTGATGTCATGCTTTACCATTGATGTTCTACCTTGGCATTCTTTTTCAGGGCGAAGGCTGACGCATGCTTCCACAGTAATTGCTTTGCTTTGTTCCTATGAGATGGCTTTAGTTCTCGCACCCACTGAGTGAGATGCGACTCCATTACTTTCTGCACCTTTTCTGATAGTTTGCTGCAATCGGAATTAATTTCACAGTTGATGACCGCCTCGGCTGGTGTACATTCTGCAATTTCTGTGCGGCCGCCGATCACCTCCTCGTTGTTGGACAAATTTAGAACTCGTACAGGCAAGTATCCTTCATTATTAGTTTTTACTAGAGCTTCGGCAGTGATGATGTTATAGTTTTTTATACCTGCCGGTTCAACTACCCACAAACCGCCGATCTCACAATCTCCCTCCATTCGGCCCATACTATGGTTTCTGAGTTTGGTGGCAATTTTACATCTTTGTGACCGATCAGCCTTTTAATCAGTGTTGTATTGTCGTGTCCCACATTGAGTGGAATTTCCACATTAGCCCACGTTAAAACTTGCTGCCCCATATCGAACTTGAGGCCTTGGGCAATCATAAAGTCTGCCCAATTATCACTTCATCTACAATGTCGGCGACAATAAACACGTATTCGACGCTCATGTTGGCAATGGCCAACTTCAATTTAACTTTACCATGTACAGTTGCTGGTTCACCCGTTTCTGTGCGGAGTCTTACACCATGTAGCGATTCCATTGGTCCATTTATCAAATCAGATCTGATGATAGATTGTGACGCGCCTGTGCCCATAGTCAATATGCGTTTCCGACCACCGATAGCTCCTTAGACAGTGAGGTTGTTGTTTTTCTGTTGTATTAGTGAGATGGAGATCTTGGGGCCCTCGGTTGTGGGAGCTAGACCATGCCCCTCTGGGCTAGCTCGTTTTAGTTTAACGGACATTCATTTTGTGTAGTAAAATTTGCCCGTTTGTTGCCACGTTGGGGTGAGCTCGATCTGGATCGTTTTTGTAGCTCTCTGCAGTTTCGTGCAATATGACCAGGTTTGTCGCAATTGTAGCACTTTGGTCTCGGCTTACTTCTGCCTGAAAACGCCTTGCTGAGGGTTTGGGGCATTTCTTTAAGATCGTTTATGGCACCCTTCAAATCTCCTGCCTCCGACTCCATTTCAATTTTTCTAACTCTTTGTATTTGAGGCTTGGACACAAATTTCGCTGTCTCCTGTGCCAATGCGAACGAAACGGTTTCGGCGAATGTAGCTTTTTGTGTGGCACAAGTCACGTATTTTATGTCAGCATCACGGATGCCTTTGACGAATGCTTCAATCTTAAATTGATCCAAGAATGGGTGGGACTCACCAGTGTAAGTCATCAACACCAAATGTTCCACCTCGGTTGCTAAGTCCTGAAGCGTTTCATTATGCTTTTGCACTCGGCCTCTTAATTCCATGCGATATAAATCCTTCTTGTGATCGCCACCATACTTGCGTTGTAACGCAGCCAGTATATCCTCGTAGTTGTTTCTGGCACTGTCGGGAATGCTCTGAAGGACTTCTGCTGCGTTGCCTTTCAGTGCTAAAATTAGCTCTACTGCTTTGTCGTTGCTGTTCCACAAGTTCTTAATTGCGACCATTTCGAATTGGAATTTGAAAACGTCTAATGCTGTAGAGCCATCGAAACTGGGAGCTTTCAATCTACTAGAGCCTTCAGAAAATACTCGCATTGGACCCTCTTGCAACTGAAGTTCACTCATTTTCCTTTGCAATTTGCTTTCATCATTTTTTAGTTCCCGTTCGACTTCCTCGAAATTATGTGCGACTTCCTCGAACTTATGTTCGACTTCTTCAAACTTCTGCCCCATTTCCTCGATTTTTTCTTCAACGTTTTCGAATTTATCGTTCACTTGAATCTCCATATTGCCCACAACTTCAGATTTCTTACAGTTTCTCATTTGTGGCATTCGATGTTTCCTGAATAATTCTGGAATTCTTGCTTAATTTATCGTCCATAATTCTACAATTCTCGCCAAATTTCTTTTCAAGTTTTTCGTCCATAATTCTAGAATTCTCACCAAATTTCTCATTCATAATTCTAGAATTTTCACCAAATTTCTTTTCCAGTTTGCCGTTAATTTTCCGAGAATTTTCGCTCAATTTCTCTTACATAATTCTTGAATTCTCACCAAATTTCTTGTACATAATTCTAGAATTATCGTCAAATTTGGCCATCATGGCAGCAAACATTGTAGAAACATCTACATTACCAGTTACTTCTTTTGCACAAACCTCCATTGATATTTGTCAATGTTGAAGTTTCGGCGTTTAAATTCTTCTATTAATCGCCTCAGCAGCTCTACCTTATTACCAGCTGTCGGTTGATCCAATTTACTCAACTCCTTTTTTAGTTGTTCAGCTTTGAGTTCTTCAAACTTCATCGTTGTCCTTAATTCGTAATCCCACTTCTGACACCAATGTTACGAAAGAAAAAGGATTTAACAGCGAAAAGCAATCATGTTCTAACGTATAATGACGATGGATATTATTTTCCATTTAACTTCGTTTCGCTTACCTTAGAAAGTGTGAAAAATAAACTCGGCGCCAAAAAAAATGCAATATGGTATAAATTATTTCCGCTTTATTTTCTAAAATATATAAGGAAACCATTAAGACCACGTAATCATTGCACTAAATAACTATTCCGTCGGATTTAAATTATTTTTTCCCCTTACTTTGCACTTTACTTTTATCTAACACTACACGTCTGGTAACTCAGTAGGTTTCAATCCAATTGGATGAGTTAGATTCTAACCTAATTAGAACCCGCATGTAGTTGTAAGCAACCCTGTTTCCACATTACAACATTGCCATATGGTACACACATTGTGAATGGGCAATGTGGCATCAAGCATTTTGACAATTATAGTGTGTTGAGACAAAATCATATGAATAAACCAAAGCCAACAGACAACAGCGGAAAAAGAAACAAATTAATTTCCCCAAAATTCCAAATTAATTTCACCAATTAATTTCAAAAATTTAACCGATGTGTAGCCATCACAAAGCCTGCATTTTATACGCAGCCCGTGAAGTGTAAAATGTAGGGGAAAGGAGCAAGCAGGTATGTATGTAAGTTCGTATACAAACAAAAACATTTGGACAAACATCGTTTTTTTTCAGTTCCAGACAGTCGCCACTGCTGCTCCTTGTGCTGTCATAGATATGCAAACATACTCACTGAGGAAATACGGCTCCTTGTGTCTACCAATACCGGAGCGAGCACAGTATGCATTTTGTGTCGTTGGCAGTGTGGTTGCCGGCCGGAGAAAGTTGTATACATCAACGTTGATCGTAGTTGTCGTACATAGATATCCACATATGTATGTATGTAGTGAGACGGTGGATAATAACAAACCGTGTTCCGTGGTCACCACCATATAAAACCGAGTCAGATCAGTAACAGGGAACAGTGAGCATCTTGTGAGCCAGATACGAGTTGGTAATCTATTCGGGATTCATATGAACTTTCACAATATTTTGAAAACTCTCTATTTTCGTTGCCATTGCAGGTAGATGTGTTCGTAATGGTGAATTTTAGGGTTGTTTGGAGTTGTAGTGTTGCAGTCGAGCAAAAGCAAATTTAGATTTTACAACGTTAAGGAAATGTGCGAGAACGAACGCTCAAGGGATTTACTTATTCTGGGCGCCTAAATGTATAATGAGTAACAATCCTTATTACAACGGCAGACCGATTCAAACCCCAGACAGTGCTTGCCAGAAATGGGGTCTAAAAAGTTAAGTCTAATATTCTGTTTTTTCTTTACTAATTCGTTTTTTCTCTTTTCAGGTATTATATTAATTTTCTAATCTCTACCTTTCTTTGTTTCAGGGGTATTGCTGGCGCAATCAATTCGGTCAAGGATTCCCAATACATGGAGGAATATAAAATTCGGCTAAATTATCTTCAGAGAGGGTATTATAGTATATAGTGATTTAGTTGTGACTAGTGTTAAAGTTTAGTGTAGTATATAGTCGTAATGTCATCTCGCTCGACAGGATTAGTGCTTGAGATGTTGTGCATGGAATACACCAAGTCGTACTCCTTTTAAATTATCTACTTCGTATAGGTTTTGGCCAATTGCTTTTATTATTCGACATTTAAGCCACGGCTTAAAAAGTTTAGTATTAATACCTTTGGTGAAACTGATTTGAACGAAATTTTTTCGGAATACTTCTTGTCCCGGCTTAAAGGCTTTGCTTTCATCATTTTTTAGTTCCCGTTCGACTTCCTCGAAATTATGTGCGACTTCCTCGAACTTATGTTCGACTTCTTCAAACTTCTGCCCCATTTCCTCGATTTTTTCTTCAACGTTTTCGAATTTATCGTTCACTTGAATCTCCATATTGCCCACAACTTCAGATTTCTTACAGTTTCTCATTTGTAGCATTTGATGTTTCCTGAATATTTCTAGAATTCTTACTTAATTTATCGTCCATAATTCTAGAATTCTCGCCAAATTTCGTTTCAAGTTTTTCGTCCATAATTCTAGAATTCTCACCAAATTTCTCATTCATAATTCTAGAATTTTCACCATATTTCTTTTCCAGTTTGTCGTTAATTTTTCGAGAATTTTCGCTCAATTTCTCTTACATAATTCTAGAATTCTCACCAAATTTCTCGTACATAATTCTAGAATTATCGTCAAATTTGGCCATCATGGCAGCAAGCATTGTAGAAACATCTACATTACCAGTTACTTCTTTTGCACAAACCTCCATTGATATTTGTCAATGTTGAAGTTTCGGCGATTAAATTCTTCTATTAATCGCCTCAGCAGCTCTACCTTATTACCAGCTGTCGGTTGATCCAATTTACTCAACTCCTTTTTTAGTTGTTCAGCTTTGAGTTCTTCAAACTTCATCGTTGTCCTTAATTCGTAATCCCACTTCTGACACCAATGTTACGAATTTCCTTATTCGTCCTTTTTGCGTTGTTTTATTCCCAATAATAAACCAAGGTTCGTTTTAAATTACGATAATTACAACGGTTTAACTTCCTTTTATTTTACTAATATATTCCCAATAATAAACCAAGGTTCGTTTTAAATTACGATAATTACAACGGTTTAACTTCCTTTTATTTTACTAATATAGTACAACAGTTTACTTTATTTATAACACTTTAACAAGTCTTGTATTTTACTGTCAATTCGCGTTGCTTACTTTACGGGGTTTAATCACAAACTGAACTCTCCATTCGAAAGACCTCCGCTATTTATACCAACTCACCATACTCAAATGAAGGTATATCTAGCGAATTCAAGAACCTTCTAGACGTTGTTGTTGTTGCTTATCTTTGTAGAACAATCTCGAATGGCGGAGAATTATCTTTACTGAGGTGAATTCATGCTACTGGTTTAGCGAGCTGGTACGTTGTTACAATGCATACTTTCAGGCGCAGCACTAACCGCCTGTTATTTACATACTGTTAGTAGTCATTAACAGCAAGCAAAAGCTTTTACTTATTCGTAACAATATTTATGTATATTATTCTTTGGCTATTACAAAATATAGATATGTAGATAAAATATACTATAGACGTATTATAAATATACTATAAACATATTCATTGTTTGTATATTTCTTTAGAATTTATGAATTAGTAATATTATAACACAAAAAATTTGAAATTTAGTCAGCCCATTATTTCTTTTTTAACAGGGTTTCAATTATACTTGAGATTATTTTAAATTTAAACTTATGGTTTAAGTTATAATAGATAGGAATATTTAGTTTGTAATTTAATATATAATCATCACATATGTGTTTTAAAATTAAAAACTAAAACTGGCAGGATTTTACTTCAACCTGCTTATGTGGTGAGTAGTAAAATATATTTAGAAATTAAAACTAACAGGATTCTCGCTCCACCTGATGAAATCTAATTACCATTAAAATATAAGTTGAAATGAAAAATTAAATATTTGTTTTGTTTGCGAGGTTCCGCTGCCGGTCTTTTGCATATTGGAACCATTTTTTGGTGACAGCAATAAAGTCGCTGATCCCCGCGCTGGGAAATTTGTCAATTGTAAATTCTGTATTAAAAAATTAATGAGACGTAATGATCAGAAATTCAAAGTCAAATTTAAAATTGTTTACCTTTTATTATATTCTGTAACAACCCTTTTAGGTAACGGTCGCGGAAGTGGCACGATGGTGTCAACTGCGGCTCAACTCGCCGGAAATGGGGGGTTCTTCTTCCACTAGGTTGTTTACATAAATTTCTCGTGCCATAATAAAATAAGAATTAGAGCAAAACACTAAACTAAACTGGAAACAAAGGATATGGAGAGACAGGAAATGAATGGAAATAAAGGTTAGGGATATGGACGTTCATCGAAATCTTTGAAATACATTATGACACCGGGATTTTCAGATCGGAGAAGGATCCGGATGACATGTCCTTCAGGCGGCCCACCCCTGTATGACTTTTGCAGTCATCCATGGTATCAACTTCGCCTCTGAGTTCTAGGTTGATACCCCAAACTGGAATTCACCTAACTTCAAATACCCGTTACATCTTCAGCCTCTCAATTTAAACATTAATGCATGATTATTTCATTTAACAAATCAACAAATTTAACATAGATTTTATTGATTTAGACATATTTTAACACTATAATACACTTAAACAAATTATTTTGTACACAAACGTAATAAATCACTCATAATTCTTCTCGAAATTATGTTTGGTAATCAATATATTATTTAATGAATTAAGTAAAAATTGTGTTTTTTTTATTTAATTTAATGTTTTTAGTTTGATATATTTTTTTTTATTATCTATTTAGGTTGATCAATTTCAAATTATATGTGTGGTTTAAATTTTTCAAAGGAATAAATTCCTTTGTTCTTTTACTTAAAAGGAAAATGAGCTCAGTTTCCTACTACCTAAATTTTGTTCTTTTTTGGTTTCTTTTTCAATATTTTTTTGAATTTTTCATTTCGATTCTAATATTATTACACATATTTATTCCTTTTTTTGTTTTACGTAGTTACATGGATTACGTTTTCATCGAAACTAAGTTATGTAATTAGAACTTGGTTATGTTGTTTTTAGGATAACATTCAGATTTTTTTTTGTTTCAAATTATAGAATTATATTTATTATTATATTTATTTATACTTTTATTATTATTATTTAAATATGTATTTGGTTTTTAATAATCAAATCCCTTTTTTGTAGGTTTTGTCATGTATTAATTGCATTTTATGCGTTTTCAAACTTCAAATATTTTTTGCTACACTAATACATATACATCTACTTGGACAATTTCTACTTTGAGGTTAGTTCTACCGCATGAGATTTTCCTCGTTTTTTTCTTTATTTTTTTCTCTTAATTTTTTCTATTTCTTTTGTTTTAAATTTCACAATATTCGTTTTCTTTTCCTGTATATACACTTTTTTCTACTTTAGCACTTTTTCCTTTCTATAGGTTATGGCAACCCTTGAAAACATGGCCTTACCTCCACTCGCCGAAACAGTTGTATCACTGGTGGTAAGATGGTATAGGGGGTTTGGTCACCACTAACCCGTCGATTTTCCGCGGTCCAGCACCAAAATGTGACAAGCGGTTTCCTCGGAGTTACCGATAAATTTGTCGGTAGTTGGTTTTTTCAAGGCTATCTCGGTATTCAAATTCCACGGATCGGAACAGATGGCGTTTCCCAGGATAAATCGAAACAACTCTAATGTATAAAAAAAACCAAAGCTCCGTAAGAAAAAGGATTTAACAGCGAAAAGCAATCATGTTCTAACGTATAATGACGATGGATATTATTTTCCAATTAACTTCGTTTCGCTTACCTTAGAAAGTGTGAAAAATAAACTCGGCGCCAAAAAAAAATGCAATATGGTGTAAATTATTTCCGCTTTATTTTCTAAAATATATAAGGAAACCATTAAGACCACGTAATCATTGCACTAAATAACTATTCCGTCGGATTTAAATTATTTTTTTTCCCTTACTTTGCACTTTACTTTTATCTAACACTACACGTCTGGTAACTCAGTAGGTTTCAATCCAATTGGATGAGTTAGATTCTAACCTAATTAGAACCCGCATGTAGTTGTAAGCAACCCTGTTTCCACATTACAACATTGCCATATGGTACACACATTGTGAATGGGCAATGTGGCATCAAGCATTTTGACAATTATAGTGTGTTGAGACAAAATCATATGAATAAACCAAAGCCAACAGACAACAGCGGAAAAAGAAACAAATTAATTTCCCCAAAATTCCAAATTAATTTCACCAATTAATTTCACCATCACAAAGCCTGAATTTTATACGCAGCCCGTGAAGTGTAAAATGTAGGGGAAAGGAGCAAGCAGGTATGTAAGTTCGTATACAAACAAAAAAATTTGGACAAACATCGTTTTTCTCAGTTCCAGACAGTCGCCACTGCTGCTGCTTGTGCTGTCATAGATATGCAAACATACTCACTGAGGGAATACGGCTCCTTGTGTCTACCAATACCGGAGCGAGCACAGTATGCATTTTGTGTCGTTGGCAGTGTGGTTGCCGGCCGGAGAAAGTTGTATACATCAACGTCGTACATAGATATCCACATATGTATGTATGTAGTGAGACAGTGGATAATAACAAACCGTGTTCCGTGGTCACCACCATATAAGACCGAGTGAGTTCAGTAACAGGGAACAGTGAGCATCTTGTGAGCCAGATACGAGTTGGTAATCTATTCGGGATTCATGTGAACTTTCACAATATTTTGAAAACTCTCTATTTTCGTTGCCATTGCAGGTAGATGTGTTCGTCATGGTGAATGTTAGGGTTGTTTGGAGTTGTAGTGTTGCAGTCGAGCAAAAGCAAATTTAGATTTTACAACGCTAAGGAAATGTGCGAGAACGAACGCTCAAGGGATTTACTTATTCTGGGCGCCTAAATGTATAATGAGTAACAATCCTTATTACAACGGCAGAACGATTCAAACCCCAGACAGTGGTTGCCAGAAATGGAGTCTAAAAAGTTAAGTCTAATATTCTGTTTTTTCTTTACTAATTCGTTTTTTCTCTTTTCAGGTATTATATTAATTTTCTAATCTCTACCTTTCTTTGTTTCAGGGGTATTGCTGGCGCAATCAATTCGGTCAAGGATTCCCAATACATGGAGGAATATAAAATTCGGCTAAATTATCTCCAGAGAGGGTATTATAGTATATAGTGATTTAGTTGTGACTAGTGTTAAAGTTTAGTGTAGTATATAGTCGTAATGTCATGTCGCTCGACAGGATTAGTGCTGGAGATGTTGTGCATGGAATACACCAATTCGTACTCCTTTTAAATTCTCTACTTCGTATAGGTTTTGGCCAATTGCTTTTATTATTCGACATTTAAGCCACGGCTTAAAAAGTTTGGTATTAATACCTTTGGTAAAGCTGCTTTGAACGAAGTTTTTTCGGAATACTTCTTGTCCCGGCTTAAGGCTTTGCTTTCATCATTTTTTAGTTCCCGTTTGACTTCCTCGAAATTATGTGCGACTTCCTCGAACTTATGTTCGACTTCTTCAAACTTCTGCCCCATTTCCTCGATTTTTTCTTCAACGTTTTCGAATTTATCGTTCACTTGAATCTCCATATTGCCCACAACTTCAGATTTCTTACAGTTTCTCATTTGTGGCATTTGATGTTTCCTGAATATTTCTAGAATTCTTACTTAATTTATCGTCCATAATTCTAGAATTCTCGCCAAATTTCTTTTCAAGTTTTTCGTCCATAATTCTAGAATTCTCACCAAATTTCTCATTCATAATTCTAGAATTTTCACCAAATTTCTTTTCCAGTTTGTCGTTAATTTTTCGAGAATTTTCGCTCAATTTCTCTTACATAATTCTAGAATTCTCACCAAATTTCTCGTACATAATCATGGCAGCAAACATTGTAGAAACATCTACATTACCAGTTACTTCTTTTGCACAAACCTCCATTGATATTTGTCAATGTTGAAGTTTCGGCGTTTAAATTCTTCTATTAATCGCCTCAGCAGCTCTACCTTATTACCAGCTGTCGGTTGATCCAATTTACTCAACTCCTTTTTTAGTTGTTCAGCTTTGAGTTCTTCAAACTTCATCGTTGTCCTTAATTATGTTACGAATTTCCTTATTCGTCCTTTTTGCGTTGTTTTATTCCCAATAATAAACCAAGGTTCGTTTTAAATTACGATAATTACAACGGTTTAACTTCCTTTTATTTTACTAATATAGTACAACAGTTTACTTTATTTATAACACTTTAACAAGTCTTGTATTTTACTGTCAATTCGCGTTGCTTACTTTACGGGGTTTAATCACAAACTGAACTCTCCATTCGAAAGACCTCCGCTATTTATACCAACTCACCATACTCAAATGAAGGTATATCTAGCGAATTCAAGAACCTTCTAGACGTTGTTGTTGTTGCTTATCTTTGTAGAACAATCTCGAATGGCGGAGAATTATCTTTACTGAGGTGAATTCATGCTACTGGTTTAGCGAGCTGGTACGTTGTTACAATGCATACTTTCAGGCGCAGCACTAACCGCCTGTTATTTACATACTGTTAGTAGTCATTAACAGCAAGCAAAAGCTTTTACTTATTCGTAACAATATTTATGTATATTATTCTTTGGCTATTACAAAATATAGATATGTAGATAAAATATACCATAGACGTATTATAAATATACTATAAACATATTCATTGTTTGTATATTTCTTTAGAATTTATGAATTAGTAATATTATAACACAAAAAATTTTAAATTTAGTCAGCCCATTATTTCTTTTTTAACAGGGTTTCAATTATACTTGAGATTATTTTAAATTTAAACTTATGGTTTAAGTTATAATAGATAGGAATATTTAGTTTGTAATTTAATATATAATCATCACATATGTGTTTTAAAATTAAAAACTATAACTGGCAGGATTTTACTTCAACCTGCTTATGTGGTGAGTAGTAAAATATATTTAGAAATTAAAACTAACAGGATTCTCGTTCCACCTGATGAAATCTAATTACCATTAAAATATAAGTTGAAATGAAAAATTAAATATTTGTTTTGTTTGCGAGGTTCCGCTGCCGGTCTTTTGCATATTGGAACCATTTTTTGGTGACAGCAATAAAGTCGCTAATCCCCGCGCTGGGAAATTTGTCAATTGTAAATTCTGTATTAAAAAATTAATGAGACGTAATGATCAGAAATTCAAAGTAAAATTTAAAATTGTTTACCTTTTATTATATTCTGTAACAACCCTTTTAGGTAACGGTCGCGGAAGTGGCACGATGGTGTCAGCTGCGGCTCAACTCGCCGGAAATGGGGGGTTCTTCTTCCACTAGGTTGTTTACATAAATTTCTCGTGCCATAATAAAATAAGAATTAGAGCAAAACACTAAACTAAACTGGAAACAAAGGATATGGAGAGACAGGAAATGAATGGAAATAAAGGTTAGGGATATGGACGTTCATCGAAATCTTTGAAATACATTATGACACCGGGATTTTCAGATCGGAGAAGGATCCGGATGACATGTCCTTCAGGCGGCCCACCCCTGTATGACTTTTGCAATCATCCATGGTATCAACTTCGCCTCTGAGTTCTAGGTTGATACCCCAAACTGGAATTCACCTAACTTCAAATACCCGTTACATCTTCAGCCTCTCAATTTAAACATTAATGCATGATTATTTCATTTAACAAATCAAAAAATTTAACATAGATTTTATTGATTTAGACATATTTTAACACTATAATACACTTAAACAAATTATTTTGTACACAAACGTAATAAATCACTCATAATTCTTCTCGAAATTATGTTTGGTAATCAATATATTATTTAATGAATTAAGTAAAAATTGTGCTTTTTTTATTTAATTTAATGTTTTTAGTTTTATATATTTTTTTTTATTATCTATTTAGGTTGATCAATTTCAAATTATATGTGTGGTTTAAATTTTTCAAAGGAATAAATTCCTTTGTTCTTTTACTTAAAAGGAAAATGAGCTCAGTTTCCTACTACCTAAATTTTGTTCTTTTTTGGTTTCTTTTTCAATATTTTTTTTGAATTTTTCATTTCGATTCTAATATTATTACACATATTTATTCCTTTTTTTTGTTTTACGTAGTTACATGGATTACGTTTTCATCGAAACTAAGTTATGTAATTACAACTTGGGTATGTTGTTTTTAGGATAACATTCAGATTTTTTTTGTTTCAAATTATAGAATTATATTTATTATTATATTTATTTATACTTTTATTATTATTATTTAAATATGTATTTTGTTTTTAATAATCAAATCCCTTTTTTGTAGGTTTTGTCATGTATTAATTGCATTTTATGCGTTTTCAAACTTCAAATATTTTTTGCTACACTAATACATATACATCTACTTGGACAATTTCTACTCTGAGGTTAGTTCTACCGCATGTGATTTTCCTCGTTTTTTTCTTTAATTTTTTCTCTTAAGTTTTTCTATTTCTTTTGTTTTAAATTTCACAATATTCGTTTTCTTTTCCTGTATATACACTTTTTTCTACTTTAGCACTTTTTCCTTTCTATAGGTTTTGGCAACCCTTGAAAAGATGGCCTTACCTCCACTCGCCGAAACAGTTGTATCACTGGTGGTAAGATGGTATAGGGGGTTTGGTCACCACTAACCCGTCGATTTTCCGCGGTCCAGCACCAAAATGTGACAAGCGGTTTCCTCGGAGTTACCGATAAATTTGTCGGTAGTTGGTTTTTTCAAGGCTATCTCGGTATTCAAATTCCACGGATCGGAACAGATGGCGTTTCCCAGGATAAATCGAAACAACACTAATGTATAAAAAAAAACCAAAGCTCCGTAAGAAAAAGGATTTAACAGCGAAAAGCAATCATGTTCTAACGTATAATGACGATGGATATTATTTTCCAATTAACTTCGTTTCGCTTACCTTAGAAAGTGTGAAAAATAAACTCGGCGCCAAAAAAAAATGCAATATGGTGTAAATTATTTCCGCTTTATTTTCTAAAATATATAAGGAAACCATTAAGACCACGTAATCATTGCACTAAATAACTATTCCGTCGGATTTAAATTATTTTTTTTCCCTTACTTTGCACTTTACTTTTATCTAACACTACACGTCTGGTAACTCAGTAGGTTTCAATCCAATTGGATGAGTTAGATTCTAACCTAATTAGAACCCGCATGTAGTTGTAAGCAACCCCGTTTCCACATTACAACATTGCCATATGGTACACACATTGTGAATGGGCAATGTGTCATCAAGCATTTTGACAATTATAGTGTGTTGAGACAAAATCATATGAATAAACCAAAGCCAACAGACAACAGCGGAAAAAGAAACAAATTAATTTCCCCAAAATTCCAAATTAATTTCACCAATTAATTTAAAAAATTTAACCGATGTGTAGCCATCACAAAGCCTGCATTTTATACGCAGCCCGTGAAGTGTAAAATGTAGGGGAAAGGAGCAAGCAGGTATGTAAGTTCGTATACAAACAAAAACATTTGGACAAACATCGTTTTTCTCAGTTCCAGACAGTCGCCACTGCTGCTGCTTGTGCTGTCATAGATATGCAAACATACTCACTGAAGGAATACGGCTCCTTGTGTCTACCAATACCGGAGCGAGCACAGTATGCATTTTGTGTCGTTGGCAGTGTGGTTGCCGGCCGGAGAAAGTTGTATACATCAACGTTGATCGTAGTTGTCGTACATAGTTATCCACATATGTATGTATGTAGTGAGACAGTGGATAATAACAAACCGTGTTCCGTGGTCACCACCATATAAGACCGAGTCAGTTCAGTAACAGGGAACAGTGAGCATCTTGTGAGCCAGATACGAGTTGGTAATCTATTCGGGATTCATGTGAACTTTCACAATATTTTGAAAACTCTCTATTTTCGTTGCCATTGCAGGTAGATGTGTTCGTCATGGTGAATGTTAGGGTTGTTTGGAGTTGTAGTGTTGCAGTCGAGCAAAAGCAAATTTAGATTTTACAACGCTAAGGAAATGTGCGAGAACGAACGCTCAAGGGATTTACTTATTCTGGGCGCCTAAATGTATAATGAGTAACAATCCTTATTACAACGGCAGAACGATTCAAACCAGAAATGGAGTCTAAAAAGTTAAGTCTAATATTCTGTTTTTTCTTTACTAATTCGTTTTTTCTCTTTTCAGGTATTATATTAATTTTCTAATCTCTACCTTTCTTTGTTTCAGGGGTATTGCTGGCGCAATCAATTCGGTCAAGGATTCCCAATACATGGAGGAATATAAAATTCGGCTAAATTATCTTCAGAGAGGGTATTATAGTATATAGTGATTTAGTTGTGACTAGTCGTAATGTCATGTCGCTCGACAGGATTAGTGCTGGAGATGTTGTGCATGGAATACACCAATTCGTACTCCTTTTAAATTCTCTACTTCGTATAGGTTTTGGCCAATTGCTTTTATTATTCGACATTTAAGCCACGGCTTAAAAAGTTTGGTATTAATACATTTGGTAAAGCTGCTTTGAACGAAGTTTTTTCGGAATACTTCTTGTCCCGGCTTAAGGCTTTGCTTTCATAATTTTTTAGTTCCCGTTCGACTTCCTCGAAATTATGTGCGACTTCCTCGAACTTATGTTCGACTTCTTCAAACTTCTGCCCCATTTCCTCGATTTTTTCTTCAACGTTTTCGAATTTATCGTTCACTTGAATCTCCATATTGCCCACAACTTCAGATTTCTTACAGTTTCTCATTTGTGGCATTTGATGTTTCCTGAATATTTCTAGAATTCTTACTTAATTTATCGTCCATAATTCTAGAATTCTCGCCAAATTTCTTTTCAAGTTTTTCGTCCATAATTCTAGAATTCTCACCAAATTTCTCATTCATAATTCTAGAATTTTCACCAAATTTCTTTTCCAGTTTGTCGTTAATTTTTCGAGAATTTTCGCTCAATTTCTCTTACATAATTCTAGAATTCTCACCAAATTTCTCGTACATAATTCTAGAATTATCGTCAAATTTGGCCATCATGGCAGCAAACATTGTAGAAACATCTACATTACCAGTTACTTCTTTTGCACAAACCTCCATTGATATTTGTCAATGTTGAAGTTTCGGCGTTTAAATTCTTCTATTAATCGCCTCAGCAGCTCTACCTTATTACCAGCTGTCGGTTGATCCAATTTACTCAACTCCTTTTTTAGTTGTTCAGCTTTGAGTTCTTCAAACTTCGTCGTTGTCCTTAATTCGTAATCCCACTTCTGACACCAATGTTACGAATTTCCTTATTCGTCCTTTTTGCGTTGTTTTATTCCCAATAATAAACCAAGGTTCGTTTTAAATTACGATAATTACAACGGTTTAACTTCCTTTTATTTTACTAATATATTCCCAATAATAAACCAAGGTTCGTTTTAAATTACGATAATTACTACGGTTTAACTTCCTTTTATTTTACTAATATAGTACAACAGTTTACTTTATTTATAACACTTTAACAAGTCTTGTATTTTACTGTCAATTCGCGTTGCTTACTTTACGGGGTTTAATCACAAACTGAACTCTCTATTCGAAAGACCTCCGCTATTTATACCAACTCACCATACTCAAATGAAGGTATATCTAGCGAATTCAAGAACCTTCTAGACGTTGTTGTTGTTGCTTATCTTTGTAGAACAATCTCGAATGGCGGAGAATTATCTTTACTGAGGTGAATTCATGCTACTGGTTTAGCGAGCTGGTACGTTGTTACAATGCATACTTTCAGGCGCAGCACTAACCGCCTGTCATTTACATACTGTTAGTAGTCATTAACAGCAACCAAAAGCTTTTACTTATTCGTAACAATATTTATGTATATTATTCTTTGGCTATTACAAAATATAGATATGTAGACAAAATATACTATAGACGTATTATAAATATACTATAAACATATTCATTGTTTGTATATTTCTTTAGAATTTATGAATTAGTAATATTATAACACAAAAAATTTTAAATTTAGTCAGCCCATTATTTCTTTTTTAACAGGGTTTCAATTATACTTGAGATTATTTTAAATTTAAACTTATGGTTTAAGTTATAATAGATAGGAATATTTAGTTTGTAATTTAATATATAATCATCACATATGTGTTTTAAAATTAAAAACTAAAACTGGCAGGATTTTACTTCAACCTGCTTATGTGGTGAGTAGTAAAATATATTTAGAAATTAAAACTAACAGGATTCTCGCTCCACCTGATGAAATCTAATTACCATTAAAATATAAGTTGAAATGAAAAATTAAATATTTGTTTTGTTTGCGAGGTTCCGCTGCCGGTCTTTTGCATATTGGAACCATTTTTTGGTGACAGCAATAAAGTCGCTGATCCCCGCGTTGGGAAATTTGTCAATTGTAAATTCTGTATTAAAAAATTAATGAGACGTAATGATCAGAAATTCAAAGTCAAATTTAAAATTGTTTACCTTTTATTATATTCTGTAACAACCCTTTTAGGTAACGGTCGCGGAAGTGGCACGATGGTGTCAGCTGCGGCTCAACTCGCCGGAAATGGGGGGTTCTTCTTCCACTAGGTTGTTTACATAAATTTCTCGTGCCATAATAAAATAAGAATTAGAGCAAAACACTAAACTAAACTGGAAACAAAGGATATGGAGAGACAGGAAATGAATGGAAATAAAGGTTAGGGATATGGACGTTCATCGAAATCTTTGAAATACATTATGACACCGGGATTTTCAGATCGGAGAAGGATCCGGATGACATGTCCTTCAGGCGGCCCACCCCTGTATGACTTTTGCATTCATCCATGGTATCAACTTCGCCTCTGAGTTCTAGGTTGATACCCCAAACTGGAATTCACCTAACTACAAATACCCGTTACATCTTCAGCCTCTCAATTTAAACATTAATGCATGATTATTTCATTTAACAAATCAACAAATTTAACATAGATTTTATTGATTTAGACATATTTTAACACTATAATACACTTAAACAAATTATTTTGTACACAAACGTAATAAATCACTCATAATTCTTCTCGAAATTATGTTTGGTAATCAATATATTATTTAATGAATTAAGTAAAAATTGTGTTTTTTTTATTTAATTTAATGTTTTTAGTTTTATATATTTTTTTTTATTATCTATTTAGGTTGATCAATTTCAAATTATATGTGTGGTTTAAATTTTTCAAAGGAATAAATTCCTTTGTTCTTTTACTTAAAAGGAAAATGAGCTCAGTTTCCTACTACCTAAATTTTGTTCTTTTTTGGTTTCTTTTTCAATATTTTTTTGAATTTTTCATTTCGATTCTAATATTATTACACATATTTATTCCTTTTTTTGTTTTACGTAGTTACATGGATTACGTTTTCATCGAAACTAAGTTATGTAATTAGAACTTGGTTATGTTGTTTTTAGGATAACATTCAGATTTTTTTTTGTTTCAAATTATAGAATTATATTTATTATTATATTTATTTATACTTTTATTATTATTATTTAAATATGTATTTTGTTTTTAATAATCAAATCCCTTTTTTGTGGGTTTTGTCATGTATTAATTGCATTTTATGCGTTTTCAAACTTCAAATATTTTTTGCTACACTAATACATATACATCTACTTGGACAATTTCTACTTTGAGGTTAGTTCTACCGCATGAGATTTTCCTCGTTTTTTTCTTTATTTTTTTCTCTTAATTTTTTCTATTTCTTTTGTTTTAAATTTCACAATATTCGTTTTCTTTTCCTGTATATACACTTTTTTCTACTTTAGCACTTTTTCCTTTCTATAGGTTATGGCAACCCTTGAAAAGATGGCCTTACCTCCACTCGCCGAAACAGTTGTATCACTGGTGGTAAGATGGTATAGGGGGTTTGGTCACCACTAACCCGTCGATTTTCCGCGGTCCAGCACCAAAATGTGACAAGCGGTTTCCTCGGAGTTACCGATAAATTTGTCGGTAGTTGGTTTTTTCAAGGCTATCTCGGTATTCAAATTCCACGGATCGGAACAGATGGCGTTTCCCAGGATAAATCGAAACAACTCTAATGTATAAAAAAAACCAAAGCTCCGTAAGAAAAAGGATTTAACAGCGAAAAGCAATCATGTTCTAACGTATAATGACGATGGATATTATTTTCCAATTAACTTCGTTTCGCTTACCTTAGAAAGTGTGAAAAATAAACTCGGCGCCAAAAAAAAATGCAATATGGTGTAAATTATTTCCGCTTTATTTTCTAAAATATATAAGGAAACCATTAAGACCACGTAATCATTGCACTAAATAACTATTCCGTCGGATTTAAATTATTTTTTTTCCCTTACTTTGCACTTTACTTTTATCTAACACTACACGTCTGGTAACTCAGTAGGTTTCAATCCAATTGGATGAGTTAGATTCTAACCTAATTAGAACCCGCATGTAGTTGTAAGCAACCCTGTTTCCACATTACAACATTGCCATATGGTACACACATTGTGAATGGGCAATGTGGCATCAAGCATTTTGACAATTATAGTGTGTTGAGACAAAATCATATGAATAAACCAAAGCCAACAGACAACAGCGGAAAAAGAAACAAATTAATTTCCCCAAAATTCCAAATTAATTTCAAAAATTTAACCGATGTGTAGCCATCACAAAGCCTGAATTTTATACGCAGCCCGTGAAGTGTAAAATGTAGGGGAAAGGAGCAAGCAGGTATGTAAGTTCGTATACAAACAAAAACATTTGGACAAACATCGTTTTTCTCAGTTCCAGACAGTCGCCACTGCTGCTGCTTGTGCTGTCATAGATATGCAAACATACTCACTGAGGGAATACGGCTCCTTGTGTCTACCAATACCGGAGCGAGCACAGTATGCATTTTGTGTCGTTGGCAGTGTGGTTGCCGGCCGGAGAAAGTTGTATACATCAACGTCGTACATAGATATCCACATATGTATGTATGTAGTGAGACAGTGGATAATAACAAACCGTGTTCCGTGGTCACCACCATATAAGACCGAGTGAGTTCAGTAACAGGGAACAGTGAGCATCTTGTGAGCCAGATACGAGTTGGTAATCTATTCGGGATTCATGTGAACTTTCACAATATTTTGAAAACTCTCTATTTTCGTTGCCATTGCAGGTAGATGTGTTCGTCATGGTGAATGTTAGGGTTGTTTGGAGTTGTAGTGTTGCAGTCGAGCAAAAGCAAATTTAGATTTTACAACGCTAAGGAAATGTGCGAGAACGAACGCTCAAGGGATTTACTTATTCTGGGCGCCTAAATGTATAATGAGTAACAATCCTTATTACAACGGCAGAACGATTCAAACCCCAGACAGTGGTTGCCAGAAATGGAGTCTAAAAAGTTAAGTCTAATATTCTGTTTTTTCTTTACTAATTCGTTTTTTCTCTTTTCAGGTATTATATTAATTTTCTAATCTCTACCTTTCTTTGTTTCAGGGGTATTGCTGGCGCAATCAATTCGGTCAAGGATTCCCAATACATGGAGGAATATAAAATTCGGCTAAATTATCTTCAGAGAGGGTATTATAGTATATAGTGATTTAGTTGTGACTAGTGTTAAAGTTTAGTGTAGTATATAGTCGTAATGTCATGTCGCTCGACAGGATTAGTGCTGGAGATGTTGTGCATGGAATACACCAATTCGTACTCCTTTTAAATTCTCTACTTCGTATAGGTTTTGGCCAATTGCTTTTATTATTCGACATTTAAGCCACGGCTTAAAAAGTTTGGTATTAATACCTTTGGTAAAGCTGCTTTGAACGAAGTTTTTTCGGAATACTTCTTGTCCCGGCTTAAGGCTTTGCTTTCATCATTTTTTAGTTCCCGTTCGACTTCCTCGAAATTATGTGCGACTTCCTCGAACTTATGTTCGACTTCTTCAAACTTCTGCCCCATTTCCTCGATTTTTTCTTCAACGTTTTCGAATTTATCGTTCACTTGAATCTCCATATTGCCCACAACTTCAGATTTCTTACAGTTTCTCATTTGTGGCATTTGATGTTTCCTGAATATTTCTAGAATTCTTACTTAATTTATCGTCCATAATTCTAGAATTCTCGCCAAATTTCTTTTCAAGTTTTTCGTCCATAATTCTAGAATTCTCACCAAATTTCTCATTCATAATTCTAGAATTTTCACCAAATTTCTTTTCCAGTTTGTCGTTAATTTTTCGAGAATTTCGCTCAATTTCTCTTACATAATTCTAGAATTCTCACCAAATTTCTCGTACATAATTCTAGAATTATCGTCAAATTTGACCATCATGGCAGCAAACATTGTAGAAACATCTACATTACCAGTTACTTCTTTTGCACAAACCTCCATTGATATTTGTCAATGTTGAAGTTTCGGCGTTTAAATTCTTCTATTAATCGCCTCAGCAGCTCTACCTTATTACCAGCTGTCGGTTGATCCAATTTACTCAACTCCTTTTTTAGTTGCTCAGCTTTGAGTTCTTCATACTTCATCGTTGTCCTTAATTCGTAATCCCACTTCTGACACCAATGTTACGAATTTCCTAATTCGTCCTTTTTGCGTTGTTTTATTCCCAATAATAAACCAAGGTTCGTTTTAAATTACGATAATTACAACGGTTTAACTTCCTTTTATTTTACTAATATAGTACAACAGTTTACTTTATTTATAACACTTTAACAAGTCTTGTATTTTACTGTCAATTCGCGTTGCTTACTTTACGGGGTTTAATCACAAACTGAACTCTCCATTCGAAAGACCTCCGCTATTTATACCAACTCACCATACTCAAATGAAGGTATATCTAGCGAATTCAAGAACCTTCTAGACGTTGTTGTTGTTGCTTATCTTTGTAGAACAATCTCGAATGGCGGAGAATTATCTTTACTGAGGTGAATTCATGCTACTGGTTTAGCGAGCTGGTACGTTGTTACAATGCATACTTTCAGGCGCAGCACTAACCGCCTGTTATTTACATACTGTTAGTAGTCATTAACAGCAAGCAAAAGCTTTTACTTATTCGTAACAATATTTATGTATATTATTCTTTGGCTATTACAAAATATAGATATGTAGATAAAATATACTATAGACGTATTATAAATATACTATAAACATATTCATTGTTTGTATATTTCTTTAGAATTTATGAATTAGTAATATTATAACACAAAAAATTTGAAATTTAGTCAGCCCATTATTTCTTTTTTAACAGGGTTTCAATTATACTTGAGATTATTTTAAATTTAAACTTATGGTTTAAGTTATAATAGATAGGAATATTTAGTTTGTAATTTAATATATAATCATCACATATGTGTTTTAAAATTAAAAACTAAAACTGGCAGGATTTTACTTCAACGTGCTTATGTGGTGAGTAGTAAAATATATTTAGAAATTAAAACTAACAGGATTCTCGTTCCACCTGATGAAATCTAATTACCATTAAAATATAAGTTGAAATGAAAAATTAAATATTTGTTTTGTTTGCGAGGTTCCGCTGCCGGTCTTTTGCATATTGGAACCATTTTTTGGTGACAGCAATAAAGTCGCTGATCCCCGCGCTGGAAATTTGTCAATTGTAAATTCTGTATTAAAAAATTAATGAGACGTAATGATCAGAAATTCAAAGTCAAATTTAAAATTGTTTACCTTTTATTATATTCTGTAACAACCCTTTTAGGTAACGGTCGCGGAAGTGGCACGATGGTGTCAGCTGCGGCTCAACTCGCCGGAAATGGGGGGTTCTTCTTCCACTAGGTTGTTTACATAAATTTCTCGTGCCATAATAAAATAAGAATTAGAGCAAAACACTAAACTAAACTGGAAACAAAGGATATGGAGAGACAGGAAATGAATGGAAATAAAGGTTAGGGATATGGACGTTCATCGAAATCTTTGAAATACATTATGACACCGGGATTTTCAGATCGGAGAAGGATCCGGATGACATGTCCTTCAGGCGGCCCACCCCTGTATGACTTTTGCAGTCATCCATGGTATCAACTTCGCCTCTGAGTTCTAGGTTGATACCCCAAACTGGAATTCACCTAACTTCAAATACCCGTTACATCTTCAGCCTCTCAATTTAAACATTAATGCATGATTATTTCATTTAACAAATCAACAAATTTAACATAGATTTTATTGATTTAGACATATTTTAACACTATAATACACTTAAACAAATTATTTTGTACACAAACGTAATAAATCACTCATAATTCTTCTCGAAATTATGTTTGGTAATCAATATATTATTTAATGAATTAAGTAAAAATTGTGCTTTTTTTATTTAATTTAATGTTTTTAGTTTTATATATTTTTTTTTATTATCTATTTAGGTTGATCAATTTCAAATTATATGTGTGGTTTAAATTTTTCAAAGGAATAAATTCCTTTGTTCTTTTACTTAAAAGGAAAATGAGCTCAGTTTCCTACTACCTAAATTTTGTTCTTTTTTGGTTTCTTTTTCAATATTTTTTTTGAATTTTTCATTTCGATTCTAATATTATTACACATATTTATTCCTTTTTTTTGTTTTACGTAGTTACATGGATTACGTTTTCATCGAAACTAAGTTATGTAATTAGAACTTGGTTATGTTGTTTTTAGGATAACATTCAGATTTTTTTTTGTTTCAAATTATAGAATTATATTTATTATTATATTTATTTATACTTTTATTATTATTATTTAAATATGTATTTTGTTTTTAATAATCAAATCCCTTTTTTGTGGGTTTTGTCATGTATTAATTGCATTTTATGCGTTTTCAAACTTCAAATATTTTTTGCTACACTAATACATATACATCTACTTGGACAATTTCTACTTTGAGGTTAGTTCTACCGCATGAGATTTTCCTCGTTTTTTTCTTTATTTTTTTCTCTTAATTTTTTCTATTTCTTTTGTTTTAAATTTCACAATATTCGTTTTCTTTTCCTGTATATACACTTTTTTCTACTTTAGCACTTTTTCCTTTCTATAGGTTATGGCAACCCTTGAAAAGATGGCCTTACCTCCACTCGCCGAAACAGTTGTATCACTGGTGGTAAGATGGTATAGGGGGTTTGGTCACCACTAACCCGTCGATTTTCCGCGGTCCAGCACCAAAATGTGACAAGCGGTTTCCTCGGAGTTACCGATAAATTTGTCGGTAGTTGGTTTTTTCAAGGCTATCTCGGTATTCAAATTCCACGGATCGGAACAGATGGCGTTTCCCAGGATAAATCGAAACAACTCTAATGTATAAAAAAAACCAAAGCTCCGTAAGAAAAAGGATTTAACAGCGAAAAGCAATCATGTTCTAACGTATAATGACGATGGATATTATTTTCCAATTAACTTCGTTTCGCTTACCTTAGAAAGTGTGAAAAATAAACTCGGCGCCAAAAAAAAATGCAATATGGTGTAAATTATTTCCGCTTTATTTTCTAAAATATATAAGGAAACCATTAAGACCACGTAATCATTGCACTAAATAACTATTCCGTCGGATTTAAATTATTTTTTTTCCCTTACTTTGCACTTTACTTTTATCTAACACTACACGTCTGGTAACTCAGTAGGTTTCAATCCAATTGGATGAGTTAGATTCTAACCTAATTAGAACCCGCATGTAGTTGTAAGCAACCCTGTTTCCACATTACAACATTGCCATATGGTACACACATTGTGAATGGGCAATGTGGCATCAAGCATTTTGACAATTATAGTGTGTTGAGACAAAATCATATGAATAAACCAAAGCCAACAGACAACAGCGGAAAAAGAAACAAATTAATTTCCCCAAAATTCCAAATTAATTTCAAAAATTTAACCGATGTGTAGCCATCACAAAGCCTGAATTTTATACGCAGCCCGTGAAGTGTAAAATGTAGGGGAAAGGAGCAAGCAGGTATGTAAGTTCGTATACAAACAAAAACATTTGGACAAACATCGTTTTTCTCAGTTCCAGACAGTCGCCACTGCTGCTGCTTGTGCTGTCATAGATATGCAAACATACTCACTGAGGGAATACGGCTCCTTGTGTCTACCAATACCGGAGCGAGCACAGTATGCATTTTGTGTCGTTGGCAGTGTGGTTGCCGGCCGGAGAAAGTTGTATACATCAACGTCGTACATAGATATCCACATATGTATGTATGTAGTGAGACAGTGGATAATAACAAACCGTGTTCCGTGGTCACCACCATATAAGACCGAGTGAGTTCAGTAACAGGGAACAGTGAGCATCTTGTGAGCCAGATACGAGTTGGTAATCTATTCGGGATTCATGTGAACTTTCACAATATTTTGAAAACTCTCTATTTTCGTTGCCATTGCAGGTAGATGTGTTCGTCATGGTGAATGTTAGGGTTGTTTGGAGTTGTAGTGTTGCAGTCGAGCAAAAGCAAATTTAGATTTTACAACGCTAAGGAAATGTGCGAGAACGAACGCTCAAGGGATTTACTTATTCTGGGCGCCTAAATGTATAATGAGTAACAATCCTTATTACAACGGCAGAACGATTCAAACCCCAGACAGTGGTTGCCAGAAATGGAGTCTAAAAAGTTAAGTCTAATATTCTGTTTTTTCTTTACTAATTCGTTTTTTCTCTTTTCAGGTATTATATTAATTTTCTAATCTCTACCTTTCTTTGTTTCAGGGGTATTGCTGGCGCAATCAATTCGGTCAAGGATTCCCAATACATGGAGGAATATAAAATTCGGCTAAATTATCTTCAGAGAGGGTATTATAGTATATAGTGATTTAGTTGTGACTAGTGTTAAAGTTTAGTGTAGTATATAGTCGTAATGTCATGTCGCTCGACAGGATTAGTGCTGGAGATGTTGTGCATGGAATACACCAATTCGTACTCCTTTTAAATTCTCTACTTCGTATAGGTTTTGGCCAATTGCTTTTATTATTCGACATTTAAGCCACGGCTTAAAAAGTTTGGTATTAATACCTTTGGTAAAGCTGCTTTGAACGAAGTTTTTTCGGAATACTTCTTGTCCCGGCTTAAGGCTTTGCTTTCATCATTTTTTAGTTCCCGTTCGACTTCCTCGAAATTATGTGCGACTTCCTCGAACTTATGTTCGACTTCTTCAAACTTCTGCCCCATTTCCTCGATTTTTTCTTCAACGTTTTCGAATTTATCGTTCACTTGAATCTCCATATTGCCCACAACTTCAGATTTCTTACAGTTTCTCATTTGTGGCATTTGATGTTTCCTGAATATTTCTAGAATTCTTACTTAATTTATCGTCCATAATTCTAGAATTCTCGCCAAATTTCTTTTCAAGTTTTTCGTCCATAATTCTAGAATTCTCACCAAATTTCTCATTCATAATTCTAGAATTTTCACCAAATTTCTTTTCCAGTTTGTCGTTAATTTTTCGAGAATTTCGCTCAATTTCTCTTACATAATTCTAGAATTCTCACCAAATTTCTCGTACATAATTCTAGAATTATCGTCAAATTTGACCATCATGGCAGCAAACATTGTAGAAACATCTACATTACCAGTTACTTCTTTTGCACAAACCTCCATTGATATTTGTCAATGTTGAAGTTTCGGCGTTTAAATTCTTCTATTAATCGCCTCAGCAGCTCTACCTTATTACCAGCTGTCGGTTGATCCAATTTACTCAACTCCTTTTTTAGTTGCTCAGCTTTGAGTTCTTCATACTTCATCGTTGTCCTTAATTCGTAATCCCACTTCTGACACCAATGTTACGAATTTCCTAATTCGTCCTTTTTGCGTTGTTTTATTCCCAATAATAAACCAAGGTTCGTTTTAAATTACGATAATTACAACGGTTTAACTTCCTTTTATTTTACTAATATAGTACAACAGTTTACTTTATTTATAACACTTTAACAAGTCTTGTATTTTACTGTCAATTCGCGTTGCTTACTTTACGGGGTTTAATCACAAACTGAACTCTCCATTCGAAAGACCTCCGCTATTTATACCAACTCACCATACTCAAATGAAGGTATATCTAGCGAATTCAAGAACCTTCTAGACGTTGTTGTTGTTGCTTATCTTTGTAGAACAATCTCGAATGGCGGAGAATTATCTTTACTGAGGTGAATTCATGCTACTGGTTTAGCGAGCTGGTACGTTGTTACAATGCATACTTTCAGGCGCAGCACTAACCGCCTGTTATTTACATACTGTTAGTAGTCATTAACAGCAAGCAAAAGCTTTTACTTATTCGTAACAATATTTATGTATATTATTCTTTGGCTATTACAAAATATAGATATGTAGATAAAATATACTATAGACGTATTATAAATATACTATAAACATATTCATTGTTTGTATATTTCTTTAGAATTTATGAATTAGTAATATTATAACACAAAAAATTTGAAATTTAGTCAGCCCATTATTTCTTTTTTAACAGGGTTTCAATTATACTTGAGATTATTTTAAATTTAAACTTATGGTTTAAGTTATAATAGATAGGAATATTTAGTTTGTAATTTAATATATAATCATCACATATGTGTTTTAAAATTAAAAACTAAAACTGGCAGGATTTTACTTCAACGTGCTTATGTGGTGAGTAGTAAAATATATTTAGAAATTAAAACTAACAGGATTCTCGTTCCACCTGATGAAATCTAATTACCATTAAAATATAAGTTGAAATGAAAAATTAAATATTTGTTTTGTTTGCGAGGTTCCGCTGCCGGTCTTTTGCATATTGGAACCATTTTTTGGTGACAGCAATAAAGTCGCTGATCCCCGCGCTGGAAATTTGTCAATTGTAAATTCTGTATTAAAAAATTAATGAGACGTAATGATCAGAAATTCAAAGTCAAATTTAAAATTGTTTACCTTTTATTATATTCTGTAACAACCCTTTTAGGTAACGGTCGCGGAAGTGGCACGATGGTGTCAGCTGCGGCTCAACTCGCCGGAAATGGGGGGTTCTTCTTCCACTAGGTTGTTTACATAAATTTCTCGTGCCATAATAAAATAAGAATTAGAGCAAAACACTAAACTAAACTGGAAACAAAGGATATGGAGAGACAGGAAATGAATGGAAATAAAGGTTAGGGATATGGACGTTCATCGAAATCTTTGAAATACATTATGACACCGGGATTTTCAGATCGGAGAAGGATCCGGATGACATGTCCTTCAGGCGGCCCACCCCTGTATGACTTTTGCAGTCATCCATGGTATCAACTTCGCCTCTGAGTTCTAGGTTGATACCCCAAACTGGAATTCACCTAACTTCAAATACCCGTTACATCTTCAGCCTCTCAATTTAAACATTAATGCATGATTATTTCATTTAACAAATCAACAAATTTAACATAGATTTTATTGATTTAGACATATTTTAACACTATAATACACTTAAACAAATTATTTTGTACACAAACGTAATAAATCACTCATAATTCTTCTCGAAATTATGTTTGGTAATCAATATATTATTTAATGAATTAAGTAAAAATTGTGCTTTTTTTATTTAATTTAATGTTTTTAGTTTTATATATTTTTTTTTATTATCTATTTAGGTTGATCAATTTCAAATTATATGTGTGGTTTAAATTTTTCAAAGGAATAAATTCCTTTGTTCTTTTACTTAAAAGGAAAATGAGCTCAGTTTCCTACTACCTAAATTTTGTTCTTTTTTGGTTTCTTTTTCAATATTTTTTTTGAATTTTTCATTTCGATTCTAATATTATTACACATATTTATTCCTTTTTTTTGTTTTACGTAGTTACATGGATTACGTTTTCATCGAAACTAAGTTATGTAATTAGAACTTGGTTATGTTGTTTTTAGGATAACATTCAGATTTTTTTTTGTTTCAAATTATAGAATTATATTTATTATTATATTTATTTATACTTTTATTATTATTATTTAAATATGTATTTTGTTTTTAATAATCAAATCCCTTTTTTGTAGGTTTTGTCATGTATTAATTGCATTTTATGCGTTTTCAAACTTCAAATATTTTTTGCTACACTAATACATATACATCTACTTGGACAATTTCTACTCTGAGGTTAGTTCTACCGCATGTGATTTTCCTCGTTTTTTTCTTTAATTTTTTCTCTTAAGTTTTTCTATTTCTTTTGTTTTAAATTTCACAATATTCGTTTTCTTTTCCTGTATATACACTTTTTTCTACTTTAGCACTTTTTCCTTTCTATAGGTTTTGGCAACCCTTGAAAAGATGGCCTTACCTCCACTCGCCGAAACAGTTGTATCACTGGTGGTAAGATGGTATAGGGGGTTTGGTCACCACTAACCCGTCGATTTTCCGCGGACCAGCACCAAAATGTGACAAGCGGTTTCCTCGGAGTTACCGATAAATTTGTCGGTAGTTGGTTTTTTCAAGGCTATCTCGGTATTCAAATTCCACGGATCGGAACAGATGGCGTTTCCCAGGATAAATCGAAACAACACTAATGTATAAAAAAAAACCAAAGCTCCGTAAGAAAAAGGATTTAACAGCGAAAAGCAATCATGTTCTAACGTATAATGACGATGGATATTATTTTCCAATTAACTTCGTTTCGCTTACCTTAGAAAGTGTGAAAAATAAACTCGGCGCCAAAAAAAAATGCAATATGGTGTAAATTATTTCCGCTTTATTTTCTAAAATATATAAGGAAACCATTAAGACCACGTAATCATTGCACTAAATAACTATTCCGTCGGATTTAAATTATTTTTTTTCCCTTACTTTGCACTTTACTTTTATCTAACACTACACGTCTGGTAACTCAGTAGGTTTCAATCCAATTGGATGAGTTAGATTCTAACCTAATTAGAACCCGCATGTAGTTGTAAGCAACCCCGTTTCCACATTACAACATTGCCATATGGTACACACATTGTGAATGGGCAATGTGTCATCAAGCATTTTGACAATTATAGTGTGTTGAGACAAAATCATATGAATAAACCAAAGCCAACAGACAACAGCGGAAAAAGAAACAAATTAATTTCCCCAAAATTCCAAATTAATTTCACCAATTAATTTAAAAAATTTAACCGATGTGTAGCCATCACAAAGCCTGCATTTTATACGCAGCCCGTGAAGTGTAAAATGTAGGGGAAAGGAGCAAGCAGGTATGTAAGTTCGTATACAAACAAAAACATTTGGACAAACATCGTTTTTCTCAGTTCCAGACAGTCGCCACTGCTGCTGCTTGTGCTGTCATAGATATGCAAACATACTCACTGAGGGAATACGGCTCCTTGTGTCTACCAATACCGGAGCGAGCACAGTATGCATTTTGTGTCGTTGGCAGTGTGGTTGCCGGCCGGAGAAAGTTGTATACATCAACGTTGATCGTAGTTGTCGTACATAGATATCCACATATGTATGTATGTAGTGAGACAGTGGATAATAACAAACCGTGTTCCGTGGTCACCACCATATAAGACCGAGTCAGTTCAGTAACAGGGAACAGTGAGCATCTTGTGAGCCAGATACGAGTTGGTAATCTATTCGGGATTCGTGTGAACTTTCACAATATTTTGAAAACTCTCTATTTTCGTTGCCATTGCAGGTAGATGTGTTCGTCATGGTGAATGTTAGGGTTGTTTGGAGTTGTAGTGTTGCAGTCGAGCAAAAGCAAATTTAGATTTTACAACGCTAAGGAAATGTGCGAGAACGAACGCTCAAGGGATTTACTTATTCTGGGCGCCTAAATGTATAATGAGTAACAATCCTTATTACAACAGCAGAACGATTCAAACCAGAAATGGAGTCTAAAAAGTTAAGTCTAATATTCTGTTTTTTCTTTACTAATTCGTTTTTTCTCTTTTCAGGTATTATATTAATTTTCTAATCTCTACCTTTCTTTGTTTCAGGGGTATTGCTGGCGCAATCAATTCGGTCAAGGATTCCCAATACATGGAGGAATATAAAATTCGGCTAAATTATCTTCAGAGAGGGTATTATAGTATATAGTGATTTAGTTGTGACTAGTCGTAATGTCATGTCGCTCGACAGGATTAGTGCTGGAGATGTTGTGCATGGAATACACCAATTCGTACTCCTTTTAAATTCTCTACTTCGTATAGGTTTTGGCCAATTGCTTTTATTATTCGACATTTAAGCCACGGCTTAAAAAGTTTGGTATTAATACCTTTGGTAAAGCTGCTTTGAACGAAGTTTTTTCGGAATACTTCTTGTCCCGGCTTAAGGCTTTGCTTTCATCATTTTTTAGTTCCCGTTCGACTTCCTCGAAATTATGTGCGACTTCCTCGAACTTATGTTCGACTTCTTCAAACTTCTGCCCCATTTCCTCGATTTTTTCTTCAACGTTTTCGAATTTATCGTTCACTTGAATCTCCATATTGCCCACAACTTCAGATTTCTTACAGTTTCTCATTTGTGGCATTTGATGTTTCCTGAATATTTCTAGAATTCTTACTTAATTTATCGTCCATAATTCTAGAATTCTCGCCAAATTTCTTTTCAAGTTTTTCGTCCATAATTCTAGAATTCTCACCAAATTTCTCATTCATAATTCTAGAATTTTCACCAAATTTCTTTTCCAGTTTGTGGTTAATTTTTCGAGAATTTCGCTCAATTTCTCTTACATAATTCTAGAATTCTCACCAAATTTCTCGTACATAATTCTAGAATTATCGTCAAATTTGGCCATCATGGCAGCAAACATTGTAGAAACATCTACATTACCAGTTACTTCTTTTGCACAAACCTCCATTGATATTTGTCAATGTTGAAGTTTCGGCGTTTAAATTCTTCTATTAATCGCCTCAGCAGCTCTACCTTATTACCAGCTGTCGGTTGATCCAATTTACTCAACTCCTTTTTTAGTTGCTCAGCTTTGAGTTCTTCAAACTTCATCGTTGTCCTTAATTCGTAATCCCACTTCTGACACCAATGTTACGAATTTCCTTATTCGTCCTTTTTGCGTTGTTTTATTCCCAATAATAAACCAAGGTTCGTTTTAAATTACGATAATTACAACGGTTTAACTTCCTTTTATTTTACTAATATAGTACAACAGTTTACTTTATTTATAACACTTTAACAAGTCTTGTATTTTACTGTCAATTCGCGTTGCTTACTTTACGGGGTTTAATCACAAACTGAACTCTCCATTCGAAAGACCTCCGCTATTTATACCAACTCACCATACTCAAATGAAGGTATATCTAGCGAATTCAAGAACCTTCTAGACGTTGTTGTTGTTGCTTATCTTTGTAGAACAATCTCGAATGGCGGAGAATTATCTTTACTGAGGTGAATTCATGCTACTGGTTTAGCGAGCTGGTACGTTGTTACAATGCATACTTTCAGGCGCAGCACTAACCGCCTGTTATTTACATACTGTTAGTAGTCATTAACAGCAAGCAAAAGCTTTTACTTATTCGTAACAATATTTATGTATATTATTCTTTGGCTATTACAAAATATAGATATGTAGATAAAATATACTATAGACGTATTATAAATATACTATAAACATATTCATTGTTTGTATATTTCTTTAGAATTTATGAATTAGTAATATTATAACACAAAAAATTTTAAATTTAGTCAGCCCATTATTTCTTTTTTAACAGGGTTTCAATTATACTTGAGATTATTTTAAATTTAAACTTATGGTTTAAGTTATAATAGATAGGAATATTTAGTTTGTAATTTAATATATAATCATCACATATGTGTTTTAAAATTAAAAACTAAAACTGGCAGGATTTTACTTCAACCTGCTTATGTGGTGAGTAGTAAAATATATTTAGAAATTAAAACTAACAGGATTCTCGTTCCACCTGATGAAATCTAATTACCATTAAAATATAAGTTGAAATGAAAAATTAAATATTTGTTTTGTTTGCGAGGTTCCGCTGCCGGTCTTTTGCATATTGGAACCATTTTTTGGTGACAGCAATAAAGTCGCTGATCCCCGCGTTGGGAAATTTGTCAATTGTAAATTCTGTATTAAAAAATTAATGAGACGTAATGATCAGAAATTCAAAGTCAAATTTAAAATTGTTTACCTTTTATTATATTCTGTAACAACCCTTTTAGGTAACGGTCGCGGAAGTGGCACGATGGTGTCAGCTGCGGCTCAACTCGCCGGAAATGGGGGGTTCTTCTTCCACTAGGTTGTTTACATAAATTTCTCGTGCCATAATAAAATAAGAATTAGAGCAAAACACTAAACTAAACTGGAAACAAAGGATATGGAGAGACAGGAAATGAATGGAAATAAAGGTTAGGGATATGGACGTTCATATCGAAATCTTTGAAATACATTATGACACCGGGATTTTCAGATCGGAGAAGGATCCGGATGACATGTCCTTCAGGCGGCCCACCCCTGTATGACTTTTGCATTCATCCATGGTATCAACTTCGCCTCTGAGTTCTAGGTTGATACCCCAAACTGGAATTCACCTAACTACAAATACCCGTTACATCTTCAGCCTCTCAATTTAAACATTAATGCATGATTATTTCATTTAACAAATCAACAAATTTAACATAGATTTTATTGATTTAGACATATTTTAACACTATAATACACTTAAACAAATTATTTTGTACACAAACGTAATAAATCACTCATAATTCTTCTCGAAATTATGTTTGGTAATCAATATATTATTTAATGAATTAAGTAAAAATTGTGTTTTTTTTATTTAATTTAATGTTTTTAGTTTGATATATTTTTTTTTATTATCTATTTAGGTTGATCAATTTCAAATTATATGTGTGGTTTAAATTTTTCAAAGGAATAAATTCCTTTGTTCTTTTACTTAAAAGGAAAATGAGCTCAGTTTCCTACTACCTAAATTTTGTTCTTTTTTGGTTTCTTTTTCAATATTTTTTTGAATTTTTCATTTCGATTCTAATATTATTACACATATTTATTCCTTTTTTTGTTTTACGTAGTTACATGGATTACGTTTTCATCGAAACTAAGTTATGTAATTAGAACTTGGTTATGTTGTTTTTAGGATAACATTCAGATTTTTTTTTGTTTCAAATTATAGAATTATATTTATTATTATATTTATTTATACTTTTATTATTATTATTTAAATATGTATTTTGTTTTTAATAATCAAATCCCTTTTTTGTGGGTTTTGTCATGTATTAATTGCATTTTATGCGTTTTCAAACTTCAAATATTTTTTGCTACACTAATACATATACATCTACTTGGACAATTTCTACTTTGAGGTTAGTTCTACCGCATGAGATTTTCCTCGTTTTTTTCTTTATTTTTTTCTCTTAATTTTTTCTATTTCTTTTGTTTTAAATTTCACAATATTCGTTTTCTTTTCCTGTATATACACTTTTTTCTACTTTAGCACTTTTTCCTTTCTATAGGTTATGGCAACCCTTGAAAAGATGGCCTTACCTCCACTCGCCGAAACAGTTGTATCACTGGTGGTAAGATGGTATAGGGGGTTTGGTCACCACTAACCCGTCGATTTTCCGCGGTCCAGCACCAAAATGTGACAAGCGGTTTCCTCGGAGTTACCGATAAATTTGTCGGTAGTTGGTTTTTTCAAGGCTATCTCGGTATTCAAATTCCACGGATCGGAACAGATGGCGTTTCCCAGGATAAATCGAAACAACACTAATGTATAAAAAAAAACCAAAGCTCCGTAAGAAAAAGGATTTAACAGCGAAAAGCAATCATGTTCTAACGTATAATGACGATGGATATTATTTTCCAATTAACTTCGTTTCGCTTACCTTAGAAAGTGTGAAAAATAAACTCGGCGCCAAAAAAAAATGCAATATGGTGTAAATTATTTCCGCTTTATTTTCTAAAATATATAAGGAAACCATTAAGACCACGTAATCATTGCACTAAATAACTATTCCGTCGGATTTAAATTATTTTTTTTCCCTTACTTTGCACTTTACTTTTATCTAACACTACACGTCTGGTAACTCAGTAGGTTTCAATCCAATTGGATGAGTTAGATTCTAACCTAATTAGAACCCGCATGTAGTTGTAAGCAACCCCGTTTCCACATTACAACATTGCCATATGGTACACACATTGTGAATGGGCAATGTGTCATCAAGCATTTTGACAATTATAGTGTGTTGAGACAAAATCATATGAATAAACCAAAGCCAACAGACAACAGCGGAAAAAGAAACAAATTAATTTCCCCAAAATTCCAAATTAATTTCACCAATTAATTTAAAAAATTTAACCGATGTGTAGCCATCACAAAGCCTGCATTTTATACGCAGCCCGTGAAGTGTAAAATGTAGGGGAAAGGAGCAAGCAGGTATGTAAGTTCGTATACAAACAAAAACATTTGGACAAACATCGTTTTTCTCAGTTCCAGACAGTCGCCACTGCTGCTGCTTGTGCTGTCATAGATATGCAAACATACTCACTGAGGGAATACGGCTCCTTGTGTCTACCAATACCGGAGCGAGCACAGTATGCATTTTGTGTCGTTGGCAGTGTGGTTGCCGGCCGGAGAAAGTTGTATACATCAACGTTGATCGTAGTTGTCGTACATAGATATCCACATATGTATGTATGTAGTGAGACAGTGGATAATAACAAACCGTGTTCCGTGGTCACCACCATATAAGACCGAGTCAGTTCAGTAACAGGGAACAGTGAGCATCTTGTGAGCCAGATACGAGTTGGTAATCTATTCGGGATTCATGTGAACTTTCACAATATTTTGAAAACTCTCTATTTTCGTTGCCATTGCAGGTAGATGTGTTCGTCATGGTGAATGTTAGGGTTGTTTGGAGTTGTAGTGTTGCAGTCGAGCAAAAGCAAATTTAGATTTTACAACGCTAAGGAAATGTGCGAGAACGAACGCTCAAGGGATTTACTTATTCTGGGCGCCTAAATGTATAATGAGTAACAATCCTTATTACAACAGCAGAACGATTCAAACCAGAAATGGAGTCTAAAAAGTTAAGTCTAATATTCTGTTTTTTCTTTACTAATTCGTTTTTTCTCTTTTCAGGTATTATATTAATTTTCTAATCTCTACCTTTCTTTGTTTCAGGGGTATTGCTGGCGCAATCAATTCGGTCAAGGATTCCCAATACATGGAGGAATATAAAATTCGGCTAAATTATCTTCAGAGAGGGTATTATAGTATATAGTGATTTAGTTGTGACTAGTCGTAATGTCATGTCGCTCGACAGGATTAGTGCTGGAGATGTTGTGCATGGAATACACCAATTCGTACTCCTTTTAAATTCTCTACTTCGTATAGGTTTTGGCCAATTGCTTTTATTATTCGACATTTAAGCCACGGCTTAAAAAGTTTGGTATTAATACCTTTGGTAAAGCTGCTTTGAACGAAGTTTTTTCGGAATACTTCTTGTCCCGGCTTAAGGCTTTGCTTTCATCATTTTTTAGTTCCCGTTCGACTTCCTCGAAATTATGTGCGACTTCCTCGAACTTATGTTCGACTTCTTCAAACTTCTGCCCCATTTCCTCGATTTTTTCTTCAACGTTTTCGAATTTATCGTTCACTTGAATCTCCATATTGCCCACAACTTCAGATTTCTTACAGTTTCTCATTTGTGGCATTTGATGTTTCCTGAATATTTCTAGAATTCTTACTTAATTTATCGTCCATAATTCTAGAATTCTCGCCAAATTTCTTTTCAAGTTTTTCGTCCATAATTCTAGAATTCTCACCAAATTTCTCATTCATAATTCTAGAATTTTCACCAAATTTCTTTTCCAGTTTGTGGTTAATTTTTCGAGAATTTCGCTCAATTTCTCTTACATAATTCTAGAATTCTCACCAAATTTCTCGTACATAATTCTAGAATTATCGTCAAATTTGGCCATCATGGCAGCAAACATTGTAGAAACATCTACATTACCAGTTACTTCTTTTGCACAAACCTCCATTGATATTTGTCAATGTTGAAGTTTCGGCGTTTAAATTCTTCTATTAATCGCCTCAGCAGCTCTACCTTATTACCAGCTGTCGGTTGATCCAATTTACTCAACTCCTTTTTTAGTTGCTCAGCTTTGAGTTCTTCAAACTTCATCGTTGTCCTTAATTCGTAATCCCACTTCTGACACCAATGTTACGAATTTCCTTATTCGTCCTTTTTGCGTTGTTTTATTCCCAATAATAAACCAAGGTTCGTTTTAAATTACGATAATTACAACGGTTTAACTTCCTTTTATTTTACTAATATAGTACAACAGTTTACTTTATTTATAACACTTTAACAAGTCTTGTATTTTACTGTCAATTCGCGTTGCTTACTTTACGGGGTTTAATCACAAACTGAACTCTCCATTCGAAAGACCTCCGCTATTTATACCAACTCACCATACTCAAATGAAGGTATATCTAGCGAATTCAAGAACCTTCTAGACGTTGTTGTTGTTGCTTATCTTTGTAGAACAATCTCGAATGGCGGAGAATTATCTTTACTGAGGTGAATTCATGCTACTGGTTTAGCGAGCTGGTACGTTGTTACAATGCATACTTTCAGGCGCAGCACTAACCGCCTGTTATTTACATACTGTTAGTAGTCATTAACAGCAAGCAAAAGCTTTTACTTATTCGTAACAATATTTATGTATATTATTCTTTGGCTATTACAAAATATAGATATGTAGATAAAATATACTATAGACGTATTATAAATATACTATAAACATATTCATTGTTTGTATATTTCTTTAGAATTTATGAATTAGTAATATTATAACACAAAAAATTTTAAATTTAGTCAGCCCATTATTTCTTTTTTAACAGGGTTTCAATTATACTTGAGATTATTTTAAATTTAAACTTATGGTTTAAGTTATAATAGATAGGAATATTTAGTTTGTAATTTAATATATAATCATCACATATGTGTTTTAAAATTAAAAACTAAAACTGGCAGGATTTTACTTCAACCTGCTTATGTGGTGAGTAGTAAAATATATTTAGAAATTAAAACTAACAGGATTCTCGTTCCACCTGATGAAATCTAATTACCATTAAAATATAAGTTGAAATGAAAAATTAAATATTTGTTTTGTTTGCGAGGTTCCGCTGCCGGTCTTTTGCATATTGGAACCATTTTTTGGTGACAGCAATAAAGTCGCTGATCCCCGCGTTGGGAAATTTGTCAATTGTAAATTCTGTATTAAAAAATTAATGAGACGTAATGATCAGAAATTCAAAGTCAAATTTAAAATTGTTTACCTTTTATTATATTCTGTAACAACCCTTTTAGGTAACGGTCGCGGAAGTGGCACGATGGTGTCAGCTGCGGCTCAACTCGCCGGAAATGGGGGGTTCTTCTTCCACTAGGTTGTTTACATAAATTTCTCGTGCCATAATAAAATAAGAATTAGAGCAAAACACTAAACTAAACTGGAAACAAAGGATATGGAGAGACAGGAAATGAATGGAAATAAAGGTTAGGGATATGGACGTTCATATCGAAATCTTTGAAATACATTATGACACCGGGATTTTCAGATCGGAGAAGGATCCGGATGACATGTCCTTCAGGCGGCCCACCCCTGTATGACTTTTGCATTCATCCATGGTATCAACTTCGCCTCTGAGTTCTAGGTTGATACCCCAAACTGGAATTCACCTAACTACAAATACCCGTTACATCTTCAGCCTCTCAATTTAAACATTAATGCATGATTATTTCATTTAACAAATCAACAAATTTAACATAGATTTTATTGATTTAGACATATTTTAACACTATAATACACTTAAACAAATTATTTTGTACACAAACGTAATAAATCACTCATAATTCTTCTCGAAATTATGTTTGGTAATCAATATATTATTTAATGAATTAAGTAAAAATTGTGTTTTTTTTATTTAATTTAATGTTTTTAGTTTGATATATTTTTTTTTATTATCTATTTAGGTTGATCAATTTCAAATTATATGTGTGGTTTAAATTTTTCAAAGGAATAAATTCCTTTGTTCTTTTACTTAAAAGGAAAATGAGCTCAGTTTCCTACTACCTAAATTTTGTTCTTTTTTGGTTTCTTTTTCAATATTTTTTTGAATTTTTCATTTCGATTCTAATATTATTACACATATTTATTCCTTTTTTTGTTTTACGTAGTTACATGGATTACGTTTTCATCGAAACTAAGTTATGTAATTAGAACTTGGTTATGTTGTTTTTAGGATAACATTCAGATTTTTTTTTGTTTCAAATTATAGAATTATATTTATTATTATATTTATTTATACTTTTATTATTATTATTTAAATATGTATTTTGTTTTTAATAATCAAATCCCTTTTTTGTGGGTTTTGTCATGTATTAATTGCATTTTATGCGTTTTCAAACTTCAAATATTTTTTGCTACACTAATACATATACATCTACTTGGACAATTTCTACTTTGAGGTTAGTTCTACCGCATGAGATTTTCCTCGTTTTTTTCTTTATTTTTTTCTCTTAATTTTTTCTATTTCTTTTGTTTTAAATTTCACAATATTCGTTTTCTTTTCCTGTATATACACTTTTTTCTACTTTAGCACTTTTTCCTTTCTATAGGTTATGGCAACCCTTGAAAAGATGGCCTTACCTCCACTCGCCGAAACAGTTGTATCACTGGTGGTAAGATGGTATAGGGGGTTTGGTCACCACTAACCCGTCGATTTTCCGCGGTCCAGCACCAAAATGTGACAAGCGGTTTCCTCGGAGTTACCGATAAATTTGTCGGTAGTTGGTTTTTTCAAGGCTATCTCGGTATTCAAATTCCACGGATCGGAACAGATGGCGTTTCCCAGGATAAATCGAAACAACTCTAATGTATAAAAAAAACCAAAGCTCCGTAAGAAAAAGGATTTAACAGCGAAAAGCAATCATGTTCTAACGTATAATGACGATGGATATTATTTTCCAATTAACTTCGTTTCGCTTACCTTAGAAAGTGTGAAAAATAAACTCGGCGCCAAAAAAAAATGCAATATGGTGTAAATTATTTCCGCTTTATTTTCTAAAATATATAAGGAAACCATTAAGACCACGTAATCATTGCACTAAATAACTATTCCGTCGGATTTAAATTATTTTTTTTCCCTTACTTTGCACTTTACTTTTATCTAACACTACACGTCTGGTAACTCAGTAGGTTTCAATCCAATTGGATGAGTTAGATTCTAACCTAATTAGAACCCGCATGTAGTTGTAAGCAACCCTGTTTCCACATTACAACATTGCCATATGGTACACACATTGTGAATGGGCAATGTGGCATCAAGCATTTTGACAATTAACCAAAGCCAACAGACAACAGCGGAAAAAGAAACAAATTAATTTCCCCAAAATTCCAAATTAATTTCAAAAATTTAACCGATGTGTAGCCATCACAAAGCCTGAATTTTATACGCAGCCCGTGAAGTGTAAAATGTAGGGGAAAGGAGCAAGCAGGTATGTAAGTTCGTATACAAACAAAAACATTTGGACAAACATCGTTTTTCTCAGTTCCAGACAGTCGCCACTGCTGCTGCTTGTGCTGTCATAGATATGCAAACATACTCACTGAGGGAATACGGCTCCTTGTGTCTACCAATACCGGAGCGAGCACAGTATGCATTTTGTGTCGTTGGCAGTGTGGTTGCCGGCCGGAGAAAGTTGTATACATCAACGTTGATCGTAGTTGTCGTACATAGATATCCCCATATGTATGTATGTAGTGAGACAGTGGATAATAACAAACCGTGTTCCGTGGTCACCACCATATAAGACCGAGTCAGTTCAGTAACAGGGAACAGTGAGCATCTTGTGAGCCAGACACGAGTTGGTAATCTATTCGGGATTCATGTGAACTTTCACAATATTTTGAAAACTCTCTATTTTCGTTGCCATTGCAGGTAGATGTGTTCGTCATGGTGAATGTTAGGGTTGTTTGGAGTTGTAGTGTTGCAGTCGAGCAAAAGCAAATTTAGATTTTACAACGCTAAGGAAATGTGCGAGAACGAACGCTCAAGGGATTTACTTATTCTGGGCGCCTAAATGTATAATGAGTAACAATCCTTATTACAACAGCAGAACGATTCAAACCAGAAATGGAGTCTAAAAAGTTAAGTCTAATATTCTGTTTTTTCTTTACTAATTCGTTTTTTCTCTTTTCAGGTATTATATTAATTTTCTAATCTCTACCTTTCTTTGTTTCAGGGGTATTGCTGGCGCAATCAATTCGGTCAAGGATTCCCAATACATGGAGGAATATAAAATTCGGCTAAATTATCTTTAGAGAGGGTATTATAGTATATAGTGATTTAGTTGTGACTAGTGTTAAAGTTTAGTGTAGTATATAGTCGTAATGTCATGTCGCTCGACAGGATTAGTGCTGGAGATGTTGTGCATGGAATACACCAATTCGTACTCCTTTTAAATTCTCTACTTCGTATAGGTTTTGGCCAATTGCTTTTATTATTCGACATTTAAGCCACGGCTTAAAAAGTTTGGTATTAATACCTTTGGTAAAGCTGCTTTGAACGAAGTTTTTTCGGAATACTTCTTGTCCCGGCTTAAGGCTTTGCTTTCATCATTTTTTAGTTCCCGTTCGACTTCCTCGAAATTATGTGCGACTTCCTCGAACTTATGTTCGACTTCTTCAAACTTCTGCCCCATTTCCTCGATTTTTTCTTCAACGTTTTCGAATTTATCGTTCACTTGAATCTCCATATTGCCCACAACTTCAGATTTCTTACAGTTTCTCATTTGTGGCATTTGATGTTTCCTGAATATTTCTAGAATTCTTACTTAATTTATCGTCCATAATTCTAGAATTCTCGCCAAATTTCTTTTCAAGTTTTTCGTCCATAATTCTAGAATTCTCACCAAATTTCTCATTCATAATTCTAGAATTTTCACCAAATTTCTTTTCCAGTTTGTCGTTAATTTTTCGAGAATTTCGCTCAATTTCTCTTACATAATTCTAGAATTCTCACCAAATTTCTCGTACATAATTCTAGAATTATCGTCAAATTTGACCATCATGGCAGCAAACATTGTAGAAACATCTACATTACCAGTTACTTCTTTTGCACAAACCTCCATTGATATTTGTCAATGTTGAAGTTTCGGCGTTTAAATTCTTCTATTAATCGCCTCAGCAGCTCTACCTTATTACCAGCTGTCGGTTGATCCAATTTACTCAACTCCTTTTTTAGTTGCTCAGCTTTGAGTTCTTCATACTTCATCGTTGTCCTTAATTCGTAATCCCACTTCTGACACCAATGTTACGAATTTCCTAATTCGTCCTTTTTGCGTTGTTTTATTCCCAATAATAAACCAAGGTTCGTTTTAAATTACGATAATTACAACGGTTTAACTTCCTTTTATTTTACTAATATAGTACAACAGTTTACTTTATTTATAACACTTTAACAAGTCTTGTATTTTACTGTCAATTCGCGTTGCTTACTTTACGGGGTTTAATCACAAACTGAACTCTCCATTCGAAAGACCTCCGCTATTTATACCAACTCACCATACTCAAATGAAGGTATATCTAGCGAATTCAAGAACCTTCTAGACGTTGTTGTTGTTGCTTATCTTTGTAGAACAATCTCGAATGGCGGAGAATTATCTTTACTGAGGTGAATTCATGCTACTGGTTTAGCGAGCTGGTACGTTGTTACAATGCATACTTTCAGGCGCAGCACTAACCGCCTGTTATTTACATACTGTTAGTAGTCATTAACAGCAAGCAAAAGCTTTTACTTATTCGTAACAATATTTATGTATATTATTCTTTGGCTATTACAAAATATAGATATGTAGATAAAATATACTATAGACGTATTATAAATATACTATAAACATATTCATTGTTTGTATATTTCTTTAGAATTTATGAATTAGTAATATTATAACACAAAAAATTTGAAATTTAGTCAGCCCATTATTTCTTTTTTAACAGGGTTTCAATTATACTTGAGATTATTTTAAATTTAAACTTATGGTTTAAGTTATAATAGATAGGAATATTTAGTTTGTAATTTAATATATAATCATCACATATGTGTTTTAAAATTAAAAACTAAAACTGGCAGGATTTTACTTCAACGTGCTTATGTGGTGAGTAGTAAAATATATTTAGAAATTAAAACTAACAGGATTCTCGTTCCACCTGATGAAATCTAATTACCATTAAAATATAAGTTGAAATGAAAAATTAAATATTTGTTTTGTTTGCGAGGTTCCGCTGCCGGTCTTTTGCATATTGGAACCATTTTTTGGTGACAGCAATAAAGTCGCTGATCCCCGCGCTGGAAATTTGTCAATTGTAAATTCTGTATTAAAAAATTAATGAGACGTAATGATCAGAAATTCAAAGTCAAATTTAAAATTGTTTACCTTTTATTATATTCTGTAACAACCCTTTTAGGTAACGGTCGCGGAAGTGGCACGATGGTGTCAGCTGCGGCTCAACTCGCCGGAAATGGGGGGTTCTTCTTCCACTAGGTTGTTTACATAAATTTCTCGTGCCATAATAAAATAAGAATTAGAGCAAAACACTAAACTAAACTGGAAACAAAGGATATGGAGAGACAGGAAATGAATGGAAATAAAGGTTAGGGATATGGACGTTCATCGAAATCTTTGAAATACATTATGACACCGGGATTTTCAGATCGGAGAAGGATCCGGATGACATGTCCTTCAGGCGGCCCACCCCTGTATGACTTTTGCAGTCATCCATGGTATCAACTTCGCCTCTGAGTTCTAGGTTGATACCCCAAACTGGAATTCACCTAACTTCAAATACCCGTTACATCTTCAGCCTCTCAATTTAAACATTAATGCATGATTATTTCATTTAACAAATCAACAAATTTAACATAGATTTTATTGATTTAGACATATTTTAACACTATAATACACTTAAACAAATTATTTTGTACACAAACGTAATAAATCACTCATAATTCTTCTCGAAATTATGTTTGGTAATCAATATATTATTTAATGAATTAAGTAAAAATTGTGCTTTTTTTATTTAATTTAATGTTTTTAGTTTTATATATTTTTTTTTATTATCTATTTAGGTTGATCAATTTCAAATTATATGTGTGGTTTAAATTTTTCAAAGGAATAAATTCCTTTGTTCTTTTACTTAAAAGGAAAATGAGCTCAGTTTCCTACTACCTAAATTTTGTTCTTTTTTGGTTTCTTTTTCAATATTTTTTTGAATTTTTCATTTCGATTCTAATATTATTACACATATTTATTCCTTTTTTTGTTTTACGTAGTTACATGGATTACGTTTTCATCGAAACTAAGTTATGTAATTAGAACTTGGTTATGTTGTTTTTAGGATAACATTCAGATTTTTTTTTGTTTCAAATTATAGAATTATATTTATTATTATATTTATTTATACTTTTATTATTATTATTTAAATATGTATTTTGTTTTTAATAATCAAATCCCTTTTTTGTGGGTTTTGTCATGTATTAATTGCATTTTATGCGTTTTCAAACTTCAAATATTTTTTGCTACACTAATACATATACATCTACTTGGACAATTTCTACTTTGAGGTTAGTTCTACCGCATGAGATTTTCCTCGTTTTTTTCTTTATTTTTTTCTCTTAATTTTTTCTATTTCTTTTGTTTTAAATTTCACAATATTCGTTTTCTTTTCCTGTATATACACTTTTTTCTACTTTAGCACTTTTTCCTTTCTATAGGTTATGGCAACCCTTGAAAAGATGGCCTTACCTCCACTCGCCGAAACAGTTGTATCACTGGTGGTAAGATGGTATAGGGGGTTTGGTCACCACTAACCCGTCGATTTTCCGCGGTCCAGCACCAAAATGTGACAAGCGGTTTCCTCGGAGTTACCGATAAATTTGTCGGTAGTTGGTTTTTTCAAGGCTATCTCGGTATTCAAATTCCACGGATCGGAACAGATGGCGTTTCCCAGGATAAATCGAAACAACTCTAATGTATAAAAAAAACCAAAGCTCCGTAAGAAAAAGGATTTAACAGCGAAAAGCAATCATGTTCTAACGTATAATGACGATGGATATTATTTTCCAATTAACTTCGTTTCGCTTACCTTAGAAAGTGTGAAAAATAAACTCGGCGCCAAAAAAAAATGCAATATGGTGTAAATTATTTCCGCTTTATTTTCTAAAATATATAAGGAAACCATTAAGACCACGTAATCATTGCACTAAATAACTATTCCGTCGGATTTAAATTATTTTTTTTCCCTTACTTTGCACTTTACTTTTATCTAACACTACACGTCTGGTAACTCAGTAGGTTTCAATCCAATTGGATGAGTTAGATTCTAACCTAATTAGAACCCGCATGTAGTTGTAAGCAACCCTGTTTCCACATTACAACATTGCCATATGGTACACACATTGTGAATGGGCAATGTGGCATCAAGCATTTTGACAATTAACCAAAGCCAACAGACAACAGCGGAAAAAGAAACAAATTAATTTCCCCAAAATTCCAAATTAATTTCAAAAATTTAACCGATGTGTAGCCATCACAAAGCCTGAATTTTATACGCAGCCCGTGAAGTGTAAAATGTAGGGGAAAGGAGCAAGCAGGTATGTAAGTTCGTATACAAACAAAAACATTTGGACAAACATCGTTTTTCTCAGTTCCAGACAGTCGCCACTGCTGCTGCTTGTGCTGTCATAGATATGCAAACATACTCACTGAGGGAATACGGCTCCTTGTGTCTACCAATACCGGAGCGAGCACAGTATGCATTTTGTGTCGTTGGCAGTGTGGTTGCCGGCCGGAGAAAGTTGTATACATCAACGTTGATCGTAGTTGTCGTACATAGATATCCCCATATGTATGTATGTAGTGAGACAGTGGATAATAACAAACCGTGTTCCGTGGTCACCACCATATAAGACCGAGTCAGTTCAGTAACAGGGAACAGTGAGCATCTTGTGAGCCAGACACGAGTTGGTAATCTATTCGGGATTCATGTGAACTTTCACAATATTTTGAAAACTCTCTATTTTCGTTGCCATTGCAGGTAGATGTGTTCGTCATGGTGAATGTTAGGGTTGTTTGGAGTTGTAGTGTTGCAGTCGAGCAAAAGCAAATTTAGATTTTACAACGCTAAGGAAATGTGCGAGAACGAACGCTCAAGGGATTTACTTATTCTGGGCGCCTAAATGTATAATGAGTAACAATCCTTATTACAACAGCAGAACGATTCAAACCAGAAATGGAGTCTAAAAAGTTAAGTCTAATATTCTGTTTTTTCTTTACTAATTCGTTTTTTCTCTTTTCAGGTATTATATTAATTTTCTAATCTCTACCTTTCTTTGTTTCAGGGGTATTGCTGGCGCAATCAATTCGGTCAAGGATTCCCAATACATGGAGGAATATAAAATTCGGCTAAATTATCTTTAGAGAGGGTATTATAGTATATAGTGATTTAGTTGTGACTAGTGTTAAAGTTTAGTGTAGTATATAGTCGTAATGTCATGTCGCTCGACAGGATTAGTGCTGGAGATGTTGTGCATGGAATACACCAATTCGTACTCCTTTTAAATTCTCTACTTCGTATAGGTTTTGGCCAATTGCTTTTATTATTCGACATTTAAGCCACGGCTTAAAAAGTTTGGTATTAATACCTTTGGTAAAGCTGCTTTGAACGAAGTTTTTTCGGAATACTTCTTGTCCCGGCTTAAGGCTTTGCTTTCATCATTTTTTAGTTCCCGTTCGACTTCCTCGAAATTATGTGCGACTTCCTCGAACTTATGTTCGACTTCTTCAAACTTCTGCCCCATTTCCTCGATTTTTTCTTCAACGTTTTCGAATTTATCGTTCACTTGAATCTCCATATTGCCCACAACTTCAGATTTCTTACAGTTTCTCATTTGTGGCATTTGATGTTTCCTGAATATTTCTAGAATTCTTACTTAATTTATCGTCCATAATTCTAGAATTCTCGCCAAATTTCTTTTCAAGTTTTTCGTCCATAATTCTAGAATTCTCACCAAATTTCTCATTCATAATTCTAGAATTTTCACCAAATTTCTTTTCCAGTTTGTCGTTAATTTTTCGAGAATTTCGCTCAATTTCTCTTACATAATTCTAGAATTCTCACCAAATTTCTCGTACATAATTCTAGAATTATCGTCAAATTTGGCCATCATGGCAGCAAACATTGTAGAAACATCTACATTACCAGTTACTTCTTTTGCACAAACCTCCATTGATATTTGTCAATGTTGAAGTTTCGGCGTTTAAATTCTTCTATTAATCGCCTCAGCAGCTCTACCTTATTACCAGCTGTCGGTTGATCCAATTTACTCAACTCCTTTTTTAGTTGTTCAGCTTTGAGTTCTTCAAACTTCATCGTTGTCCTTAATTCGTAATCCCACTTCTGACACCAATGTTACGAATTTCCTTATTCGTCCTTTTTGCGTTGTTTTATTCCCAATAATAAACCAAGGTTCGTTTTAAATTACGATAATTACAACGGTTTAACTTCCTTTTATTTTACTAATATAGTACAACAGTTTACTTTATTTATAACACTTTAACAAGTCTTGTATTTTACTGTCAATTCGCGTTGCTTACTTTACGGGGTTTAATCACAAACTGAACTCTCCATTCGAAAGACCTCCGCTATTTATACCAACTCACCATACTCAAATGAAGGTATATCTAGCGAATTCAAGAACCTTCTAGACGTTGTTGTTGTTGCTTATCTTTGTAGAACAATCTCGAATGGCGGAGAATTATCTTTACTGAGGTGAATTCATGCTACTGGTTTAGCGAGCTTGTACGTTGTTACAATGCATACTTTCAGGCGCAGCACTAACCGCCTGTTATTTACATACTGTTAGTAGTCATTAACAGCAAGCAAAAGCTTTTACTTATTCGTAACAATATTTATGTATATTATTCTTTGGCTATTACAAAATATAGATATGTAGATAAAATATACTATAGACGTATTATAAATATACTATAAACATATTCATTGTTTGTATATTTCTTTAGAATTTATGAATTAGTAATATTATAACACAAAAAATTTTAAATTTAGTCAGCCCATTATTTCTTTTTTAACAGGGTTTCAATTATACTTGAGATTATTTTAAATTTAAACTTATGGTTTAAGTTATAATAGATAGGAATATTTAGTTTGTAATTTAATATACAATCATCACATATGTGTTTTAAAATTAAAAACTAAAACTGGCAGGATTTTACTTCAACGTGCTTATGTGGTGAGTAGTAAAATATATTTAGAAATTAAAACTAACAGGATTCTCGTTCCACCTGATGAAATCTAATTACCATTAAAATATAAGTTGAAATGAAAAATTAAATATTTGTTTTGTTTGCGAGGTTCCGCTGCCGGTCTTTTGCATATTGGAACCATTTTTTGGTGACAGCAATAAAGTCGCTGATCCCCGCGCTGGAAATTTGTCAATTGTAAATTCTGTATTAAAAAATTAATGAGACGTAATGATCAGAAATTCAAAGTCAAATTTAAAATTGTTTACCTTTTATTATATTCTGTAACAACCCTTTTAGGTAACGGTCGCGGAAGTGGCACGATGGTGTCAGCTGCGGCTCAACTCGCCGGAAATGGGGGGTTCTTCTTCCACTAGGTTGTTTACATAAATTTCTCGTGCCATAATAAAATAAGAATTAGAGCAAAACACTAAACTAAACTGGAAACAAAGGATATGGAGAGACAGGAAATGAATGGAAATAAAGGTTAGGGATATGGACGTTCATCGAAATCTTTGAAATACATTATGACACCGGGATTTTCAGATCGGAGAAGGATCCGGATGACATGTCCTTCAGGCGGCCCACCCCTGTATGACTTTTGCAGTCATCCATGGTATCAACTTCGCCTCTGAGTTCTAGGTTGATACCCCAAACTGGAATTCACCTAACTTCAAATACCCGTTACATCTTCAGCCTCTCAATTTAAACATTAATGCATGATTATTTCATTTAACAAATCAACAAATTTAACATAGATTTTATTGATTTACACATATTTTAACACTATAATACACTTAAACAAATTATTTTGTACACAAACGTAATAAATCACTCATAATTCTTCTCGAAATTATGTTTGGTAATCAATATATTATTTAATGAATTAAGTAAAAATTGTGCTTTTTTTATTTAATTTAATGTTTTTAGTTTTATATATTTTTTTTTATTATCTATTTAGGTTGATCAATTTCAAATTATATGTGTGGTTTAAATTTTTCAAAGGAATAAATTCCTTTGTTCTTTTACTTAAAAGGAAAATGAGCTCAGTTTCCTACTACCTAAATTTTGTTCTTTTTTGGTTTCTTTTTCAATATTTTTTTTGAATTTTTCATTTCGATTCTAATATTATTACACATATTTATTCCTTTTTTTGTTTTACGTAGTTACATGGATTACGTTTTCATCGAAACTAAGTTATGTAATTAGAACTTGGTTATGTTGTTTTTAGGATAACTTTCAGATTTTTTTTGTTTCAAATTATAGAATTATATTTATTATTATATTTATTTATACTTTTATTATTATTATTTAAATATGTATTTTGTTTTTAATAATCAAATCCCTTTTTTGTAGGTTTTGTCATGTATTAATTGCATTTTATGCGTTTTCAAACTTCAAATATTTTTTGCTACACTAATACATATACATCTACTTGGACAATTTCTACTCTGAGGTTAGTTCTACCGCATGTGATTTTCCTCGTTTTTTTCTTTAATTTTTTCTCTTAAGTTTTTCTATTTCTTTTGTTTTAAATTTCACAATATTCGTTTTCTTTTCCTGTATATACACTTTTTTCTACTTTAGCACTTTTTCCTTTCTATAGGTTTTGGCAACCCTTGAAAAGATGGCCTTACCTCCACTCGCCGAAACAGTTGTATCACTGGTGGTAAGATGGTATAGGGGGTTTGGTCACCACTAACCCGTCGATTTTCCGCGGTCCAGCACCAAAATGTGACAAGCGGTTTCCTCGGAGTTACCGATAAATTTGTCGGTAGTTGGTTTTTTCAAGGCTATCTCGGTATTCAAATTCCACGGATCGGAACAGATGGCGTTTCCCAGGATAAATCGAAACAACACTAATGTATAAAAAAAAACCAAAGCTCCGTAAGAAAAAGGATTTAACAGCGAAAAGCAATCATGTTCTAACGTATAATGACGATGGATATTATTTTCCAATTAACTTCGTTTCGCTTACCTTAGAAAGTGTGAAAAATAAACTCGGCGCCAAAAAAAAATGCAATATGGTGTAAATTATTTCCGCTTTATTTTCTAAAATATATAAGGAAACCATTAAGACCACGTAATCATTGCACTAAATAACTATTCCGTCGGATTTAAATTATTTTTTTTCCCTTACTTTGCACTTTACTTTTATCTAACACTACACGTCTGGTAACTCAGTAGGTTTCAATCCAATTGGATGAGTTAGATTCTAACCTAATTAGAACCCGCATGTAGTTGTAAGCAACCCCGTTTCCACATTACAACATTGCCATATGGTACACACATTGTGAATGGGCAATGTGTCATCAAGCATTTTGACAATTATAGTGTGTTGAGACAAAATCATATGAATAAACCAAAGCCAACAGACAACAGCGGAAAAAGAAACAAATTAATTTCCCCAAAATTCCAAATTAATTTCACCAATTAATTTAAAAAATTTAACCGATGTGTAGCCATCACAAAGCCTGCATTTTATACGCAGCCCGTGAAGTGTAAAATGTAGGGGAAAGGAGCAAGCAGGTATGTAAGTTCGTATACAAACAAAAACATTTGGACAAACATCGTTTTTCTCAGTTCCAGACAGTCGCCACTGCTGCTGCTTGTGCTGTCATAGATATGCAAACATACTCACTGAGGGAATACGGCTCCTTGTGTCTACCAATACCGGAGCGAGCACAGTATGCATTTTGTGTCGTTGGCAGTGTGGTTGCCGGCCGGAGAAAGTTGTATACATCAACGTTGATCGTAGTTGTCGTACATAGATATCCACATATGTATGTATGTAGTGAGACAGTGGATAATAACAAACCGTGTTCCGTGGTCACCACCATATAAGACCGAGTCAGTTCAGTAACAGGGAACAGTGAGCATCTTGTGAGCCAGATACGAGTTGGTAATCTATTCGGGATTCATGTGAACTTTCACAATATTTTGAAAACTCTCTATTTTCGTTGCCATTGCAGGTAGATGTGTTCGTCATGGTGAATGTTAGGGTTGTTTGGAGTTGTAGTGTTGCAGTCGAGCAAAAGCAAATTTAGATTTTACAACGCTAAGGAAATGTGCGAGAACGAACGCTCAAGGGATTTACTTATTCTGGGCGCCTAAATGTATAATGAGTAACAATCCTTATTACAACAGCAGAACGATTCAAACCAGAAATGGAGTCTAAAAAGTTAAGTCTAATATTCTGTTTTTTCTTTACTAATTCGTTTTTTCTCTTTTCAGGTATTATATTAATTTTCTAATCTCTACCTTTCTTTGTTTCAGGGGTATTGCTGGCGCAATCAATTCGGTCAAGGATTCCCAATACATGGAGGAATATAAAATTCGGCTAAATTATCTTCAGAGAGGGTATTATAGTATATAGTGATTTAGTTGTGACTAGTCGTAATGTCATGTCGCTCGACAGGATTAGTGCTGGAGATGTTGTGCATGGAATACACCAATTCGTACTCCTTTTAAATTCTCTACTTCGTATAGGTTTTGGCCAATTGCTTTTATTATTCGACATTTAAGCCACGGCTTAAAAAGTTTGGTATTAATACCTTTGGTAAAGCTGCTTTGAACGAAGTTTTTTCGGAATACTTCTTGTCCCGGCTTAAGGCTTTGCTTTCATCATTTTTTAGTTCCCGTTCGACTTCCTCGAAATTATGTGCGACTTCCTCGAACTTATGTTCGACTTCTTCAAACTTCTGCCCCATTTCCTCGATTTTTTCTTCAACGTTTTCGAATTTATCGTTCACTTGAATCTCCATATTGCCCACAACTTCAGATTTCTTACAGTTTCTCATTTGTGGCATTTGATGTTTCCTGAATATTTCTAGAATTCTTACTTAATTTATCGTCCATAATTCTAGAATTCTCGCCAAATTTCTTTTCAAGTTTTTCGTCCATAATTCTAGAATTCTCACCAAATTTCTCATTCATAATTCTAGAATTTTCACCAAATTTCTTTTCCAGTTTGTCGTTAATTTTTCGAGAATTTCGCTCAATTTCTCTTACATAATTCTAGAATTCTCACCAAATTTCTCGTACATAATTCTAGAATTATCGTCAAATTTGGCCATCATGGCAGCAAACATTGTAGAAACATCTACATTACCAGTTACTTCTTTTGCACAAACCTCCATTGATATTTGTCAATGTTGAAGTTTCGGCGTTTAAATTCTTCTATTAATCGCCTCAGCAGCTCTACCTTATTACCAGCTGTCGGTTGATCCAATTTACTCAACTCCTTTTTTAGTTGTTCAGCTTTGAGTTCTTCAAACTTCGTCGTTGTCCTTAATTCGTAATCCCACTTCTGACACCAATGTTACGAATTTCCTTATTCGTCCTTTTTGCGTTGTTTTATTCCCAATAATAAACCAAGGTTCGTTTTAAATTACGATAATTACAACGGTTTAACTTCCTTTTATTTTACTAATATATTCCCAATAATAAACCAAGGTTCGTTTTAAATTACGATAATTACTACGGTTTAACTTCCTTTTATTTTACTAATATAGTACAACAGTTTACTTTATTTATAACACTTTAACAAGTCTTGTATTTTACTGTCAATTCGCGTTGCTTACTTTACGGGGTTTAATCACAAACTGAACTCTCTATTCGAAAGACCTCCGCTATTTATACCAACTCAAATGAAGGTATATCTAGCGAATTCAAGAACCTTCTAGACGTTGTTGTTGTTGCTTATCTTTGTAGAACAATCTCGAATGGCGGAGAATTATCTTTACTGAGGTGAATTCATGCTACTGGTTTAGCGAGCTGGTACGTTGTTACAATGCATACTTTCAGGCGCAGCACTAACCGCCTGTTATTTACATACTGTTAGTAGTCATTAACAGCAAGCAAAAGCTTTTACTTATTCGTAACAATATTTATGTATATTATTCTTTGGCTATTACAAAATATAGATATGTAGACAAAATATACTATAGACGTATTATAAATATACTATAAACATATTCATTGTTTGTATATTTCTTTAGAATTTATGAATTAGTAATATTATAACACAAAAAATTTTAAATTTAGTCAGCCCATTATTTCTTTTTTAACAGGGTTTCAATTATACTTGAGATTATTTTAAATTTAAACTTATGGTTTAAGTTATAATAGATAGGAATATTTAGTTTGTAATTTAATATATAATCATCACATATGTGTTTTAAAATTAAAAACTAAAACTGGCAGGATTTTACTTCAACCTGCTTATGTGGTGAGTAGTAAAATATATTTAGAAATTAAAACTAACAGGATTCTCGTTCCACCTGATGAAATCTAATTACCATTAAAATATAAGTTGAAATGAAAAATTAAATATTTGTTTTGTTTGCGAGGTTCCGCTGCCGGTCTTTTGCATATTGGAACCATTTTTTGGTGACAGCAATAAAGTCGCTGATCCCCGCGCTGGGAAATTTGTCAATTGTAAATTCTGTATTAAAAAATTAATGAGACGTAATGATCAGAAATTCAAAGTCAAATTTAAAATTGTTTACCTTTTATTATATTCTGTAACAACCCTTTTAGGTAACGGTCGCGGAAGTGGCACGATGGTGTCAGCTGCGGCTCAACTCGCCGGAAATGGGGGGTTCTTCTTCCACTAGGTTGTTTACATAAATTTCTCGTGCCATAATAAAATAAGAATTAGAGCAAAACACTAAACTAAACTGGAAACAAAGGATATGGAGAGACAGGAAATGAATGGAAATAAAGGTTAGGGATATGGACGTTCATCGAAATCTTTGAAATACATTATGACACCGGGATTTTCAGATCGGAGAAGGATCCGGATGACATGTCCTTCAGGCGGCCCACCCCTGTATGACTTTTGCATTCATCCATGGTATCAACTTCGCCTCTGAGTTCTAGGTTGATACCCCAAACTGGAATTCACCTAACTTCAAATACCCGTTACATCTTCAGCCTCTCAATTTAAACATTAATGCATGATTATTTCATTTAACAAATCAACAAATTTAACATAGATTTTATTGATTTAGACATATTTTAACACTATAATACACTTAAACAAATTATTTTGTACACAAACGTAATAAATCACTCATAATTCTTCTCGAAATTATGTTTGGTAATCAATATATTATTTAATGAATTAAGTAAAAATTGTGCTTTTTTTATTTAATTTAATGTTTTTAGTTTTATATATTTTTTTTTATTATCTATTTAGGTTGATCAATTTCAAATTATATGTGTGGTTTAAATTTTTCAAAGGAATAAATTCCTTTGTTCTTTTACTTAAAAGGAAAATGAGCTCAGTTTCCTACTACCTAAATTTTGTTCTTTTTTGGTTTCTTTTTCAATATTTTTTTTGAATTTTTCATTTCGATTCTAATATTATTACACATATTTATTCCTTTTTTTTGTTTTACGTAGTTACATGGATTACGTTTTCATCGAAACTAAGTTATGTAATTAGAACTTGGTTATGTTGTTTTTAGGATAACATTCAGATTTTTTTTGTTTCAAATTATAGAATTATATTTATTATTATATTTATTTATACTTTTATTATTATTATTTAAATATGTATTTTGTTTTTAATAATCAAATCCCTTTTTTGTAGGTTTTGTCATGTATTAATTGCATTTTATGCGTTTTCAAACTTCAAATATTTTTTGCTACACTAATACATATACATCTACTTGGACAATTTCTACTCTGAGGTTAGTTCTACCGCATGTGATTTTCCTCGTTTTTTTCTTTAATTTTTTCTCTTAAGTTTTTCTATTTCTTTTGTTTTAAATTTCACAATATTCGTTTTCTTTTCCTGTATATACACTTTTTTCTACTTTAGCACTTTTTCCTTTCTATAGGTTTTGGCAACCCTTGAAAAGATGGCCTTACCTCCACTCGCCGAAACAGTTGTATCACTGGTGGTAAGATGGTATAGGGGGTTTGGTCACCACTAACCCGTCGATTTTCCGCGGTCCAGCACCAAAATGTGACAAGCGGTTTCCTCGGAGTTACCGATAAATTTGTCGGTAGTTGGTTTTTTCAAGGCTATCTCGGTATTCAAATTCCACGGATCGGAACAGATGGCGTTTCCCAGGATAAATCGAAACAACACTAATGTATAAAAAAAAACCAAAGCTCCGTAAGAAAAAGGATTTAACAGCGAAAAGCAATCATGTTCTAACGTATAATGACGATGGATATTATTTTCCAATTAACTTCGTTTCGCTTACCTTAGAAAGTGTGAAAAATAAACTCGGCGCCAAAAAAAAATGCAATATGGTGTAAATTATTTCCGCTTTATTTTCTAAAATATATAAGGAAACCATTAAGACCACGTAATCATTGCACTAAATAACTATTCCGTCGGATTTAAATTATTTTTTTTCCCTTACTTTGCACTTTACTTTTATCTAACACTACACGTCTGGTAACTCAGTAGGTTTCAATCCAATTGGATGAGTTAGATTCTAACCTAATTAGAACCCGCATGTAGTTGTAAGCAACCCCGTTTCCACATTACAACATTGCCATATGGTACACACATTGTGAATGGGCAATGTGTCATCAAGCATTTTGACAATTATAGTGTGTTGAGACAAAATCATATGAATAAACCAAAGCCAACAGACAACAGCGGAAAAAGAAACAAATTAATTTCCCCAAAATTCCAAATTAATTTCACCAATTAATTTAAAAAATTTAACCGATGTGTAGCCATCACAAAGCCTGCATTTTATACGCAGCCCGTGAAGTGTAAAATGTAGGGGAAAGGAGCAAGCAGGTATGTAAGTTCGTATACAAACAAAAACATTTGGACAAACATCGTTTTTCTCAGTTCCAGACAGTCGCCACTGCTGCTGCTTGTGCTGTCATAGATATGCAAACATACTCACTGAGGGAATACGGCTCCTTGTGTCTACCAATACCGGAGCGAGCACAGTATGCATTTTGTGTCGTTGGCAGTGTGGTTGCCGGCCGGAGAAAGTTGTATACATCAACGTTGATCGTAGTTGTCGTACATAGATATCCACATATGTATGTATGTAGTGAGACAGTGGATAATAACAAACCGTGTTCCGTGGTCACCACCATATAAGACCGAGTCAGTTCAGTAACAGGGAACAGTGAGCATCTTGTGAGCCAGATACGAGTTGGTAATCTATTCGGGATTCATGTGAACTTTCACAATATTTTGAAAACTCTCTATTTTCGTTGCCATTGCAGGTAGATGTGTTCGTCATGGTGAATGTTAGGGTTGTTTGGAGTTGTAGTGTTGCAGTCGAGCAAAAGCAAATTTAGATTTTACAACGCTAAGGAAATGTGCGAGAACGAACGCTCAAGGGATTTACTTATTCTGGGCGCCTAAATGTATAATGAGTAACAATCCTTATTACAACAGCAGAACGATTCAAACCAGAAATGGAGTCTAAAAAGTTAAGTCTAATATTCTGTTTTTTCTTTACTAATTCGTTTTTTCTCTTTTCAGGTATTATATTAATTTTCTAATCTCTACCTTTCTTTGTTTCAGGGGTATTGCTGGCGCAATCAATTCGGTCAAGGATTCCCAATACATGGAGGAATATAAAATTCGGCTAAATTATCTTCAGAGAGGGTATTATAGTATATAGTGATTTAGTTGTGACTAGTCGTAATGTCATGTCGCTCGACAGGATTAGTGCTGGAGATGTTGTGCATGGAATACACCAATTCGTACTCCTTTTAAATTCTCTACTTCGTATAGGTTTTGGCCAATTGCTTTTATTATTCGACATTTAAGCCACGGCTTAAAAAGTTTGGTATTAATACCTTTGGTAAAGCTGCTTTGAACGAAGTTTTTTCGGAATACTTCTTGTCCCGGCTTAAGGCTTTGCTTTCATCATTTTTTAGTTCCCGTTCGACTTCCTCGAAATTATGTGCGACTTCCTCGAACTTATGTTCGACTTCTTCAAACTTCTGCCCCATTTCCTCGATTTTTTCTTCAACGTTTTCGAATTTATCGTTCACTTGAATCTCCATATTGCCCACAACTTCAGATTTCTTACAGTTTCTCATTTGTGGCACTTGATGTTTCCTGAATATTTCTAGAATTCTTACTTAATTTATCGTCCATAATTCTAGAATTCTCGCCAAATTTCTTTTCAAGTTTTTCGTCCATAATTCTAGAATTCTCACCAAATTTCTCATTCATAATTCTAGAATTTTCACCAAATTTCTTTTCCAGTTTGTCGTTAATTTTTCGAGAATTTCGCTCAATTTCTCTTACATAATTCTAGAATTCTCACCAAATTTCTCGTACATAATTCTAGAATTATCGTCAAATTTGGCCATCATGGCAGCAAACATTGTAGAAACATCTACATTACCAGTTACTTCTTTTGCACAAACCTCCATTGATATTTGTCAATGTTGAAGTTTCGGCGTTTAAATTCTTCTATTAATCGCCTCAGCAGCTCTACCTTATTACCAGCTGTCGGTTGATCCAATTTACTCAACTCCTTTTTTAGTTGTTCAGCTTTGAGTTCTTCAAACTTCATCGTTGTCCTTAATTCGTAATCCCACTTTTGACACCAATGTTACGAATTTCCTTATTCGTCCTTTTTGCGTTGTTTTATTCCCAATAATAAACCAAGGTTCGTTTTAAATTACGATAATTACAACGGTTTAACTTCCTTTTATTTTACTAATATAGTACAACAGTTTACTTTATTTATAACACTTTAACAAGTCTTGTATTTTACTGTCAATTCGCGTTGCTTACTTTACGGGGTTTAATCACAAACTGAACTCTCCATTCGAAAGACCTCCGCTATTTATACCAACTCACCATACTCAAATGAAGGTATATCTAGCGAATTCAAGAACCTTCTAGACGTTGTTGTTGTTGCTTATCTTTGTAGAACAATCTCGAATGGAGGTGAATTCATGCTACTGGTTTAGCGAGCTGGTACGTTGTTACAATGCATACTTTCAGGCGCAGCACTAACCGCCTGTTATTTACATACTGTTAGTAGTCATTAACAGCAAGCAAAAGCTTTTACTTATTCGTAACAATATTTATGTATATTATTCTTTGGCTATTACAAAATATAGATATGTAGATAAAATATACTATAGACGTATTATAAATATACTATAAACATATTCATTGTTTGTATATTTCTTTAGAATTTATGAATTAGTAATATTATAACACAAAAAATTTTAAATTTAGTCAGCCCATTATTTCTTTTTTAACAGGGTTTCAATTATACTTGAGATTATTTTAAATTTAAACTTATGGTTTAAGTTATAATAGATAGGAATATTTAGTTTGTAATTTAATATATAATCATCACATATGTGTTTTAAAATTAAAAACTAAAACTGGCAGGATTTTACTTCAACCTGCTTATGTGGTGAGTAGTAAAATATATTTAGAAATTAAAACTAACAGGATTCTCGTTCCACCTGATGAAATCTAATTACCATTAAAATATAAGTTGAAATGAAAAATTAAATATTTGTTTTGTTTGCGAGGTTCCGCTGCCGGTCTTTTGCATATTGGAACCATTTTTTGGTGACAGCAATAAAGTCGCTGATCCCCGCGTTGGGAAATTTGTCAATTGTAAATTCTGTATTAAAAAATTAATGAGACGTAATGATCAGAAATTCAAAGTCAAATTTAAAATTGTTTACCTTTTATTATATTCTGTAACAACCCTTTTAGGTAACGGTCGCGGAAGTGGCACGATGGTGTCAGCTGCGGCTCAACTCGCCGGAAATGGGGGGTTCTTCTTCCACTAGGTTGTTTACATAAATTTCTCGTGCCATAATAAAATAAGAATTAGAGCAAAACACTAAACTAAACTGGAAACAAAGGATATGGAGAGACAGGAAATGAATGGAAATAAAGGTTAGGGATATGGACGTTCATCGAAATCTTTGAAATACATTATGACACCGGGATTTTCAGATCGGAGAAGGATCCGGATGACATGTCCTTCAGGCGGCCCACCCCTGTATGACTTTTGCATTCATCCATGGTATCAACTTCGCCTCTGAGTTCTAGGTTGATACCCCAAACTGGAATTCACCTAACTACAAATACCCGTTACATCTTCAGCCTCTCAATTTAAACATTAATGCATGATTATTTCATTTAACAAATCAACAAATTTAACATAGATTTTATTGATTTAGACATATTTTAACACTATAATACACTTAAACAAATTATTTTGTACACAAACGTAATAAATCACTCATAATTCTTCTCGAAATTATGTTTGGTAATCAATATATTATTTAATGAATTAAGTAAAAATTGTGTTTTTTTTATTTAATTTAATGTTTTTAGTTTGATATATTTTTTTTTATTATCTATTTAGGTTGATCAATTTCAAATTATATGTGTGGTTTAAATTTTTCAAAGGAATAAATTCCTTTGTTCTTTTACTTAAAAGGAAAATGAGCTCAGTTTCCTACTACCTAAATTTTGTTCTTTTTTGGTTTCTTTTTCAATATTTTTTTGAATTTTTCATTTCGATTCTAATATTATTACACATATTTATTCCTTTTTTTGTTTTACGTAGTTACATGGATTACGTTTTCATCGAAACTAAGTTATGTAATTAGAACTTGGTTATGTTGTTTTTAGGATAACATTCAGATTTTTTTTTGTTTCAAATTATAGAATTATATTTATTATTATATTTATTTATACTTTTATTATTATTATTTAAATATGTATTTTGTTTTTAATAATCAAATCCCTTTTTTGTGGGTTTTGTCATGTATTAATTGCATTTTATGCGTTTTCAAACTTCAAATATTTTTTGCTACACTAATACATATACATCTACTTGGACAATTTCTACTTTGAGGTTAGTTCTACCGCATGAGATTTTCCTCGTTTTTTTCTTTATTTTTTTCTCTTAATTTTTTCTATTTCTTTTGTTTTAAATTTCACAATATTCGTTTTCTTTTCCTGTATATACACTTTTTTCTACTTTAGCACTTTTTCCTTTCTATAGGTTATGGCAACCCTTGAAAAGATGGCCTTACCTCCACTCGCCGAAACAGTTGTATCACTGGTGGTAAGATGGTATAGGGGGTTTGGTCACCACTAACCCGTCGATTTTCCGCGGTCCAGCACCAAAATGTGACAAGCGGTTTCCTCGGAGTTACCGATAAATTTGTCGGTAGTTGGTTTTTTCAAGGCTATCTCGGTATTCAAATTCCACGGATCGGAACAGATGGCGTTTCCCAGGATAAATCGAAACAACTCTAATGTATAAAAAAAACCAAAGCTCCGTAAGAAAAAGGATTTAACAGCGAAAAGCAATCATGTTCTAACGTATAATGACGATGGATATTATTTTCCAATTAACTTCGTTTCGCTTACCTTAGAAAGTGTGAAAAATAAACTCGGCGCCAAAAAAAAATGCAATATGGTGTAAATTATTTCCGCTTTATTTTCTAAAATATATAAGGAAACCATTAAGACCACGTAATCATTGCACTAAATAACTATTCCGTCGGATTTAAATTATTTTTTTTCCCTTACTTTGCACTTTACTTTTATCTAACACTACACGTCTGGTAACTCAGTAGGTTTCAATCCAATTGGATGAGTTAGATTCTAACCTAATTAGAACCCGCATGTAGTTGTAAGCAACCCTGTTTCCACATTACAACATTGCCATATGGTACACACATTGTGAATGGGCAATGTGGCATCAAGCATTTTGACAATTATAGTGTGTTGAGACAAAATCATATGAATAAACCAAAGCCAACAGACAACAGCGGAAAAAGAAACAAATTAATTTCCCCAAAATTCCAAATTAATTTCAAAAATTTAACCGATGTGTAGCCATCACAAAGCCTGAATTTTATACGCAGCCCGTGAAGTGTAAAATGTAGGGGAAAGGAGCAAGCAGGTATGTAAGTTCGTATACAAACAAAAACATTTGGACAAACATCGTTTTTCTCAGTTCCAGACAGTCGCCACTGCTGCTGCTTGTGCTGTCATAGATATGCAAACATACTCACTGAGGGAATACGGCTCCTTGTGTCTACCAATACCGGAGCGAGCACAGTATGCATTTTGTGTCGTTGGCAGTGTGGTTGCCGGCCGGAGAAAGTTGTATACATCAACGTCGTACATAGATATCCACATATGTATGTATGTAGTGAGACAGTGGATAATAACAAACCGTGTTCCGTGGTCACCACCATATAAGACCGAGTGAGTTCAGTAACAGGGAACAGTGAGCATCTTGTGAGCCAGATACGAGTTGGTAATCTATTCGGGATTCATGTGAACTTTCACAATATTTTGAAAACTCTCTATTTTCGTTGCCATTGCAGGTAGATGTGTTCGTCATGGTGAATGTTAGGGTTGTTTGGAGTTGTAGTGTTGCAGTCGAGCAAAAGCAAATTTAGATTTTACAACGCTAAGGAAATGTGCGAGAACGAACGCTCAAGGGATTTACTTATTCTGGGCGCCTAAATGTATAATGAGTAACAATCCTTATTACAACGGCAGAACGATTCAAACCCCAGACAGTGGTTGCCAGAAATGGAGTCTAAAAAGTTAAGTCTAATATTCTGTTTTTTCTTTACTAATTCGTTTTTTCTCTTTTCAGGTATTATATTAATTTTCTAATTTCTAATCTCTACCTTTCTTTGTTTCAGGGGTATTGCTGGCGCAATCAATTCGGTCAAGGATTCCCAATACATGGAGGAATATAAAATTCGGCTAAATTATCTTCAGAGAGGGTATTATAGTATATAGTGATTTAGTTGTGACTAGTGTTAAAGTTTAGTGTAGTATATAGTCGTAATGTCATGTCGCTCGACAGGATTAGTGCTGGAGATGTTGTGCATGGAATACACCAATTCGTACTCCTTTTAAATTCTCTACTTCGTATAGGTTTTGGCCAATTGCTTTTATTATTCGACATTTAAGCCACGGCTTAAAAAGTTTGGTATTAATACCTTTGGTAAAGCTGCTTTGAACGAAGTTTTTTCGGAATACTTCTTGTCCCGGCTTAAGGCTTTGCTTTCATCATTTTTTAGTTCCCGTTCGACTTCCTCGAAATTATGTGCGACTTCCTCGAACTTATGTTCGACTTCTTCAAACTTCTGCCCCATTTCCTCGATTTTTTCTTCAACGTTTTCGAATTTATCGTTCACTTGAATCTCCATATTGCCCACAACTTCAGATTTCTTACAGTTTCTCATTTGTGGCATTTGATGTTTCCTGAATATTTCTAGAATTCTTACTTAATTTATCGTCCATAATTCTAGAATTCTCGCCAAATTTCTTTTCAAGTTTTTCGTCCATAATTCTAGAATTCTCACCAAATTTCTCATTCATAATTCTAGAATTTTCACCAAATTTCTTTTCCAGTTTGTCGTTAATTTTTCGAGAATTTCGCTCAATTTCTCTTACATAATTCTAGAATTCTCACCAAATTTCTCGTACATAATTCTAGAATTATCGTCAAATTTGGCCATCATGGCAGCAAACATTGTAGAAACATCTACATTACCAGTTACTTCTTTTGCACAAACCTCCATTGATATTTGTCAATGTTGAAGTTTCGGCGTTTAAATTCTTCTATTAATCGCCTCAGCAGCTCTACCTTATTACCAGCTGTCGGTTGATCCAATTTACTCAACTCCTTTTTTAGTTGTTCAGCTTTGAGTTCTTCAAACTTCATCGTTGTCCTTAATTCGTAATCCCACTTCTGACACCAATGTTACGAATTTCCTTATTCGTCCTTTTTGCGTTGTTTTATTCCCAATAATAAACCAAGGTTCGTTTTAAATTACGATAATTACAACGGTTTAACTTCCTTTTATTTTACTAATATAGTACAACAGTTTACTTTATTTATAACACTTTAACAAGTCTTGTATTTTACTGTCAATTCGCGTTGCTTACTTTACGGGGTTTAATCACAAACTGAACTCTCCATTCGAAAGACCTCCGCTATTTATACCAACTCACCATACTCAAATGAAGGTATATCTAGCGAATTCAAGAACCTTCTAGACGTTGTTGTTGTTGCTTATCTTTGTAGAACAATCTCGAATGGCGGAGAATTATCTTTACTGAGGTGAATTCATGCTACTGGTTTAGCGAGCTGGTACGTTGTTACAATGCATACTTTCAGGCGCAGCACTAACCGCCTGTTATTTACATACTGTTAGTAGTCATTAACAGCAAGCAAAAGCTTTTACTTATTCGTAACAATATTTATGTATATTGTTACGAATAAGTAAAAGCTTTTGCTTACTGTTAATGACTCTACTAACAGTATGTAAACATCAGGCGGTTAGTGCTGCGCCTGAAAGTATGCATTGTAACAACGTACCAGCTCGCTAAACCAGTAGCATGAATTCACCTCAGTAAAGATAATTCTCCTGTGTAGGAGAATGTTCTACAAAGATAAACAACAACAACAACATCTATTTTCTAGAAGGTTCTTGAATTCGCTAGATATATGTACCTTCATTTGTGTATGGTGAGTTGGTATAAATAGCGGAGGTCTTTGGAATGGAGAGTTCAGTTTGTGATTAAACCCCGTAAAGTAAGCAACGCGAATTGATAGTAAAATACAAGACTTGTTAACGTGGTATAAATAAAGTAAACTGTTGTACTGTATAAATAAATAAAAGGAAGTGATACCGTTGTAATTATCGTAATTAAAAACGAACCTTGTTTTATTATTGGGAATAAAACAACGCAAAAAGGACGAATAAGGAAATTCGTAACATTGGTGTCAGAAGTGAAATTACGAATTAAGGACAACGATGAAGTTTGAAGAACTCAAAGTTGAACAACTAAAAAAGGAGTTGAGTAAATTGGATCAACCGACAGCTGGTAATAAGGTAGAGCTGCAGAGGCGATTAATAGAAGAATTCAAGCGCCGAAACATTGACATTGACAAATACCAGTTTGAGTGTAAAGAAGAAATGGAGGTATCTGCAAAGGAAGCAACTGGTAATATGGATGTTTCGACAATGTTTGCAGCCATGATGGAAAAATTTAACGAAAACTCTAGAATTATTAACGCGAAGCTGGACGATAATTCTAGAATTATGAATGAGAAATTTGGTGAGAATTCTAGAATTATGAATGAGAAATTTGGTGAGAATTCTAGAATTATGGACGAGAAATTTGGCGAGAATTCCAGAATTATGAACGAGAAATTTGGCGAAAATTCTAGAATTATGGACGAAAAACTTGAAAAGAAATTTGGCGAGAATTCTAGAATTATGGACGATAAATTAAGCGAGAATTCTAGAATTATTCAAGAAACATCAAATGCCACAAATGAGAAACTGCAAGAAATCTCCGAAGTTGTGAGCAATATGGAGATTCAAGTGAACGATAAATTCGAAAAGGTTGAAGAAAAAATCGAGGAAATGGGGCAGAAGATTGAAGAAGTCGAACATAAGTTCGAGGAAGTCGAACGGGAACTAAAAAACGATGTAAGCGAATTGCAAAGGAAAATGAATGAACTTCAGTTGCAAGAGGGTCCGGTGCGAGTAATTTCTGAAGGCTCTAGTAGATTGAAAGCTCCCAGTTTCGATGGCTCTACACCATTCGATGTTTTTAAATTCCAATTCGAAATGGTCGCAATTAAGAACTTGTGGAACAGCAACGACAAAGCCGTAGAGCTAATTTTAGCACTGAAAGGCAACGCAGCAGAAGTCCTTCAGAGCATTCCCGTCAGTGCCAGAAACAACTACGAGGATATACTGGCTGCGTTACAACGCAAGTATGGTGGCGATCACAAGAAGGATCTATATCGCATGGAATTGAGAGGCCGAGTGCAAAAGCATAATGAAACGCTTCAGGACTTCGCAACCGAGGTGGAACGTTTGGTGTTGATGACTTATCCTGGTGAGTCCCACCCATTCTTGGATCAATTTAAGATTGAAGCATTCGTCAACGGCATCCGTGATCCTGACATAAAATACGTGACTTGTGCCACACAAAAAGCTACATTCGCCGAAACTGTTTCGTTCGCATTAGCACAGGAAACAGCAAAATTTGTGTCCAAGCCTCAAATACAAAGAGTTAGAAAAATTGAAATGGAGTCGGAGGCAGGAGATTTGAAGGGTGCCATAAACGATCTTAAAGAAATCACCCAAACCCTCAGCAAGGCGTTACCAGGCGGAAGTAAGCCCAGACCAAAGTGCTACAATTGCGACAAACCTGGTCATATTTCACGAAACTGCAGAGAGCCACGAAAACGATCAAGATCGAGCTCACCCCAACGTGGCAATAAACGGGTAAATTTTACTACACAAAATGAATCTCCGTTAAACTAAAACGAGCTAGCCCAGAGGGGCATGGACTAGCTCCCACAACCGAGGGCCCCACGATCTCCATCTCAATAATACAACAGAAAAACAACAACCTCACTGTCTACGGAGCTATCGGTGGTCGGAAGCGCATATTGACTATGGACACAGGCGCGTCACAATCTATCATCAGATCTGATTTGATAAATGGACCAATAGAATCGTTACATGGTGTAAGACTCCGCACAGCAACGGGTGAACCAGCAACTGTACATGGTAAAGTTAAATTGAAGTTAGCCATTGCCAACATGAGCATCGAACACGTGTTTATTGTCGCCGACATTGTAGATGAAGTGATAATTGGCGCAGATTTTATGATTGCCCAAGGCCTCAAGTTAGATATGGGGCAGCAAATTTTGACGTGGGCTAATGTGGAAATTCCTCTCAATGTGGGATACGACAATACAACACAGATTAAAAGGCTGATCGCTTACAAAGATGTAAAATTGCCACCAAAATCAGAAACCATAGTATGGGCCCGAATGGAGGGAGATTGTGAGATCGGCGGTTTGTGGGTAGTTGAACCGGCAAGTATAAACAACTATAACATCATCACTGCCAAAGCTCTAGTAAGAACTAATAATGAAGGATACTTGCCTGTACGAGTTCTAAATTTGTCCAACAACGAGGAGGTGATCGGCGACCGCACAGAAATTGCAGAATGTACACCAGTCGAGGCGGTCATCAACTGTGAAGTTAATTCTGACTGCAGCAAACCATCAGAAAAGGAGCAGAAAGTGCTGGAGTCGCATCTCAGTGAGTGGGTGCGAGAACTAAAGCCTTCTGATAGGAACAAAGCAAAGCAAATACTGTGGAAGCATGCGTCTGCCTTCGCCCTGAAAAAAGAATGCCAAGGTAGAACATCAATGGTAAAGCATGACATCAATACAGGGGAAGCGAGACCAATAAAACAGGCGCCCAGAAGTCTTCCACTTGCAAAAAGAGATGAGGTAAAGAAACTGGTAGCCGAAATGCAGAAGGATGGTGTAATCGAACCTTCTTCAAGTCCATGGAGCTCGCCGGTGGTACTAGTTAAGAAGAAAGATGGAAGTACCCGATTTTGTGTGGATTATAGAAAGCTCAACGACGTCACCAAAAAGGACAGTTATCCACTACCAAGAATTGATGACACATTGGATACGTTGTCAGGAACAAAATGGTTCTCCACGCTGGACTTGCAAAGTGGTTATTGGCAAGTAGAAATCAGCGAGAAAGATAAGGAGAAAACTGCATTCAGCGTAGGGGATGGTCTGTGGCAGTTTAAAGTAATGCCATTTGGACTATGTAACGCTCCAGCCACCTTCGAGCGATTAATGGAGTGCGTGTTGAAAGGACTTCATTGGCGAACATGCTTGGTGTACCTAGACGACATCATTGTCATGGGGGAAACATTCGATGAACACCTGAAGAATCTTAAAGAAGTCCTTCAACGTATAACCGCGGCTGGGTTGAAACTCAGCCCGAAGAAGTGTTCTCTGTTCCAGAAAGAAGTAAAATACTTGGGACATCGAGTGACAGCAGATGGCATTTCCACCGATGAAGACAAAATCCTGACAGTGAAGGATTGGCCACGACCGCAGAATCTCCATGAATTACGCAGTTTTCTAGGACTCTGTACGTACTACAGACGGTTTGTGCCGGGTTTCGCCACAGTGGCTGCAAGTCTTCACGAGCTGACAATGAAAAGTCGGCCGTACTGTTGGAGCGAAAAACAAGAAGAGTCATTCCACCAACTGAAGCAATATTTATGCACGGCTCCTTTGCTTGCATATCCTGTTGCTGGAGAGAAATTCGTGTTGGATACTGACGCGAGTGGTTACGGAATAGGTGGCGTGCTCTCGCAGGAAATCAATGGCCAAGAAAAAGTTATTGGGTACTACAGCAGAATACTCTCAAAGCCAGAGAAAAATTACTGTGTTACGAGACGAGAGCTACTGGCCGTCATAGAGTGTGTCAAACACTACCACAAATATCTGTACGGCCAGCCTTTCCAGTTAAGAACCGATCATGCGGCGCTAAGGTGGCTACTGCAATTTAAGAACCCCGAAGGCCAACTTGCTCGTTGGATTGAAAGACTGCAGAGCTATGACTTCAGCATTGAGCATAGAAAAGGAGGAAAACACGGTAATGCTGATGCCCTGTCACGTCGTCCATGCAAGCTGGAATGCAAACACTGCTCAAAAGCAGAGGTGAAAGAAAACATCATTGACGTACGTCTGCTTCGACTAGAATCCAACGAAGACTGGTCAACAGCACAAAGAAGCGACCCTATACTGGCAAAAATCATTTCTGCAAAAGAAAATGGTGAAAGACCAACACGCAATGACATCGCCTCAGAGAGCCCCCTGATGAAAGCATACTGGGCCCAGTGGAACAGCCTAAAATTATTGGATGGTTGCCTATACCGGTTATGGGAAAGTGAGGATGGTAAAATAGTCAAAAAGTTAATAGTGGTACCTTCCTCCAAGGAAAAAGAGATAATGACAGAATTCCATAATGGCCCGAGCGGAGGACATCTAGGAATAACCAAGACCATTGAAAAGCTAAAGCAACGGTTCTACTGGATTGGCTGTCAACAAGCGGTAGCCGATTGGATAGCAAATTGCACCCAATGCATGACAGCTAAGGGACCAACGCGAAGAAGTCATGGCCACATGCAGCAATACAACTCAGGTGCACCCTTTGAGCGTATAGCTATGGATGTGGCTGGTCCATTTCCCGTCAGTAGCTCTGGAAACCAGTACGTGTTAGTGGTTATGGATTACTTCAGTAAATGGCCCGAAGTATACCCTGTTCCAAATCAGGAAGCGAAGACTATAATTAAAGTGTTTGTGGATAACTGGATATGCCGTTTTGGTGTCCCCTCGGAGCTCCATTCGGACCAGGGTAGGAATTTTGAATCGACCATCTTCAAAGAAATGTGTGAGTCATACGGTATTCGGAAAACAAGAACAACACCATTGCATCCTCAGTCTGACGGAATGGTTGAAAGATTCAACCGAACTCTTGAAGAATACCTAAGAAAAGTAGTCAGCGCAGATCAAAGAGATTGGGATGAACACATACCGAAGTTCCTTTTGGCATATAGGACGGCCACCCATGACTCCACTTCGCGAACACCCGCTAAAGTAATTTTCGGAAATGAGCTGAAGCTGCCTGGAGATTTGGAGTTTGGTACCATACCAGCGTCTGACCCTGCGAACAGTGATGTCAATTACCATGATACGGGGGATCTTAATGATCTCCATGAATTTGTGCGCAACAAATTAAAAATGGTCAGTAACAAAATGAAAGCCAGATACGACCGAGCGGCAAATTCAGAAGGATTTCATGAAGGCCAGCTAGTTTTACTGTTCAACCCACAGCGCAAGAAGGGTTTATCTCCAAAACTTCAGACTCACTGGGAAGGCCCTTACAAGGTTGTCAAACGAATAAATGACGTGGTTTATCGAATCCAGAAAAGCCAAAGTCCAAGAGCTAAAATGAAAGTCGTGCATTTGGAAAGACTAGCTCTGTATGGAAAACGGAGGGTTGAGCCTGCTCGGGACGAACAGGCTTAAGTGGGGGGCAGTGTTACGAATAAGTAAAAGCTTTTGCTTACTGTTAATGACTCTACTAACAGTATGTAAACATCAGGCGGTTAGTGCTGCGCCTGAAAGTATGCATTGTAACAACGTACCAGCTCGCTAAACCAGTAGCATGAATTCACCTCAGTAAAGATAATTCTCCTGTGTAGGAGAATGTTCTACAAAGATAAACAACAACAACAACATCTATTTTCTAGAAGGTTCTTGAATTCGCTAGATATATGTACCTTCATTTGTGTATGGTGAGTTGGTATAAATAGCGGAGGTCTTTGGAATGGAGAGTTCAGTTTGTGATTAAACCCCGTAAAGTAAGCAACGCGAATTGATAGTAAAATACAAGACTTGTTAACGTGGTATAAATAAAGTAAACTGTTGTACTGTATAAATAAATAAAAGGAAGTGATACCGTTGTAATTATCGTAATTAAAAACGAACCTTGTTTTATTATTGGGAATAAAACAACGCAAAAAGGACGAATAAGGAAATTCGTAACAATATTATTCTTTGGCTATTACAAAATATAGATATGTAGATAAAATATACTATAGACGTATTATAAATATACTATAAACATATTCATTGTTTGTATATTTCTTTAGAATTTATGAATTAGTAATATTATAACACAAAAAATTTTAAATTTAGTCAGCCCATTATTTCTTTTTTAACAGGGTTTCAATTATACTTGAGATTATTTTAAATTTAAACTTATGGTTTAAGTTATAATAGATAGGAATATTTAGTTTGTAATTTAATATATAATCATCACATATGTGTTTTAAAATTAAAAACTAAAACTGGCAGGATTTTACTTCAACGTGCTTATGTGGTGAGTAGTAAAATATATTTAGAAATTAAAACTAACAGGATTCTCGTTCCACCTGATGAAATCTAATTACCATTAAAATATAAGTTGAAATGAAAAATTAAATATTTGTTTTGTTTGCGAGGTTCCGCTGCCGGTCTTTTGCATATTGGAACCATTTTTTGGTGACAGCAATAAAGTCGCTGATCCCCGCGCTGGAAATTTGTCAATTGTAAATTCTGTATTAAAAAATTAATGAGACGTAATGATCAGAAATTCAAAGTCAAATTTAAAATTGTTTACCTTTTATTATATTCTGTAACAACCCTTTTAGGTAACGGTCGCGGAAGTGGCACGATGGTGTCAGCTGCGGCTCAACTCGCCGGAAATGGGGGGTTCTTCTTCCACTAGGTTGTTTACATAAATTTCTCGTGCCATAATAAAATAAGAATTAGAGCAAAACACTAAACAAAACTGGAAACAAAGGATATGGAGAGACAGGAAATGAATGGAAATAAAGGTTAGGGATATGGACGTTCATCGAAATCTTTGAAATACATTATGACACCGGGATTTTCAGATCGGAGAAGGATCCGGATGACATGTCCTTCAGGCGGCCCACCCCTGTATGACTTTTGCAGTCATCCATGGTATCAACTTCGCCTCTGAGTTCTAGGTTGATACCCCAAACTGGAATTCACCTAACTTCAAATACCCGTTACATCTTCAGCCTCTCAATTTAAACATTAATGCATGATTATTTCATTTAACAAATCAACAAATTTAACATAGATTTTATTGATTTAGACATATTTTAACACTATAATACACTTAAACAAATTATTTTGTACACAAACGTAATAAATCACTCATAATTCTTCTCGAAATTATGTTTGGTAATCAATATATTATTTAATGAATTAAGTAAAAATTGTGCTTTTTTTATTTAATTTAATGTTTTTAGTTTTATATATTTTTTTTTATTATCTATTTAGGTTGATCAATTTCAAATTATATGTGTGGTTTAAATTTTTCAAAGGAATAAATTCCTTTGTTCTTTTACTTAAAAGGAAAATGAGCTCAGTTTCCTACTACCTAAATTTTGTTCTTTTTTGGTTTCTTTTTCAATATTTTTTTTGAATTTTTCATTTCGATTCTAATATTATTACACATATTTATTCCTTTTTTTTGTTTTACGTAGTTACATGGATTACGTTTTCATCGAAACTAAGTTATGTAATTAGAACTTGGTTATGTTGTTTTTAGGATAACATTCAGATTTTTTTTGTTTCAAATTATAGAATTATATTTATTATTATATTTATTTATACTTTTATTATTATTATTTAAATATGTATTTTGTTTTTAATAATCAAATCCCTTTTTTGTAGGTTTTGTCATGTATTAATTGCATTTTATGCGTTTTCAAACTTCAAATATTTTTTGCTACACTAATACATATACATCTACTTGGACAATTTCTACTCTGAGGTTAGTTCTACCGCATGTGATTTTCCTCGTTTTTTTCTTTAATTTTTTCTCTTAAGTTTTTCTATTTCTTTTGTTTTAAATTTCACAATATTCGTTTTCTTTTCCTGTATATACACTTTTTTCTACTTTAGCACTTTTTCCTTTCTATAGGTTTTGGCAACCCTTGAAAAGATGGCGTTACCTCCACTCGCCGAAACAGTTGTATCACTGGTGGTAAGATGGTATAGGGGGTTTGGTCACCACTAACCCGTCGATTTTCCGCGGTCCAGCACCAAAATGTGACAAGCGGTTTCCTCGGAGTTACCGATAAATTTGTCGGTAGTTGGTTTTTTCAAGGCTATCTCGGTATTCAAATTCCACGGATCGGAACAGATGGCGTTTCCCAGGATAAATCGAAACAACACTAATGTATAAAAAAAAACCAAAGCTCCGTAAGAAAAAGGATTTAACAGCGAAAAGCAATCATGTTCTAACGTATAATGACGATGGATATTATTTTCCAATTAACTTCGTTTCGCTTACCTTAGAAAGTGTGAAAAATAAACTCGGCGCCAAAAAAAAATGCAATATGGTGTAAATTATTTCCGCTTTATTTTCTAAAATATATGTTAACACCAAAAATGTTTGGTGGGTCAATAACCAATAATGCTGACGCTGTTAAGCGTGCCACAATTGGAGCAACGATCGCAGACGTTGTGCCATAAGTAATATCAAACAATGCTGACGCTGTTAAGCGTGCCACAATTAGAACAACAACCCCAGAGGTAATTTACGTTATGCCAGCAGTCAACGCGACGGTGCACATTTTGCGACGTCATCATTAGTTGGTAAGGTAGTTATCATTAAGAATTTTGTAATTAATTTAAGTCAGTTCATTTTGAATCATTAAATAAAGAAGTCGCTCCTCTAAGCAGCGCAATACAGGAATAAACTTTAATCTTGTTAATTGGCGCCCAACTAAATCAAGTACCCGAACAGGCTACAAGTGCAACTAAATCAAGTACCCGAACAGGCTACAAGTGCAACTAAATCAAGTACCCGAACAGGCTACAAGTGCAACTAAATCAAGTACCCGAACAGGCTACAAGTGCAACTAAATCAAGTACCCGAACAGGCTACAAGTGCAACTAAATCAAGTACCCGAACAGGCTACAAGTGCAACTAAATCAAGTACCCGAACAGGCTACAAGTGCAACTAAATCAAGTACCCGAACAGGCTACAAATTCAACACAATCAGCAGGAAGAGACCGTAGGACCTTCAACTGAGAGCAGCTGTGAAAAATTGACCCCTGAGTACCAACAAAGAAAAAGGATTCTGTCGACCTTCCGGCTCCCAGTATGCTAGCAATTATTTTAGTGTGAGTATAGTGATAAGTGACTAGAAGCCACTACGAATCCTACGGGACCCTCTAGCGGCAGTAAGAAAATTGTAAAACCAATCCTGTGTAGTTTAAACATAATAAATAAGTGATTAAAAATAAAATATTCAAAATATAAAAGAAAAGAAAAATATAAAATGGCAAACCCAAGCAATTTAGTGAGACCCCCTATCCTAAACATCCAAAATCCTCCCATACCCCAAATTCAACCTAACGTGAACGCGATTGATATCGACGCGATAAGGCAAATGTGTGCAGAACAATCCCGAAATGTAGTCAGGCAAATTCTAAATCCAAACGCAGATATTTCGGGAATAGACCAAGACATAGAGGAAAGATATAGGGGAAATCTTACCGAACTGGACAAAATTCCAGACGTGGTTAGGTGTCTTAGGGAATTCTCTGGCAACCAATCCGAGTATAGCTCCTGGAAAAAGAGCGTGGAAAGAATTTTAAAACTATATGAATCCTATAAGGGAACGCCGAAATATTTCGGTATCCTCAACGTTATCAGAAATAAGATTATTGGCAGCGCTGACGCCGCCCTAGAATCTTACAATACTCCTCTAAACTGGGAATGCATTTCCCGCTGTCTGACACTGCATTATGCAGACAAAAGGGATTTGTCAACCCTGGAATACCAAATGATATCTATTGTACAAGGCAATTGTACTATACAAGAATTTTACCAGGTGGTATACTCCCACCTGTCTCTAATAACAAATAAACTCTCCAGTATGGAGATGGGACGTGAATCGTTAGATATTCTAACACAAACCTATAGGGACAAAGCGCTGGATACATTTATCAGAGGACTTAAAGGTGATTTGCCCCGTCTTCTGGGAATAAGGGAACCCACAGACCTTCCTCAAGCTCTGCATTTGTGTCTCAAATTAGAGAACCAACAATATAGAGCACAGTATGCAAATTCCCATGCAAAAACCGAGAAATCTCAACAGCAACCTCCACCTCGTAAGAACTATAATCCGAAATATATTAATCCAAATCAAGGATTTATTCCACAATCCTTCAATCAAATACCTCAAGGGTATTTTAACCAAAACCAGCCATCAATATCTCAACAACAATTCTTTAACCAGATGCCTCAACGGCAATATTATCAAAATGGCTATGGTTTCGCTCCCCAACGTCCAACGGCACCGAAGCCGCAAGCCAAACCAGAACCAATGGATGTAGATCAATCCATGCGATCGAAAGCGGTCAATTATATGAATAGGCCGGTGCAGGATAACAAGTTTGTAGGAAAAAGACCTACCAATCAATCAGCACAGGTTCATCAACCAGCGAAAATACAAAGGAATTTTCACCTCCAAACAGATGCACCTCAAAACGATTCAAATGAAGAAAACTATGCATCGGAAATGTACAATTATGAAAATGATCAAGAATTACAACCATTAGATGAATATGTTAATGAATATAACACCTTCAATCAAGAGGATGAACAGAATGAAACACAGGAATTCATTGATATTCATTTTTTAGGCTAACAAGCTCGTCCCTACCATATATCGAGTGTAGGACGAGCTCAGGTCAAACACTAAAATTTTTAATTGACACGGGATCAAATAGAAATTATGTCCAACCCGAACTTATCAAAAACCCAATTCCAAATAATGAAACGTTTTACGCGAATTCTGTTGGTGGTAAAACCAAAATTACACACCATACGTTTATAGATCTTTTCCATACAAATTCTAATGGCACTAAATTTTTTCTGTTACCAACGTTGAAATCTTTTAACGCTATCCTGGGAAACGATAGCTTAAAGGAATTGAATGCGGTTATCTTTACTTCCGAAAATTATATGTTAATAGATAATAGAACAAAGGTGCTAATAAAGCAACAATACTCCCAATCCGTAAATACGATAAACATCAGGAACAACCATATGACTCAAAAACAAAAAGTCAACCTAGATTTAATTGTGAAGAGGTATGAAAAATTATTTAGTGACCCGAATGAGAAATTAACTGTCACCACGTCGGTCATGGGTGAAATACAAACCAAGGACGAAAATTCGGTATACTCACGGTATTACCCATATCCACTGCACCTAAAAGATGAAGTCGAAAGTCAGATTAAAGAATTATTGGATAACAATATAATACGACCATCTCGGTCACCATATAACTCGCCGATATGGATCGTACCGAAAAAGGCTGACGCCTCAGGGAAAAAGAAATATCGTTTAGTTATCGATTACAGAAAACTAAACGATGTTACTATACCTGACAAGTACCCAATCCCGAATATAAATGATATCTTGCCACAACTATCCAAAAGTAAATGGTTTTCTGTAATCGACTTGAAGAGTGGTTTTCACCAAATACCGCTAAAGGAAAGTGATATGAAAAAAACTGCATTCTCTGTGAACAATGGAAAATATGAGTTCACAAGACTTCCCTTCGGGCTGAAAAATGCCCCTTCAATCTTCCAAAGAGCTCTCGATGATATCTTACGTGAGCATATAGGGAAAATTTGTTTCGTCTACATTGACGATATCATCATTTTCGCAGAGGATGAAGAGACACATCTGAAAAACCTGCAAATAGTCTTTGAGACCCTACAAGGAGCAAATATGAAGGTCCAGTTGGACAAATGTGAGTTCCTAAAAAAAGAAGTAGAATTCTTAGGGTTTATCATATCAGATTCGGGAATTAAGACAAATCCGGAAAGAGTAAAAGCGATTCAAAATTTTCCGATTCCCAACACACTTAAAGATCTCAGATCCTTCCTCGGACTTGCGAACTTTTATAGACGTTTTATCAGGGACTATGCTAAAATAGCAAAACCCCTGACAATACTTTTAAGGGGGGAAAATGGACGCATGTCCAAACATGTTTCGAGTAAAATAAAAGTAGATCTTGACGAGGAGGCTTTAAATGCCTTCAAGAAATTAAAGAATACACTGATATCCGAAGATGTCTTATTAGCTTACCCGGACTTCGAAAAAGAATTCCAATTGACTACGGATGCCTCTAACTTTGCCCTCGGCGCTGTATTATCCCAGGATAATAGACCAATAATTTTTCTATCAAGAACTCTCCATAAGCCCGAAGAGCACTATGCGACGAACGAAAAGGAGATGCTCGCAATAGTATGGGCTCTCAAGTCTCTTAGAAATTATCTTTATGGCGCAGCCAAGATGAAAATCTTCACGGACCATTTACCTTTAACGTATGCGTTAAATAATAAAAACTCGAATTACAAACTGAAAAGGTGGAAGGCCTTTTTGGAAGATTACAAATATGAATTAATGTACAAACCTGGAAACACTAATGTTGTTGCAGACGCACTGTCAAGAATTCCACAGGAGGTAACACATATTAACTCCATGACAGCAACGCAACATAGTGATGAGAGCTCATCACAGAATCTAATAGACAAAATACAACTGACCCTACACCACAACGTGAGCACATCCCATCCTCTGTACCCCTTCCTATCCCATGAAACCAATCAACTCCAAGCCCATCTCAATAGAATTAAACAAAAAATGAATAATGTTTTGCGAAATAATGATAGACAAGTAATTGTAAATAAACTATCTATAGATAATATGAATGCTCTAGCTCAAACAACTAATCAAATTGTAAAGTATTTCAATTCTCATGAAATAGTCAATGAATCACAAGTATCAACTCTTAAATACAAAATAAAATTATTAAAAGAAGAACTTTTAAGTATTCAATATGCCATCCACTGGGCAAAAGCTGGAATAGTAAACTCATTCATTCTCACAAACAACGAAATAAATATTGTTAAACAAATTTTTGAAAAGGAAGCCATCCCTTATATTAATTTAGAAGAAGCATTCGAGTTCTCTGAAGTTAAAATAGCCTCCAGCAATAGTCATCTTATTTATATTGTTACCATACCAACTACCGATGTAAATTCATGTAATAAATTAATAGTTAAACCTACTAAATTTGGAAAATACGTTAATAAGATTCTGTATAACGAAGTATTGTTATGTAACAACTCAACTTTTGGCATAAAGTACCCCTGTAAATCATACAATAAATTAACCATCTGTAATAGTATTAATGTTGAAAATATAAATAATGATACCTGCCTAACAAATTTACTGAGAAGTCACACTTCAAATTGCACATTAATAGACAATGCCGACATACCCACTGTTGAAGAAATTGTTCCTGGAATACTCCTACTAAATCAAATCAACGAAACTATTCATATTAACGAAGAACCACGGGATCTGACCGGAACCTACATTCTGCAGTACCATAATGCATCAATAGTTGTCAAAGACAAAACATATAACTATTTCCAAATGATGGATGTTCAACCTTTACCACCTATTTTACAGCCTAGATTACCTGGATCAACGATTGAGAAAACGCTTACCTTACAATCAGTAAAAGAACTTCACCTCAAGAATACCGAAGAAATCGGCCTCCTAGATGTCAAGAACAGATGGACTTCAGGAATTAATTTTGGATTATCCACCATTATCATACTATTCGTAGTGATGCTTGTGAGAGGAAGAAATCAAACAAGCAAAGAAATTGTAACCACTATACCAGCAGTACACCTCTCACTCCCTGAAGTTGCCACCACAAATTTTATGGAATCGCAACAGACCCCAAGATTGTCCCAAATACCATATTTCTAAAATGTCACGATCGAGGACGCTCATAATTAAAAGGGGAGGTGTTAACACCAAAAATGTTTGGTGGGTCAATAACCAATAATGCTGACGCTGTTAAGCGTGCCACAATTGGAGCAACGATCGCAGACGTTGTGCCATAAGTAATATCAAACAATGCTGACGCTGTTAAGCGTGCCACAATTAGAACAACAACCCCAGAGGTAATTTACGTTATGCCAGCAGTCAACGCGACGGTGCACATTTTGCGACGTCATCATTAGTTGGTAAGGTAGTTATCATTAAGAATTTTGTAATTAATTTAAGTCAGTTCATTTTGAATCATTAAATAAAGAAGTCGCTCCTCTAAGCAGCGCAATACAGGAATAAACTTTAATCTTGTTAATTTATATAAGGAAACCATTAAGACCACGTAATCATTGCACTAAATAACTATTCCGTCGGATTTAAATTATTTTTTTTCCCTTACTTTGCACTTTACTTTTATCTAACACTACACGTCTGGTAACTCAGTAGGTTTCAATCCAATTGGATGAGTTAGATTCTAACCTAATTAGAACCCGCATGTAGTTGTAAGCAACCCCGTTTCCACATTACAACATTGCCATATGGTACACACATTGTGAATGGGCAATGTGTCATCAAGCATTTTGACAATTATAGTGTGTTGAGACAAAATCATATGAATAAACCAAAGCCAACAGACAACAGCGGAAAAAGAAACAAATTAATTTCCCCAAAATTCCAAATTAATTTCACCAATTAATTTAAAAAATTTAACCGATGTGTAGCCATCACAAAGCCTGCATTTTATACGCAGCCCGTGAAGTGTAAAATGTAGGGGAAAGGAGCAAGCAGGTATGTAAGTTCGTATACAAACAAAAACATTTGGACAAACATCGTTTTTCTCAGTTCCAGACAGTCGCCACTGCTGCTGCTTGTGCTGTCATAGATATGCAAACATACTCACTGAGGGAATACGGCTCCTTGTGTCTACCAATACCGGAGCGAGCACAGTATGCATTTTGTGTCGTTGGCAGTGTGGTTGCCGGCCGGAGAAAGTTGTATACATCAACGTTGATCGTAGTTGTCGTACATAGATATCCACATATGTATGTATGTAGTGAGACAGTGGATAATAACAAACCGTGTTCCGTGGTCACCACCATATAAGACCGAGTCAGTTCAGTAACAGGGAACAGTGAGCATCTTGTGAGCCAGATACGAGTTGGTAATCTATTCGGGATTCATGTGAACTTTCACAATATTTTGAAAACTCTCTATTTTCGTTGCCATTGCAGGTAGATGTGTTCGTCATGGTGAATGTTAGGGTTGTTTGGAGTTGTAGTGTTGCAGTCGAGCAAAAGCAAATTTAGATTTTACAACGCTAAGGAAATGTGCGAGAACGAACGCTCAAGGGATTTACTTATTCTGGGCGCCTAAATGTATAATGAGTAACAATCCTTATTACAACGGCAGAACGATTCAAACCAGAAATGGAGTCTAAAAAGTTAAGTTTAATATTCTGTTTTTTCTTTACTAATTCGTTTTTTCTCTTTTCAGGTATTATATTAATTTTCTAATCTCTACCTTTCTTTGTTTCAGGGGTATTGCTGGCGCAATCAATTCGGTCAAGGATTCCCAATACATGGAGGAATATAAAATTCGGCTAAATTATCTTCAGAGAGGGTATTATAGTATATAGTGATTTAGTTGTGACTAGTCGTAATGTCATGTCGCTCGACAGGATTAGTGCTGGAGATGTTGTGCATGGAATACACCAATTCGTACTCCTTTTAAATTCTCTACTTCGTATAGGTTTTGGCCAATTGCTTTTATTATTCGACATTTAAGCCACGGCTTAAAAAGTTTGGTATTAATACCTTTGGTAAAGCTGCTTTGAACGAAGTTTTTTCGGAATACTTCTTGTCCCGGCTTAAGGCTTTGCTTTCATAATTTTTTAGTTCCCGTTCGACTTCCTCGAAATTATGTGCGACTTCCTCGAACTTATGTTCGACTTCTTCAAACTTCTGCCCCATTTCCTCGATTTTTTCTTCAACGTTTTCGAATTTATCGTTCACTTGAATCTCCATATTGCCCACAACTTCAGATTTCTTACAGTTTCTCATTTGTGGCATTTGATGTTTCCTGAATATTTCTAGAATTCTTACTTAATTTATCGTCCATAATTCTAGAATTCTCGCCAAATTTCTTTTCAAGTTTTTCGTCCATAATTCTAGAATTCTCACCAAATTTCTCATTCATAATTCTAGAATTTTCACCAAATTTCTTTTCCAGTTTGTCGTTAATTTTTCGAGAATTTTCGCTCAATTTCTCTTACATAATTCTAGAATTCTCACCAAATTTCTCGTACATAATTCTAGAATTATCGTCAAATTTGGCCATCATGGCAGCAAACATTGTAGAAACATCTACATTACCAGTTACTTCTTTTGCACAAACCTCCATTGATATTTGTCAATGTTGAAGTTTCGGCGTTTAAATTCTTCTATTAATCGCCTCAGCAGCTCTACCTTATTACCAGCTGTCGGTTGATCCAATTTACTCAACTCCTTTTTTAGTTGTTCAGCTTTGAGTTCTTCAAACTTCGTCGTTGTCCTTAATTCGTAATCCCACTTCTGACACCAATGTTACGAATTTCCTTATTCGTCCTTTTTGCGTTGTTTTATTCCCAATAATAAACCAAGGTTCGTTTTAAATTACGATAATTACAACGGTTTAACTTCCTTTTATTTTACTAATATATTCCCAATAATAAACCAAGGTTCGTTTTAAATTACGATAATTACTACGGTTTAACTTCCTATTATTTTACTAATATAGTACAACAGTTTACTTTATTTATAACACTTTAACAAGTCTTGTATTTTACTGTCAATTCGCGTTGCTTACTTTACGGGGTTTAATCACAAACTGAACTCTCTATTCGAAAGACCTCCGCTATTTATACCAACTCAAATGAAGGTATATCTAGCGAATTCAAGAACCTTCTAGACGTTGTTGTTGTTGCTTATCTTTGTAGAACAATCTCGAATGGCGGAGAATTATCTTTACTGAGGTGAATTCATGCTACTGGTTTAGCGAGCTGGTACGTTGTTACAATGCATACTTTCAGGCGCAGCACTAACCGCCTGTTATTTACATACTGTTAGTAGTCATTAACAGCAAGCAAAAGCTTTTACTTATTCGTAACAATATTTATGTATATTATTCTTTGGCTATTACAAAATATAGATATGTAGACAAAATATACTATAGACGTATTATAAATATACTATAAACATATTCATTGTTTGTATATTTCTTTAGAATTTATGAATTAGTAATATTATAACACAAAAAATTTTAAATTTAGTCAGCCCATTATTTTTTTTTTTACAGGGTTTCAATTATACTTGAGATTATTTTAAATTTAAACTTATGGTTTAAGTTATAATAGATAGGAATATTTAGTTTGTAATTTAATATATAATCATCACATATGTGTTTTAAAATTAAAAACTAAAACTGGCAGGATTTTACTTCAACCTGCTTATGTGGTGAGTAGTAAAATATATTTAGAAATTAAAACTAACAGGATTCTCGTTCCACCTGATGAAATCTAATTACCATTAAAATATAAGTTGAAATGAAAAATTAAATATTTGTTTTGTTTGCGAGGTTCCGCTGCCGGTCTTTTGCATATTGGAACCATTTTTTGGTGACAGCAATAAAGTCGCTGATCCCCGCGCTGGGAAATTTGTCAATTGTAAATTCTGTATTAAAAAATTAATGAGACGTAATGATCAGAAATTCAAAGTCAAATTTAAAATTGTTTACCTTTTATTATATTCTGTAACAACCCTTTTAGGTAACGGTCGCGGAAGTGGCACGATGGTGTCAGCTGCGGCTCAACTCGCCGGAAATGGGGGGTTCTTCTTCCACTAGGTTGTTTACATAAATTTCTCGTGCCATAATAAAATAAGAATTAGAGCAAAACACTAAACTAAACTGGAAACAAAGGATATGGAGAGACAGGAAATGAATGGAAATAAAGGTTAGGGATATGGACGTTCATCGAAATCTTTGAAATACATTATGACACCGGGATTTTCAGATCGGAGAAGGATCCGGATGACATGTCCTTCAGGCGGCCCACCCCTGTATGACTTTTGCATTCATCCATGGTATCAACTTCGCCTCTGAGTTCTAGGTTGATACCCCAAACTGGAATTCACCTAACTACAAATACCCGTTACATCTTCAGCCTCTCAATTTAAACATTAATGCATGATTATTTCATTTAACAAATCAACAAATTTAACATAGATTTTATTGATTTAGACATATTTTAACACTATAATACACTTAAACAAATTATTTTGTACACAAACGTAATAAATCACTCATAATTCTTCTCGAAATTATGTTTGGTAATCAATATATTATTTAATGAATTAAGTAAAAATTGTGTTTTTTTTATTTAATTTAATGTTTTTAGTTTTATATATTTTTTTTTATTATCTATTTAGGTTGATCAATTTCAAATTATATGTGTGGTTTAAATTTTTCAAAGGAATAAATTCCTTTGTTCTTTTACTTAAAAGGAAAATGAGCTCAGTTTCCTACTACCTAAATTTTGTTCTTTTTTGGTTTCTTTTTCAATATTTTTTTTGAATTTTTCATTTCGATTCTAATATTATTACACATATTTATTCCTTTTTTGTTTTACGTAGTTACATGGATTACGTTTTCATCGAAACTAAGTTATGTAATTAGAACTTGGTTATGTTGTTTTTAGGATAACATTCAGATTTTTTTTTGTTTCAAATTATAGAATTATATTTATTATTATATTTATTTATTCTTTTATTATTATTATTTAAATATGTATTTTGTTTTTAATAATCAAATCCCTATTTTGTGGGCTTTGTCATGTATTAATTGCATTTTATGCGTTTTCAAACTTCAAATATTTTTTGCTACACTAATACATATACATCTACTTGGACAATTTCTACTTTGAGGTTAGTTCTACCGCATGTGATTTTCCTCGTTTTTTTTCTTTAATTTTTTCTCTTAATTTTTACTATTTCTTTTGTTTTAAATTTCACAATATTCGTTTTCTTTTCCTGTATATACACTTTTTTCTACTTTAGCACTTTTTCCTTTCTATAGGTTCTGGCAACCCTTCAAATGATGGCCTTACCTCCACTCGCCGAAACAGTTGTATCACTGGTGGTAAGATGGTACACGGGGTTTGGTCACCACTAACCCGTCGATTTTCCGCGGTCCAGCACCAAAATGTGACAAGCGGTTTCCTCGGAGTTACCGATAAATTTGTCGGTAGTTGGTTTTTCAAGGCTATCTCGGTATTCAAATTCCACGGATCGGAACAGATGGCGTTTCCCAGGATAAATCGAAACAACTCTAATGTATAAAAAAAACCAAAGCTCCGTAAGAAAAAGGATTTAACAGCGAAAAGCAATCATGTTCTAACGTATAATGACGATGGATATTATTTTCCAATTAACTTCGTTTCGCTTACCTTAGAAAGTGTGAAAAATAAACTCGGCGCCAAAAAAAAATGCAATATGGTGTAAATTATTTCCGCTTTATTTTCTAAAATATATAAGGAAACCATTAAGACCACGTAATCATTGCACTAAATAACTATTCCGTCGGATTTAAATTATTTTTTTTCCCTTACTTTGCACTTTACTTTTATCTAACACTACACGTCTGGTAACTCAGTAGGTTTCAATCCAATTGGATGAGTTAGATTCTAACCTAATTAGAACCCGCATGTAGTTGTAAGCAACCCTGTTTCAACATTACAACATTGCCATATGGTACACACATTGTGAATGGGCAATGTGTCATCAAGCATTTTGACAATTATAGTGTGTTGAGACAAAATCATATGAATAAACCAAAGCCAACAGACAACAGCGGAAAAAGAAACAAATTAATTTCCCCAAAATTCCAAATTAATTTCACCAATTAATTTAAAAAATTTAACCGATGTGTAGCCATCACAAAGCCTGCATTTTATACGCAGCCCGTGAAGTGTAAAATGTAGGGGAAAGGAGCAAGCAGGTATGTAAGTTCGTATTCAAACAAAAACATTTGGACAAACATCGTTTTTTTTCAGTTCCAGACAGTCGCCACTGCTGCTCCTTGTGCTGTCATAGATATGCAAACATACTCACTGAGGGAATACGGCTCTTTGTGTCTACCAATACCGGAGCGAGCACAGTATGCATTTTGTGTCGTTGGCAGTGTGGTTGCCGGCCGGAGAAAGTTGTATACATCAACGTTGATCGTAGTTGTCGTACATAGATATCCCCATATGTATGTATATAGTGAGACAGTGGATAATAACAAACCGTGTTCCGTGGTCACCACCATATAAGACCGAGTCAGTTCAGTAACAGGGAACAGTGAGCATCTTGTGAGCCAGACACGAGTTGGTAATCTATTCGGGATTCATGTGAACTTTCACAATATTTTGAAAACTCTCTATTTTCGTTGCCATTGCAGGTAGATGTGTTCGTCATGGTGAATGTTAGGGTTGTTTGGAGTTGTAGTGTTGCAGTCGAGCAAAAGCAAATTTAGATTTTACAACGCTAAGGAAATGTGCGAGAACGAACGCTCAAGGGATTTACTTATTCTGGGCGCCTAAATGTATAATGAGTAACAATCCTTATTACAACGGCAGAACGATTCAAACCCCAGACAGTGGTTGCCAGAAATGGAGTCTAAAAAGTTAAGTCTAATATTCTGTTTTTTCTTTACTAATTCGTTTTTTCTCTTTTCAGGTATTATATTAATTTTCTAATCTCTACCTTTCTTTGTTTCAGGGGTATTGCTGGCGCAATCAATTCGGTCAAGGATTCCCAATACATGGAGGAATATAAAATTCGGCTAAATTATCTTCAGAGAGGGAATTATAGTATATAGTGATTTAGTTGTGACTAGTGTTAAAGTTTAGTGTAGTATATAGTCGTAATGTCATGTCGCTCGACAGGATTAGTGCTGGAGATGTTGTGCATGGAATACACCAATTCGTACTCCTTTTAAATTCTCTACTTCGTATAGGTTTTGGCCAATTGCTTTTATTATTAGACATTTAAGCCACGGCTTAAAAAGTTTGGTATTAATACCTTTGGTAAAGCTGCTTTGAACGAAGTTTTTTCGGAATACTTCTTGTCCCGGCTTAAGGCTTTGCTTTCATCATTTTTTAGTTCCCGTTCGACTTCCTCGAAATTATGTGCGACTTCCTCGAACTTATGTTCGACTTCTTCAAACTTCTGCCCCATTTCCTCGATTTTTTCTTCAACGTTTTCGAATTTATCGTTCACTTGAATCTCCATATTGCCCACAACTTCAGATTTCTTACAGTTTCTCATTTGTAGCATTTGATGTTTCCTGAATATTTCTAGAATTCTTACTTAATTTATCGTCCATAATTCTAGAATTCTCGCCAAATTTCTTTTCAAGTTTTTCGTCCATAATTCTAGAATTCTCACCAAATTTCTCATTCATAATTCTAGAATTTTCACCAAATTTCTTTTCCAGTTTGTCGTTAATTTTTCGAGAATTTTCGCTCAATTTCTCTTACATAATTCTAGAATTCTCACCAAATTTCTCGTACATAATTCTAGAATTATCGTCAAATTTGGCCATCATGGCAGCAAACATTGTAGAAACATCTACATTACCAGTTACTTCTTTTGCACAAACCTCCATTGATATTTGTCAATGTTGAAGTTTCGGCGTTTAAATTCTTCTATTAATCGCCTCAGCAGCTCTACCTTATTACCAGCTGTCGGTTGATCCAATTTACTCAACTCCTTTTTTAGTTGTTCAGCTTTGAGTTCTTCAAACTTCGTCGTTGTCCTTAATTCGTAATCCCACTTCTGACACCAATGTTACGAATTTCCTTATTCGTCCTTTTTGCGTTGTTTTATTCCCAATAATAAACCAAGGTTCGTTTTAAATTACGATAATTACAACGGTTTAACTTCCTTTTATTTTACTAATATATTCCCAATAATAAACCAAGGTTCGTTTTAAATTACGATAATTACTACGGTTTAACTTCCTTTTATTTTACTAATATAGTACAACAGTTTACTTTATTTATAACACTTTAACAAGTCTTGTATTTTACTGTCAATTCGCGTTGCTTACTTTACGGGGTTTAATCACAAACTGAACTCTCTATTCGAAAGACCTCCGCTATTTATACCAACTCACCATACTCAAATGAAGGTATATCTAGCGAATTCAAGAACCTTCTAGACGTTGTTGTTGTTGCTTATCTTTGTAGAACAATCTCGAATGGCGGAGAATTATCTTTACTGAGGTGAATTCATGCTACTGGTTTAGCGAGCTGGTACGTTGTTACAATGCATACTTTCAGGCGCAGCACTAACCGCCTGTTATTTACATACTGTTAGTAGTCATTAACAGCAAGCAAAAGCTTTTACTTATTCGTAACAATATTTATGTATATTATTCTTTGGCTATTACAAAATATAGATATGTAGACAAAATATACTATAGACGTATTATAAATATACTATAAACATATTCATTGTTTGTATATTTCTTTAGAATTTATGAATTAGTAATATTATAACACAAAAAATTTTAAATTTAGTCAGCCCATTATTTCTTTTTTAACAGGGTTTCAATTATACTTGAGATTATTTTAAATTTAAACTTATGGTTTAAGTTATAATAGATAGGAATATTTAGTTTGTAATTTAATATATAATCATCACATATGTGTTTTAAAATTAAAAACTAAAACTGGCAGGATTTTACTTCAACCTGCTTATGTGGTGAGTAGTAAAATATATTTAGAAATTAAAACTAACAGGATTCTCGTTCCACCTGATGAAATCTAATTACCATTAAAATATAAGTTGAAATGAAAAATTAAATATTTGTTTTGTTTGCGAGGTTCCGCTGCCGGTCTTTTGCATATTGGAACCATTTTTTGGTGACAGCAATAAAGTCGCTGATCCCCGCGCTGGGAAATTTGTCAATTGTAAATTCTGTATTAAAAAATTAATGAGACGTAATGATCAGAAATTCAAAGTCAAATTTAAAATTGTTTACCTTTTATTATATTCTGTAACAACCCTTTTAGGTAACGGTCGCGGAAGTGGCACGATGGTGTCAGCTGCGGCTCAACTCGCCGGAAATGGGGGGTTCTTCTTCCACTAGGTTGTTTACATAAATTTCTCGTGCCATAATAAAATAAGAATTAGAGCAAAACACTAAACTAAACTGGAAACAAAGGATATGGAGAGACAGGAAATGAATGGAAATAAAGGTTAGGGATATGGACGTTCATCGAAATCTTTGAAATACATTATGACACCGGGATTTTCAGATCGGAGAAGGATCCGGATGACATGTCCTTCAGGCGGCCCACCCCTGTATGACTTTTGCATTCATCCATGGTATCAACTTCGCCTCTGAGTTCTAGGTTGATACCCCAAACTGGAATTCACCTAACTACAAATACCCGTTACATCTTCAGCCTCTCAATTTAAACATTAATGCATGATTATTTCATTTAACAAATCAACAAATTTAACATAGATTTTATTGATTTAGACATATTTTAACACTATAATACACTTAAACAAATTATTTTGTACACAAACGTAATAAATCACTCATAATTCTTCTCGAAATTATGTTTGGTAATCAATATATTATTTAATGAATTAAGTAAAAATTGTGTTTTTTTTATTTAATTTAATGTTTTTAGTTTTATATATTTTTTTTATTATCTATTTAGGTTGATCAATTTCAAATTATATGTGTGGTTTAAATTTTTCAAAGGAATAAATTCCTTTGTTCTTTTACTTAAAAGGAAAATGAGCTAAGTTTCCTACTACCTAAATTTTGTTCTTTTTTGGTTTCTTTTTCAATATTTTTTTTGAATTTTTCATTTCGATTCTAATATTATTACACATATTTATTCCTTTTTTTGTTTTACGTAGTTACATGGATTACGTTTTCATCGAAACTAAGTTATGTAATTAGAACTTGGTTATGTTGTTTTTAGGATAACATTCAGATTTTTTTTTGTTTCAAATTATAGAATTATATTTATTATTATATTTATTTATTCTTTTATTATTATTATTTAAATATGTATTTTGTTTTTAATAATCAAATCCCTATTTTGTGGGCTTTGTCATGTATTAATTGCATTTTATGCGTTTTCAAACTTCAAATATTTTTTGCTACACTAATACATATACATCTACTTGGACAATTTCTACTTTGAGGTTAGTTCTACCGCATGTGATTTTCCTCGTTTTTTTTCTTTAATTGTTTCTCTTAATTTTTACTATTTCTTTTGTTTTAAATTTCACAATATTCGTTTTCTTTTCCTGTATATACACTTTTTTCTACTTTAGCACTTTTTCCTTTCTATAGGTTCTGGCAACCCTTCAAATGATGGCCTTACCTCCACTCGCCGAAACAGTTGTATCACTGGTGGTAAGATGGTACACGGGGTTTGGTCACCACTAACCCGTCGATTTTCCGCGGTCCAGCACCAAAATGTGACAAGCGGTTTCCTCGGAGTTACCGATAAATTTGTCGGTTGTTGGTTTTTCAAGGCTATCTCGGTATTCAAATTCCACGGATCGGAACAGATGGCGTTTCCCAGGATAAATCGAAACAACTCTAATGTATAAAAAAAACCAAAGCTCCGTAAGAAAAAGGATTTAACAGCGAAAAGCAATCATGTTCTAACGTATAATGACGATGGATATTATTTTCCAATTAACTTCGTTTCGCTTACCTTAGAAAGTGTGAAAAATAAACTCGGCGCCAAAAAAAAATGCAATATGGTGTAAATTATTTCCGCTTTATTTTCTAAAATATATAAGGAAACCATTAAGACCACGTAATCATTGCACTAAATAACTATTCCGTCGGATTTAAATTATTTTTTTTCCCTTACTTTGCACTTTACTTTTATCTAACACTACACGTCTGGTAACTCAGTAGGTTTCAATCCAATTGGATGAGTTAGATTCTAACCTAATTAGAACCCGCATGTAGTTGTAAGCAACCCTGTTTCAACATTACAACATTGCCATATGGTACACACATTGTGAATGGGCAATGTGTCATCAAGCATTTTGACAATTATAGTGTGTTGAGACAAAATCATATGAATAAACCAAAGCCAACAGACAACAGCGGAAAAAGAAACAAATTAATTTCCCCAAAATTCCAAATTAATTTCACCAATTAATTTAAAAAATTTAACCGATGTGTAGCCATCACAAAGCCTGCATTTTATACGCAGCCCGTGAAGTGTAAAATGTAGGGGAAAGGAGCAAGCAGGTATGTAAGTTCGTATACAAACAAAAACATTTGGACAAACATCGTTTTTTTTCAGTTCCAGACAGTCGCCACTGCTGCTCCTTGTGCTGTCATAGATATGCAAACATACTCACTGAGGGAATACGGCTCCTTGTGTCTACCAATACCGGAGCGAGCACAGTATGCATTTTGTGTCGTTGGCAGTGTGGTTGCCGGCCGGAGAAAGTTGTATACATCAACGTTGATCGTAGTTGTCGTACATAGATATCCCCATATGTATGTATGTAGTGAGACAGTGGATAATAACAAACCGTGTTCCGTGGTCACCACCATATAAGACCGAGTCAGTTCAGTAACAGGGAACAGTGAGCATCTTGTGAGCCAGACACGAGTTGGTAATCTATTCGGGATTCATGTGAACTTTCACAATATTTTGAAAACTCTCTATTTTCGTTGCCATTGCAGGTAGATGTGTTCGTCATGGTGAATGTTAGGGTTGTTTGGAGTTGTAGTGTTGCAGTCGAGCAAAAGCAAATTTAGATTTTACAACGCTAAGGAAATGTGCGAGAACGAACGCTCAAGGGATTTACTTATTCTGGGCGCCTAAATGTATAATGAGTAACAATCCTTATTACAACGGCAGAACGATTCAAACCCCAGACAGTGGTTGCCAGAAATGGAGTCTAAAAAGTTAAGTCTAATATTCTGTTTTTTCTTTACTAATTCGTTTTTTCTCTTTTCAGGTATTATATTAATTTTCTAATCTCTACCTTTCTTTGTTTCAGGGGTATTGCTGGCGCAATCAATTCGGTCAAGGATTCCCAATACATGGAGGAATATAAAATTCGGCTAAATTATCTTCAGAGAGGGAATTATAGTATATAGTGATTTAGTTGTGACTAGTGTTAAAGTTTAGTGTAGTATATAGTCGTAATGTCATGTCGCTCGACAGGATTAGTGCTGGAGATGTTGTGCATGGAATACACCAATTCGTACTCCTTTTAAATTCTCTACTTCGTATAGGTTTTGGCCAATTGCTTTTATTATTCGACATTTAAGCCACGGCTTAAAAAGTTTGGTATTAATACCTTTGGTAAAGCTGCTTTGAACGAAGTTTTTTCGGAATACTTCTTGTCTTAAAGGTTACATGTATACTTCGCTTGTTGTATGACCTTATATTTTTCTCATAAGCGTCATGCAATTTTTTTCACCTTTTGGTGTATTAGTTGCATTTGCACCAATTGTCCTAAGAATTTCATACGCTTGAGCATGTGTTATCATTTGATATCCCATAAGAGCAAAGTAAGGTGTAATACCGGTCGATGAATGAACTGTTGAACGCAGTGAGCACTCAATTTTAGATAGATTTTCGTCCCACTTGGAGTGATCGGACTGCAGGTAGCTTCTAATACTACTCAATATTGTCTGATTAACCCTTTCACTTGCATTTGCCTGTGGGGAATGGATGGCAGTTCTAAGATGTTTTATTCCATACAGTTTCAATAATTCTTGGAATGATTCAGAAGTAAATTAAAAAAAATAAATAAATGGTTTCCCATTACATCCCATGAAGGGACCGGGGAGAACTTCTCACAATCACTGAGCTGTGCGCTTTCCAGTTTTCACTCACTGATTGGGACCTACAGTTTTACACCGATTCCGAACGGTATTTTGAGAAGCTTTTTCATGGCTATATACTCGATAGTGTCGCCGTCACTATGCGAGGTGACCGCCGCCGAAAGAATTTTTTTTTTAAGGTGGTCAGAGCAGGGATCGAACCCAGGATCTCATGTACAAGAGCCGCGCACACTAACCATTGCACCACCGGCGGCCCATTATCTGAATGTAAGACCTCAGGTACACCGAATTTGTTGAAAATCTCATCCACGAGGAATTTATTGATAATTTTTGTATACTACCCCTTCACGCACCTTTAGGTCAGGTAGTTTCTCCTTATTTTGCTCAACTGTGTCGACAAGCGCTAAGTATTGTTCTTCTTTAAATGCATTCAAGTTGAAATTTATCAGAGTTGGTCTTTCTATCGTTATTTCCTCCATATCTAATCTTGACAACATGTCAGGGACATCGTTTTTGGTACCCTTTCTGTGTTCAATGGAGAACTTGTAGCCCTGGAGCTTTAAACTCCAGCGAGCCAAACGTCCATTCAGGTCTTGTTGTCGCTTCAACCATTGATGACTAGAATGATCAGTTATCATGGTGAACTCCATTAATTCGACGTACTGGCGAAACTTTTCTATTGCCAGGACTACAGCTAAACACTCTTTCTCAGTCGTGGAATAATTTTTCTGTGCTGTGTTTAATTTTTTTTTAAAAAATATTCGATTGGATGCTCACCATTAACATTACTTACTTACTTATTCGGTCTCGGACAACCCCGGGGGGTCAGGGACCTTACAAAACGAAGATAACATATTTCGCCAACCAGTTCCATCTTTTGCTTTATTTCTCCAGTTGGCAATACCAAGTGTACGCAGGGATTCGTCAACCTGATCACTCCAGCGGAGTCTTGGTCTTCCTATTTTTCGTCTTCCTTCGAGTTCGGTTTCGAAAACCCTTCGCGCTGGTTCATCTTCATCCATTCTACTGCCATGGCCTAGCCAGCGCAATCGCGTTATCTTGATTCGCTTAACTATGTCAATGTCAGGATAAAGCTCATACAGCTCATGATTCATGCGTCGCCGATACTCGCCCTTGTGCACTATAGGGCCATAAATTTTTCGGAGTATTTTTCTCTCGAAGACTCCTACAGATGTTTCGTCTGCTTGCGATAATACCCAGGATTCTGCACCATAAAGCAAGGCAGGTTGTATTAGAGTCTGGTATAATTGGACTTTTGTTACTCGAGAGAGGGCCTTATCTCTAAAGTGCTTGCTTAGCCCAAAATAACATCTATTCGCAAGCACAATTCTCCGCGTGAGCTCAAGGCTGACGTTGTTGTTTTTGTTCACGGCAGATCCGAGGTATATAAATTCGTCCACTACCTCGAAGTTATAACGGTTATCAACGTTCACGCTTTGGTCTAATCGCGTGGAGGCCCTGTTCATTGAAACCATTAATTTTGTCTTGTCCTCATTTACCGTCAGACCTCATTTACTCACTTTTGCTGACTCCTTCTCATTTCTCGAAAAAACCGCAGTAACTTCTCTAATTGTGCCACCAATGATATCTATATCATCAGCATACGCGAGCAGCATGTGCTTTTGCTGCTGATGGTTTTATTAAGATGTTAAAGAGATCGCACGATAGGGTGTCGAATTGCCTGAGGCTCGCTTAGTTTCGAAAGGTTAGGTAAGCTCAGACATTGCTTCATAGAGTTTCTCCCGTATCGGACTATCGAAGACCGCTTTATAATCGACAAATATATGATAGGTGTCGATTTGTTTTTCCTGTGTATCTCCAAGATTTTACGTAGCGTGGAAATCTGATCAGTTGTCGACTTTCCAGGCCTAAAGCCACACTGGTATGGTCCAATCAGGTCAGCGATAATTGGTTTTAGTCTTTGGCTCATTATACTTGATAGAACCTTATATGCTATGGATAAAAGGCTTATTCCACGGTAGTTGGCACAGATACTCGGGTCACATTTTTTAAATATGGGACATAGTACACTGAGACTCCAATCGCCGGGCATGCATTCATCTAACCAAATTTTGCTAATGAGCTGATGCATGCACCTTATCAGCTCATCGCTGCCAGCCTTCAACAGCTCCGCCGGTAATCCATCGGCTTCTGCGGCTTTGTTGTTCTTAAGCCGGGAAATAGCTGTTCTGACCTCGTCTTGGTTAGGAGGGGGGCAATCGACGTCGTCGTCCATATTGTGATCGATTGTCCCATCGTCATTGGATATCTCAGGTACTATTAGCGCGGAGAAACGCTCTCTCCATATTCCCAACATGCTCTGCACATCTGCGACGAGATTTCCGTCCTTGTCTTTACAGAAGGGGGCCCTAAACCATGTCCATTAGTTCCGTTTTTGACTTTTTGGTAGAATTTTCGGGCTTCGTTCTTCCTTCTGTATGTCTCAATTTTCTCACTCTCGCGCTTTCTCCACTGCCGTTTTGTACGCCTAAAGAGACGGTTTACCTCCTTTCTTTTCTCCCTTACCGCTCAGTTGCAGCTCGCGTTGCAATTGACTGAAGCATTACCATACGTGCAGCGTTCTTTTCGTCATTTGCTATGCGACACTCTTCATCGTACCACGGTTTATTGCGAAGCGGTTTTTCGAAACCAAGTACGGTTGTTGCGGCAGTTTTTATAGAGTCGGAAATGGGTTTCCACTGCGCATCAGGATCGTCATCGGGAGGGGGTGGGTTCTGTGCCAAAAGTTGCGAGAGCTTCCTTGAGTAGGCTGTGGCTACCTCTGGTAATTGCAGCTTTCCGATGTCCAGCTTCCTCTGCGTCTGGTTTCGTACGATTGTCGCTCTACTTAATCTTGTGCGAACCTTTGCTGCTACCAGGTAGTGATCAGAATCGATGTTAGCACCTCTGATCAACCGTACGTCCATTACACTGGATGAGTGCCTTCCATCAATTACCACGTGATCAATTTGGTTCTTAGTTCTTTGATCAGGGGATACCCAAGTAGCCTTGTGGATGTCTTTATGCTGGAATCTTGTACCACTAACGACCATGTTTTTTGCCGCGGCAAAGTCAATCAGTCTCATACCGTTGTCGGAACTGTCAGCATGTAGACTGAAATTGCCAATAGTTGGATGAAACACATTCTCCCTTCCTACTTTGGCATTAAAATCTCCTAGTACAATCTTAATGTCATGGCCAGGGCAGCGGTCATACGTTTCCTCTAGGAGCTCATAGAATATGTCTTTGGCATCATCATCTTCCTCTTCTGTCGGGGCATGCACACAAATTAGGGAAATATAAAAATATTTCGCTTTTATGCGGATTGTGGCTATTCCTTCACTCACAGGATTGAACCTAGAGACTAGATGTCGCAGTCCTTTGCCAACTACAAATCCGCAACCAAATTCATTTGCAACTGTAGTATATATCGCAGTTTCTTTTTCTTGTGCAGCCATGTCCTGTCCATCGCATTTCCTGGATAGCGGTAATGTCAGCCTTATAACTTTCGAGGACATCTGCCAGTTGGATACTTGCACCGGATCTATATACAGTTCTTACATTCCAAGTGCATATCCGTAAATCGTGGTCCTTATAACGTTTGCGGGGGTCGTTAACAAATAGGGGTTGTTTATGTTTTCTTTTTCGTTTCTGTATAGTCACTGCCATTATGAACGGTGGCGGGAGGCAAACCCAGCCCACCGTGTTTTTGCATTTTACCTACTGCCAGGATATTTGATTGCAGTCGCCCATTATGGATCAGACGCTGACCATTATCGTTATCTCTCTGAAAAAGGACGGCTCCTATGCCTACATTTGAGGCATCGCATTGTATGAAAAATGGCCGGTCAAAATCTGAGCTTGTTAACACAGGACTTGATACTAACCGATGTTTCAACTCTTCAAAAGATTGTAGGGCATTATTTGTCATCTCAAACTTTGGTGATTTTTTTAGTGTGTCGGTTAGCGGTGCGGTCAGCGTTGAAAAGTCGTGTATAAACTGACGGTACCAACCTACAGTACCTAAGAATTTGCGTACATCTTTTGTATTCTTCGGTGGTTTTATTCTCACTATAGCCTCCAGTTTACCTGCGTCTGGTTTCAGCTTTCCACCTCCCACAATGTATCCGAGGTATTTTAATTCTTTGTAGCAGAAGATTAGCGTTCTCCAAGATTATATTCTGCTCATATGTAAGATTATGAAGTTTTGGCTTACCTTCAACCGCATTGGTTGTTATTTCGGCAATCGATAAATCATTATCCATAGCAATTAGAATTCCAAAGTTTTTCCAAAAGTCACACCCTAATATTAAATCTGGCCTCAAATTTGGCAAAAGATAGAATATCATGTTTTGCTTTTTATTGCCGCATTGAACTAAAAGATTCAATTTTCCTATGATAAGGTGGTTTTAGACATCTGCAGTTTTTATGGTCGATTTGAAATCAAGTATTCTTGCATTTATTTTACCTGCGTGCTCTAAACAATTTCGACCTAAGCAGCTAATGGAAGCGCCACTGTCCATAAGACCTTTGAAACATATATCGTTCAGCTTCACTTCCATGTTCGGTCTGGCGTCGTGTGGATGCGATTTCTTTGCGTTCTCTTTTCCGTCTCTTGCTTCCTGCTCTTGCTTTCGCCACATTTCTACCTGGGACAAAATCTTTAAATATCTCCTCTCTTTTTTTGTTGTATTTTGCCAGTCTTTCCTCGTAGGGTATAAGTTTCATCAGCGTATTCTCCGATAGTCGTGTATTTTTGCTTTTGATTAATTGTTTAGGGTTGTTTTTCTTTACCACATGCATATCTTTAACGCTCGTATTTTGATTTTGCAGCAAACGTCATCATATTTTATATGTTCTTTATCTGTTATGTCATCCTGATCATTTTCTGACAAATGAGTGTCCGTGTTGTTTGCAGTTCCAGCATACTAATTGTTTTGCAGGGGTTGTTTTTAGTTTAATCGCCTCTACCTGAAAATGTTCTACTTCGTCGGATGGTGGTTGATCAAACTCGACTTCATTCACTCGTCTTGGGTTGTTAAACTGGTGCCTATAGGAGGGTCTTTTGGCAAGATTTCTCTCTGCTCTTTCACAGACTTCTACCAATTCGTCTATGCTTTGAATGTCCATAGGGAAAACCAGTTGTACCAATCCGTCTTTCAAATTGTCTTTATGATGCGCACAAGCTCATATTCTGGTATTGGCATACGCATCTGTTTTCTGAGTTTTACAATCTCAGATATGTACGTGTCAGCAGACTCATTTTGGTTTTGTCGTCTTTCCATAACGTGACGCTGAATTTCAAAATCACTTTCGAAATTGCTAAATTTTTTTATGATGGTATTTCAAATGGTCCCATTGGCAGTGTGGATTTTGATGACGGAAATCCCATAACCAAATGTTGGCATTTCCCGCTAATAGGTGGTGAAAACCTTTCATGAAAATGTCCAAAGGACAATTGTAATCAATCCGCAGTGACGAAATACGAAGTCCTCTATGCTATAGGTTTTATTTGTTGGGACTAATTTAATTCCTTTAATTCCTTTTGAAGCTGGTGTGGTGAGTTGGTATTGTATTGAAAAGGAGTAGTGTGTGCAGCATCCTGTATGCGTGGTTCGTTCGTTCGCTCGTTCAATGGTCGTTGGTGTTGGTGAGGTGGTTGATCGTTATGGCGTGGTATTTGATAATTTTGTTGGTAGGTTTGATATTGAAAACGTTGTGGTTGATAGGGTTGTAAGTAGTTTTGTTGTTGTCCTGTATATGGCTGTTCGTGTAGATTATTCGTCCTGTTTTGAGTTTCATATGTATTATTGTTATTATTTCTGTCAGCCAGGCTATTGTTTGTGGAGTTTATTCGCTCAGACATTAATGATTGCCGAACAATTCTGGGTATCATTTCCGACAAATTTCGTTCTATATTTCGCATTATGTTTGCTTCCTCTGCGCCCACTGAGGCTCCAACATAATCTCTGAGACTTAATCCGTCAAAGTTTATTGGCATATCAGGATGTACAGTCTCACGCAGTGTTCTTTGATTTTGTAAATTCGACATTCTTTCGTATTCGTCTCTTATCCCTTGTGCTGTTAGACTGCTGTAAGTAGGAGTTGTTATGGTGCTCGGCTCAACAGGTGATGATGATGCAGGTAGTCCTATTCGTGGTGGAAACTGTATGGACAGTAACGGAGTAACTCCGTTTGGTATTACTGTCTGGTTTAAAGCAGATGTCAATGGAGGTGAACTGGATGTTGTATTGTTTATTGTATTTGCAGTATTAGTCGTACTTGTGGTAGTAGTTGCTAAATGTAAATTGTTGGGCATGTTTGCAGAATTTCTCGCTGCGATTCGTTTCGATTTCCTGGATGGTAGTCTATTGGGCATACTATAGGAAGGGACTAATTTTAATCAACCCTTTTAGAATATAAAATCGAGCAGATGTTCTTTTTCTTTTGGCTAACTAAACAAAATTTATTAAATGCTATGGGAGTATCAATAGGGAATGTAGAATTGGCAACTGGAAATTTTAATCGGTGGACTACAGTCTGTAGTCACTAGATGTAACGTTTAAACGCTCTTCGCTAATAACTAAATGTGTCGAATATAAAAAAAAATACATATATATCCAAACGAGATGTCTTACTTATCTTTATTGTATTTTTTCGTGAGGATTGCTAATAAGAGATAATTTTATGATGAATTAAGAAATTTTAATGTAGATTGTTGAATTGATTTTCGGATTAGTATATAAGACAAAACATCTACTAACGATGATTAGTTTACTAATTTGTTGTACCAATAAATGTTTCTACGTATTTATTTATATTTGTTTTCTTTTCGTTTTCAGATATAACTTGTACAAATATGGCTGAAGATTTCTGTAACGGCTAATAAAAAGTTGGGTAGTATGATATTAAGATGTGCAATCCCGTTTCAGCAAGAAACATGTGTGTTTGTATTCCAAATACTATTTTTTTCTAATTTTAAATACTAGAAAAGTTAATATATTGATTACCATCTTGTAATAAATTTAATAATATGTTTGCAATAAAAGATAGGCTAATCTGGTTTGTATTCAAGTATATAAGACATTGATGAGGGGATATACGAAAACACAAAACAAACAAACATAAAATAAACCAATGTGAAATAATTCTTACCATGACTCAGATCAAGAAGCTAATGAACACATAACTTTATAGTCTTTAGGTTCATGACTTCTGATTTGGTCATGATTCAAACAATTCGGAACACAGGCATGGTTTTTTTATAAACCTTCCGGGATATCCAACAACCTTAACAATTCTAGAACTGAGTATATAGGCATCTTGATGATGCCTTAACGTTGGGCGCCAAAATGTAACAACCCTTTTAGGTAATGGTCGCGGAAGTGGCACGATGGTGTCAGCTGCGGCTCAACTCGCCGGAAATGGGGGGGTTCTTCTTCCACTAGGTTGTTTACATTAATTTCTCGTCCCATAATAAAAAAAGAATTAGAGCAAAACACTAAACTACACTGGAAACAAAGGATATGGAGAGACAGGAAATGAATGGAAATAAAGGTTAGGGATATGGACGTTCATCGAAATCTTTGAAATACATTATGACACGGGGATTTTCAGATCGGAGAAGGACCCGGATGATATGTCCTTCAGGCGGCCCACCCCTGTATGACTTTTGCAGTCATCCATGGTATCAACTTCGCCTCTGAGTTCTAGGTTGATACCTCAAACTGGAATTCACCTAACTTCAAATACCCGTTACATCTTCAGCCTTTCAATTTAAACATTAATGCATGATTATTTCATTTAACAAATCAACAAATTTAACATAGTTTTTATTGATTTAGACATATTTTAACACTATAATACACTTAAACAAATTATTTTGTACACAAACGTAATAAATCACTCATAATTCTACTCCAAATTATGTTTGGTAATCAATAAATTATTTAATGAATTAAGTAAAAATTACGATTTTTTTTTATTTAATTTAATGTTTTTAGTTTTAAATATTTTTTTTATTATCTATTTAGGTTGACCAATTTCAAATTATATGTGTGGTTTAAATTTTTCAAAGGAATAAATTCCTTCGTTCTTTTACTTAAAAGGAAAATGAGCTCAGCTTCCTACTACCTAAATTTTGTTCTTTTTTATTTATATTTTTTTGAATTTTTCATTTCGATTCTAATATTATTACACATATTTATTCCTTTTTTTGTTTTACATAGTTACATGGATTACGTTTTCATCGAAACTAAGTTATGTAATTAGAACGTGGTTATGTTGTTTTTAGGATAACATTCAGATTTTTTTTTGTTTCAAATTATAGAATTATATTTATTATTATATTTATTTATTCTTTTATTATTATTATTTAAATATGTATTTTGTTTTTAATAATCAAATCCCTATTTTGTGGGCTTGGTCATGTATTAATTGCATTTTATGCGTTTTCAAACTTCAAATATTTTTTGCTACACTAATACATATACATCTACTTGGACAATTTCTACTTTGAGGTTAGTTCTACCGCATGTGATTTTCCTCGTTTTTTTTCTTTAATTTTTTCTCTTAATTTTTACTATTTCTTTTGTTTTAAATTTCACAATATTCGTTTTCTTTTCCTGTATATACACTTTTTTCTACTTTAGCACTTTTTCCTTTCTATAGGTTATGGCAACCCTTCAAATGTTGGCCTTACCTCCACTCGCCGAAACAGTTGTATCACTGGTGGTAAGATGGTACACGGGGTTTGGTCACCACTAACCCGTCGATTTTCCGCGGTCCAGCACCAAAATGTGACAAGCGGTTTCCTCGGAGTTACCGATAAATATGTCGGTAGTTGGTTTTTTCAAGGCTATCTCGGTATTCAAATTCCACGGATCGGAACAGATGGCGTTTCCCAGGATAAATCGAAACAACTCTAATGTATAAAAAAAAACCAAAGCTCCGTAAGAAAAAGGATTTAACAGCGAAAAGCAATCATGTTCTAACGTATAATGACGATGGATATTATTTTCCAATTAACTTCGTTTCGCTTACCTTAGAAAGTGTGAAAAATAAACTCGGCGCCAAAAAAAATGCAATATGGTATAAATTATTTCCGCTTTATTTTCTAAAATATATAAGGAAACCATTAAGACCAGGTAATCATTGCACTAAATAACTATTCCGTCGGATTTAATTTTTATTTTTATTTCCCTTACTTTGCACTTTACTTTTATCTAACACTACACGTCTGGTAACTCAGTAGGTTTCAATCCAATTGGACGAGTTAGATTCTAACCTAATTAGAACCCGCATGTAGTTGTAAGCAACCCTGTTTCCACATTACAACATTGCCATATGGTAACCTTTGGCCACCAGATGTCATCTTAGTACACACATTGTGAATGGGCAATGTGTCATCAAGCATTTTGACAATTATAGTGTGTTGAGACAAAATGATATGAATAAACAAAGCCAACAGCGGAAATAGAAAATTATTAATTTCCCCAAAATTCCAAATTAATTTCTCCAATTAATTTCAAAAATGTAACCGATGTGTAGCCATCACAGTTCATTACCGTTAAGGCATGTACAGGTGTATTGCATGGTGACCAAACAAGAAAAACAGAATGCTACTTGGTCTACAAGTACAACTTTAACACAAGTCCGTACGTATTTTTCTATGAATGTATCCGTTATTCCGTTCAATATCCCTTTCTAAATAATAAAAGGTAAGATAATGTTATTTTGACTTAAAAAATATAGATTCCGACATTTTATACCAAAGCATTTTCAACGTCTTCTGTCTTGACTTGTTCATCCAATTCTAGAAAAGACTCTGCGGAAGATCGTGAAATGGGAAGGGAATCCTTAGATTTAGTTTTTGCACTGTTGCTGGTGTAAATAGTCTTCAGCTGTTCAATTTCTCGGCGCATGCAGTTGTCCTCCTGCCGTAAATACTTGAGTTCTTTCAGCGTAGCTTTTAAGAGATTGTTGTTTTGCATGAGGATTGCATTTATGGCAAATGTTGGTTGTGTTTTAGTTTATCAGTGCCAGGGAAACATACTTTATGTTGATAATAGATGCCTCTGATGGTGCACTTAGTACAGCTACTGTACCCAGAATGTGTTTTCACGCCTAAATAAATTGTAGTTTGTTAATGTTTGAGTGCATAAAAACAATTAATTTTTTTTACAATTACCTAAAATAAGTGATCCCGCAGGCGCATCACAAAGAAATGATCTGATTTCCACTCGTATACTGTTGCCTTTATATATTGTTACGAATAAGTAAAAGCTTTTGCTTACTGTTAATGACTCTACTAGCAGTACGTAAATAACAGGCGGTTAGTGCTGCGCCTGAAAGTATGCATTGTAACAACTTACCAGCTCGATAAACCAGTAGCATGAATTCACCTCAGTAAAGATAACTCTCCACCATTCGAGATTGTTCTACAAAGATAAGCAACAACAACAACATCCAGATTCTAGAACGTTCTTGAATTCGCTAGATACACCTTCATTTGAGTATGGTGAGTTGGTATAAATAGCGGAGGTCTTTGGAGTGGAGAGTTCAGTTTGTGATTAAACCTCGTAAAGTAAGCAACGCGAATAGTTAGTAAAATATAAGACTTTTTAAAGTGTTATAAATAAAGTAAACTGTTGTACTATATATGTAAAATAAAAGGAAGTGAAACCGTTGTAATTATCGTAATTTAAAACGAACCTTGTTTTATTATTGGGAATAAAACAACGCAAAAAGGACGAATAAGGAAATTCGTAACATTGGTGTCAGAAGTGAAATTACGAATTAAGGACAACGATGAAGTTTGAAGAACTCAAAGTTGAACAACTAAAAAAGGAGTTGAGTAAATTGGATCAACCGACAGCCGGTAATAAGGTAGAGCTGCAGAGGCGATTAATAGATGAATTTAAACGCCAAAACATCGACATTGACACGTATCAGTTCGAGTGCAAAGACGAAATGGAGGTTTGTGCAAAAAAATCAATTGGTAATGTAGATGTTTCTACAATGTTGGCCAAATTGGACGAAAAATTTAGTGAAAATTCTGGAATTATGAACGAGAAATTTGGTGAAAATTCTAGAATTATGCTGGAAACATCAAACGCCACAAACGACAAGCTACATGAAATTTCAGAAGCTATGAATAACATGGAGATACAGGTTAATGATCAATTCGGAAAGGTCGAACAGAAATTCGAGGAATTTCAGCAGAAGATCGAACAGGATGTGGAGGAAAGATTCGCCGAACTGGAAAGAAAGATGAATGGCCTCCAGTTGCAAGAAGGGCCAGTGCGAGTAATTTCTGAAGGCTCTAGTAGATTGAAAGCTCCCAGTTTCGATGGCTCTACACCATTCGACGTTTTTAAATTCCAATTCGAAATGGTCGCAATTAAGATCTTGTGGAACAGCAACGACAAAGCAGTAAAGCTAATTTTAGCACTGAAAGGCAGCGCAGCAGAAGTCCTTCAGAGCATTCCCGTCAGTGCCAGAAACAACTACAAGGATATACTGGCTGCGTTACAACGCAAGTATGGTGGCGATCACAAGGAGGATTTATATCGCATGGAATTAAGAGGCCGAGTGCAAAAGCATAATGAAACACTTCAGGACTTCGCAACCGAGGTAGAACGTTTGGTGTTGATGGCATATCCTGGAGAACCCCAAAATTTCTTAGAGCAATTTAAGATAGAGGCATTTGTTAGGGACATTAACGATCCTGACGTTAGATATGCGGTATTTGCCTCACAAAGAGCTACACTTGTGGAAACAGTTTCATTTGCTTTGGCGAGTGAGACGGCGAGGGTTGTTTCCAGTCAACAGACACATCATGAGTGAAGGGTAGAAACGGAAGGCAAATCAAATGATTTGGAAGGCGCCGTTAGCGAACTAAGAGAAGTGATTCGGATTCTCACGAAAGCGCTATGGCAAGCAACAAAATTGAAAGGTGCCAATCATGGCGAACGTGGCCATATAGGGCGGGACTGTAGAGACCTGAGAAAACGGTCAAGATCTCCAACGATAGCGGCCGATACCGGACGAGTAAATGCCCGTCCACATGTAATCGAGCCTAAACCTGGGATAAAAGAGCAAATTATTGACGTCCGATCCCTGAGAATTGAATCGGACAACGAGTGGTTCACGGCACAGCGAAGTGATCCTGTATTGGCAAAAATCATTTTGGCAAAGAGGATAGACAATTAACGCGGAATGAAATCGCTTCAGAAAGCCCCGTTTTAAAATCATATTTGGCCCAGTGGAATAGCCTGAGATTGCTAGATGGCTGTCTATACCGTGTATGGGAAAGTGAAGATGGTAGAACGGAGAAAAATCTAATTGTGGTACCTGCCTTGAAAGTGAAAGAGATAATTGCAGAATCTCATAATGGTCCGAGTGGTAGGCACCTCGGAAAAGGCAAAACTATGGAGAAACTAAGGGAACGTTTCTATTGGGTTGGTCGTCAAAAAGCTGTATCCGAGTGGATTGCAGGCTGCACCCAGTGCTTGGCAACTAAAGGACCAACGCGGAGGAGTTGCGAACGGAGACATCAGGAGAGCCCAAGTGCTCCCTTCGAGCGAATATACATGAGTGTGGCTGGTCCATATCCAACAAGTAGCTCTGGGAACCAATATGCCCTAGTCGTTATGGACTACTTCAATAAATGGCCCGAGGTGTACGCTATTCCGAATAAAGAAGCGAAAACAATAAGCAAAGCTATCGCGAACAACTGGGTAAGTCGTTTTGGTGTCCCTTTAGAACTGCATACGGAGAAGGGTAGGAATTTTGAATCTGCCATCTTGAAAGAAATATGCGAGAGGAATGGAATTCGTGGTATGAGAACGACACCATTCCGCCCTCGGACTAACGGCACGGTAGAGAGATTTAATCAGGCTCTTGAAGAATATTTGAGCAAGGTCGTCAGTAAGGATATAAAATTCTGGGACGAACGTATACCAAAATTCCTTCTAGCATACCGGTCGGCCACCCAGGATACTATCGCCCGAACACCAGCTAGCGCCGTCTTCGGGACAGAGTTAAAGCTCCCTAGAAATTTGGAGTTTGGCAACTGCCTAACATCCGACAGTGGGGAGAATGATGGTATCCCAGAAGAGCTTAGCGAACTTCACGGGTTTGTTCGCAGCAGAATGAAGTTGGTCAGTAATAAGATGAAAGCCAGGTACGACCAAGCAGCAAAATCCGAAGGATTCCTTGAGGGTCAGCAAGTTTTACTGTTCAACCCACAGCGCCAGAAAGGTTTACCTCCAAAACTTCAGACTCACTGGGAAGGTCCTTACAAGGTTGTCAAACGAATAAATGACGTGGTTTATAGAATCCAGAAAAGTCAAAGTCCAAGAGCTTAAATGAAAGTCGTGCATTTGGAAAGACTAGCCCTGTATGGAAAACGGGGTGTTGAGCCTGCTCGGGACGAACAGGCTTAAATGGGGGGCAGTGCTAAGAATAAATAAAAGCTTTTGCTTGCTGTTAATGACTACTAACAGTATGTAGATAACAGGCGGTTATCCGTAAATCGCGGTTCATATAACGTTTGCGGGGGGTCGTCAACAAATAGGGGTTGTTTATGTTTTCTCTTTCGTTTTTGTATTTTATAAACAATATAAAATACAATTAACTGACGATGCAACTCCAACAGTAAAAGCTCCAGACGAGTTGCATTGAAAATACTGAACAAGTTTCAAAGTTCGTTACACACTTTAGTTAAAAAGGAAATAATCTCAAAAGTAAGTGAGGCCAGAGATTGGGCGCACAACTTGGTCATAATCGAAACATCTGACAGTACTTTAAGAATATGCCTTGATTCGAGACATTTGAATAAATATTTGAAACTTGAGAAATACTTGATACCTACTTTAGATGACATTGCTCCAAAGTTAAATAATGCGAAGTTCTTCAGTGTGTTGGATTTAAAGGAAGGTAGAACTTGACAACGAGTCAAGAATATTATGTAGTTTCAGTCCACCTTTTGGGACTTATCAGTTCAATAGACTTCCATTTGGCCTATGTAGTGCTCCGGAAATATTTCAAAGAAGAAATAAAGAGAACTTCTCTAATATTCCAAACATTATAATATACATAGATGACATCTTGATTTTTGGGAAAACTTAAAATGAACATGATGAAACTTTACACGCCAAATAAATTTCAGTATAAAGTTACAGAGATCGATTACTTGGGTCACAAATTCTCAGGTAGAGGAATTTCGCCTGGTGCTGAAAGAGTGAAAGAAATTTTAAATTTGAAAGATCCGTGTAACAGGAATTACAGAGTTTGTTAAGACTTGTAAATTATATAAGATCATTCGCCCCTAACTTTTCTGAAATTTCTCATCCATCAAGAGAATTATTGAAGATAAATGTTCTTTATTCGTGGCAGAAAAATCATTCTGATACGTTTAATAAAATTAAAACAATGCTAGTTAGCTCTGACGTCTTAAATCTTTTGATGAGAAGCTCCCGACAGGACCCTAGCGGGGGGTTTGGGGGTTAACCCGCCCCACCCCCACCCCCACCTGAAAATATTTTTGGAAAATTGTAATTTAGTTTTTATTCAATTTTGTTAATTGGTAGTGTGTTTATCTATAATTAGTTGAGTTTATTTTTGAAAAGCCAACCAAACTGGATTTACGTTTTCTGTGACTCGGATTCATTTAATTGCAACGCAAATTAAATTTCAGTATCAGTAGAAATTATTTTTTTTTGAGCTGTGCAAAAAAAGATAATATAAATAATTTTTGTATTTATTTTTGGTAAAGTGGTTAGTTGGATAAGAGGGAGTAGAAGACATATATGATAGGTACTTTCAACTAGACGTTTTCATGATGACCTATGGACGCCCAAACATTGCTGTCGTACATGTTAAGACGGTTTAATGCTGTGATCCACAGGTAATTTAATTTTCTTCTGAAAATTCTCGTCAGCAAAATCCAACCAATAATACAGTACCAGCATTACCCACTAATGATAGGAATAGAATAGACCTGGAAAAATTGAAAATTGTAAGGGGACGGATCTCCTTAATTATAGTTATTTATAGAATATTATTTATTCAGTGGCATGGATGAGAAGAAACTTCAGCATCAGTCATCAGCATTAGTCACAGTAGAGCAATACTTCTTGCGATTTAATGCAATAGTATTTATTTATAAGTACTTACTTACTTACTTATCCGGTCTCGGACAACCCCGGGGGGTCAGGGACCTTACAAAACGAAGATAACATATTTCGCCAACCAGTTCGATCTTTTGCTTTATCTCTCCAGTTGGCAATACCAAGTGTACGCAGGGATTCGTCAACCTGATCCCTCCAGCGGAGTCTTGGTCTTCCTATTTTTCGTCTTCCTTCGAGTTCGGTTTCGAAAAGCCTTCGCGCTGGTTCATCTTCATCCATTCTACTGACATGGCCTAGCCAGCGCAATCGCGTTATCTTGATCCGCTTAACTATGTCAATGTCAGGAGAAAGCTCATACAGCTCATGATTCATGCGTCGCCAATACTCGCCGTTGTGCACTATAGGGCCATACATTTTTCGGAGTATTTTTCTCTCGAAGACTCCTACAGATGTTTCGTCTGCTTGCGATAGGACCCAGGATTCTGCGCCATAAAGCAAGACAGGTTGAATGAGAGTCTGGTACAGCTGGACTTTTGTTACTCGAGAGAGGGCTTTATCTCTAAAGTGCTTGCTTAGCCCAAAATAACATCTATTCGCAAGCACAATTCTCCGTTTGATCTCAAGGCTGACGTTGTTGTTTTTGTTCACGGTAGATCCGAGGTATATAAATTCGTCCACTACCTCGAAGTTATAACGGTTATCAACGTTCACGCTTTGGTCTAATCGCGTGGAGGCCCTGCACAGTGCGTTGTCCCAGTACATCGATGGGACAAAAATAGAAGGAGTCGTCCTAGGGTAATAAAATTTGGCACAAGTCCCTAATATAATATAATTAAGAAAATTTCAAAGTATCGACAAAATTGGCCACGCCCATCGCCCACCGCCCATACAAACCGAAATTATTTCTGGCTGTAAAAATTTAACTATTGCCACAAATTTCCTGAAAATCGTTTGAAGAGCATATTTATGCAACACCTTTTAAAAAAAAATCATTTCATCAACATTGACCACGCCCACCGCCCACCGCCCATACAAACCGAAATTATTTTTGGCTGTAAAAATTTAACTATTGCCACAAATTTCATGAAAATCGTTTGAAGAGCATATTTATGCAACACCTTTTAAAAAAAAATCATTTCATCAACATTGACCACGCCCATCGCCCACCGCCCATACAAACCGAAATTATTTTTGGCTGTAAAAATTTAACTATTGCCACAAATTTCATGAAAATCGTTTGAAGAGCATATTTATGCAACACCTTTTAAAAAAAAATCATTTCATCAACATTGACCACGCCCATCGCCCACCGCCCATACAAACCGAAATTATTTTTGGCTGTAAAAATTTAACTATTGCCACAAATTTCCTGAAAATCGTTTGAAGAGCATATTTATGCAACACCTTTTAAAAAAAAATCATTTCATCAACATTGACCATGCCTAAAACAGACCATTCTAAAACATAAAATTTTGACCACTGCTTCCCATACAAGCACAACATGGGCTCGAAATCAATTCAAACTACAAACGTAGTTATAACCTGATATTTTTACCGTATTCATTTTCATGCCATATTTACAACAACTGTCATTTTGAAAAGGTTTCACTTTTATTTTATTTCAATTAATCAGAAGATGAATCATCACAAGTGCTTTCTCCTGACACTTCCATATCAGTACTCTCTACGGTTGTTATAATATATTTCGCTATATCTTCCATATTTCTGTTATTTTTGTTAATTGTTTTGTGCCTGTTCGATGATATTGTAGGATCGGACATTATTAGTAAATGATTCATTAAATCAGTGTTACAGTTTTTTCGAGAATTTTTCCTTGTATGGTTCAATCGAGATTTTCTAATAATTTTATGGGTAGCCTCCAAAGCTTCTTCAGATAAAGAACCTTAAAAAAAGAAATACATTACTTTTTGTAATTTAAAACACTGATTTACAAAAGGTTTACAATTTAATTATTCTATTTGATTCTTTAAACTGTCGTATACTTTTATGATAAGTATGTACATACATACCTATTGGTAAATCAAAGAAACCTATAACATCACATCCATGAACTAGTACTTTGTGTACACTGCTCGGCATGTAATACCATCCATAGTGAATTATATAATTGTTTCTAGTAATTCGTAGAAGTTCCTTGAATGTGTCTTTGTTAATTTCTTTTCCACAACAGAGCACCCTCAGTATTATTCCGAAATTTTCAATGAGATCTCGATTAATTCCGGTAATTTCGGCAGCTAGGTAGCTATTAGAAAAAAATCGACGAGCTGTATTGCCATCGTTGGTAGTGCCCGTTCCGCACTTGACCATGTCTATGAGCAAACCAGTTCTTTTCTGAAATTCGGCCTGTATTCTGGCTTTATTTTCAGAAAATTCTTTTTCATTTTCCTTACCAACACGCCATTTCTTGAAGGGAAGTCGATATGCTATGTGTAAAACACATTCAAAAAACTTTATCCAACAATGTAGCGTTGAAAGACCAAACTTATAGTTATCCACATTAGGAATTTTTTCTACGCTTAATTTGTTCATTTCAGTTGGTCTAGCATTGCAGAAAAAACACCCACTGCAAGAATTTGTCATTGTAAGAATATTTGCAACTGCCCCATCTATCATTGTGCAATGCATTTTGTAGGATATTTCAAAAGTCCTTGTGTCCAAGTCAATAACATCGCACTCAAGACTATTGATTTTCTCCGTTATTTTTTTATATTCATCTTGAACTAATTCCCTACTTTCTTTTGAAAAACAAAATTTTACCGGCCTGCAGTAATTTGTCGATGATAGGGTTGGGTTTGTCCATACATCTTGTCCTGTTGTCAAATCAACCATTCTTAAAAAAGTAAATTTTTAGAAAAAAGGCACACCTATTTATTTACTTAAATACGAACACTTACTTGATCGGTACGAATGCAATGATAAACATAAATTCATCAGTTTGGTCATGATCTGTAAATTGTTGTTTATATCTGCTATGACCAGAACTTCCATCCATACCCCACTTGCATACGAATTCAAATTTGCCCAGGTTTTGCTGTATATCAGAAAGCTCTAAGACTCCCTCTGCTGTTCTGCGCATTATGGACTTCAAATTTACTTCAGCAGAATTTTCGGTAGCCGTCACAATTGGAAGAACTTGTCGTTTTTCTTGTCGCAGTGCATATAAGGAAGGCAAACAATTTGGGTGCACATCATTAATTACTTTACGCAATATATTGTACTTTCTCTCTGAAAGATCTAGGTCCAAATATAATGCTAATGCCTTAGTATTAGATAAACACTTTCGAACTTCGACAGTCTTCAGTTTTTTTGTGGCAAATTCCAGTTCATCCAATGAATATTGAGCGGTGAGTTGAGAAACTTTACGATTCTTAGTTTTTTTTGAAGAGTGCGTAAATTATTTCCTTGGTCTCCCGCGTTTTCCTTTTTTTGTTGGCGAAAGATGTTCACTGTCATTTGTTTGAGTCGTTATTGTAGCTGGAGCTTCAGCTGTTGTATCCATTGCTGTTGAGCTGTTTGGACTCGTGCAACAATTCTATAAGAATTTGTATTTTAATTATGCAACTTCATTTATTAAAACCATTTTAATCTCACCATCTCATCATCACCAAGATCAAAAATATTCCAACTCAACCACTTAGAGTATTTGTTGTTAAAGAAATTTCTATTACATTTACACTCACGCCAGTATTTTGACATTTTACTGTGAAAAAATCGTATATCTCGTAGGAATTTTTTATTGTTACAACAATTGATTCCCAATTTACTTTCAACGAATGCACGTAAAGCAGGTAATTTGTTATTCACAGGTGCTGAAATCCAGCAATCAATTAAATCTGCATTTTTTAAAGACATTTTAAAAGAATAATTATTCGCAATGATCTTATTTAAAACTATTAAACGCACTTCTTTCAGCGTGTAAATGAAACGATAACAAATAAAGTTAAAAGCGAAACTGAAAAAATGGCCTCTCATGCTAACACACGTGTTGTTGCTGCAGCTTCGAGAGTTATTTTTAGCACACAAATAACATTGTTTGTTATTTGCGTTGTATTAGGCTGGCTCACCTTTCAATATTATTTATATTGTTTTTGTTATTATTTTAAATTAAATTTGAAATATTTAATTTAAAAAGATCACAAAAACCAATGGAAATACATGTAATTATATTTCAACTTATATTTATTATATTATAATATTGCTCTTACGAAAACTACAATATTTTTACATGTGACACTCTTGCATAAAATACTGTGATTTTTTTTTTTTTTTGTAGCGTATGTAGGTACGTATTTATTCACCACAGTCTCTACTGGTAGTAAAATTTAATGGCTCTTACTAATATCCAATTTATTTAATTTCGTATTCGATCTCGTGAGGGCTAAAAGTAATTATAGACGTAAAGAAAATATCAAAATTTTCAAACTTGTGGTTCAAAATTTTCAAACAACTGTATACGATCTGAAAGATAACAGAACGTAGTTAAAAAAACAGGAACAAAATTTTAGTCATCTTTTTTTTTTTTTTTATTGCAAGCCACTAAATATCAATATTTTTTTTTACTTTTTCAAAAAAATTTTTGTTTTATCCCATTTCTGTGGAAGGCTCGGATAACTATGATCAGGCGAACCATATATTTTTTTTTAAAACAACGTCATTGGCTACCAGAAAATAAATAACAAATATTAAGATTTGCTAACTTATGATTTTTTATAAATTTTTGTGTTTTAGTCCAAAAGCTACTCACCTACTTTAACGATTTAGCTCATATTTCAATTATATTTTTTTTACAGTTGTGGCTAAAAATATGAACGCAGCTAGCATTTTTTTTAAACGTCGTGACCTCTATTTCTTAAAAAGGTAATACAATTTTACGCATCTTTCGAAAAAAAAAAAATATTGTCCAAAAAAAAATAGCAACATTGAAAATTTTGGCTTTTTGTTTAGCCAAGTTTGAATGCAATTTCTTAGTAGCAAGTATTTTCTACTCAGAAAATAGTTATTTTTTCCGTTTCTTGAATACATTTTCACGAAGAAAAAAAAAAAAGTTAACTCATTTCAATAAAAAACCAAGTTTTTACAGAGATTTTCATTAACACTTTTGGTGCTATTTTCTTCTATTAACTATGCCATAAAATCACCCCAACTTTAGCGCCCTCTGGTGGCTTTGTTTAAAGGCTAAAGTGCACAGTTCTTTCACGTTTATTAAGTTATTATATTCTCAATCTGAAAATAATAATTATTTACTATTTTATACAACTAAAGAAATTTTGTATTTTTGTCCACTGACGAAGCACTGTGCGTCAACAGTGGACGGTGCGCGCTATAGGGCCATGTTAACCGATTTTTTTCGGGCGCAATTCAACGAATTAGGACTGGAGGACATGTGGTTCCAAAAGGACAGAGCAATGGGACACACTGCGCGAGCCACAACCGATATTCTGTCGTTTTGGCGATTTGCACTGGCCCGCAAGATTGCCCGATTTAACCGTTCGACATTTTTTTGTGGGGTTTTTTGAAGTCCCGTGTTTACGTGAACAAGCCCGAGTCCCTGAAAGCCCTCAAGGTCAACATTCGACACAAGTGCGAGAATCTGCCGCACGAAGTTCTCGCCGAAGTGATGAAAAATGCCATAAAACGAGCCCGTAGGGTAATCAATTGTGACGTCTTCCATTTAACCGATATCATATTCTCAACTTAACCAACAAAATTCTAAAGGTTCAAATAAACATAATCAAAAAACAGAATCGAAGTTTTTCATTTAGAAAAAAAATGATAGCCAAACAACATCGGATGACTTCTTTTGAAACACCTTGTATATAGATAGATAGATATTGGTTACAGGCGCTCCACCTAGAAAACATCCCATTAAACTTAAAAATGTCGCACCATATGAAATAAAACTGTTGATTTGAGAGTCGTATACCGTTTGTTTGTTTCTTAACAGTTTAACAGTTGATTTGACTAAAAACAGTTAATTTTAATTTGATTAAAAAGACTTTTTTTTGTAAAATGAACGAAATTTTTGTTAATGTACATTTGACTGAAAATACTGTTATTTTTGAAATAACTGGCCATTGGTCAATTTACATTCGCTTATCAAATAACTAACATTCTGTTAAATTAAATTTAACTTCAGAAAGGCAGTTGTTTATATAATAACTAATATTGTGTCAATTTACATTTCACTTCAAGAAGTTAAAAACTGATGTTTTGTTTTGTTTTTGTTTTTAATACATTTTTATTTTTGTTTGTACATATTTTTAAAATCAGATACATTTCTTGTATGTTTATACTGTCTTAAATCTAAAGTATGGGCACGCTATAAAAGCCTTATATTTTATGTACATATAATTTGTTTGTGTTGTGTTTAGTTCTGTATGCTTGATAGTGGTTGTCTAAGTTTTCTATTACAATTTCAGATGTTATGAAGGAAACATTTTGATTTAAATTAATATAAGTACATTCTATTTTATATAAGGATAAATTCTGATTGCCATGCATACACAACTAATAGTTTTTTTTTAGACAGTGCCTCTAAAATTTATTTCGTTAACATAAATATGTTCATTAGAATATTCATGTGATGACAAAAACGTTTGAATAGGGTCTGTAAGATCATGATAGGCAAAACATTTATTAGTTTCGTATGTAAGTTCTGGTGGTATCGTAACAAACTGTTTAAGAAAATATGAAAACTGATAAGACACTTTTTTAGCTACCGAATTGGCGCTATTCCGCCTTGAAGTTGAAGCAGTCTTTTATTTTTTCAAGCTTTTGTATTTTGCTTCATAGCGCATGCACCACATTTGTTTTAAAGGCCCTGACTTTTTTATTATTGATGGATAATGAAGCATGAAGTGATGTTTTGGCTTCAAGGTACCAAAATATGTTATATACAGTTTATGGTAGTTCGCAATCTCTTCTTTTAATGAGAGGATGTCATTTTCAGTATAAGAAGGTTGAAGGCAAATATCTGTTATTTGGATTAGAAGGCCAATTAATTCCCAAACTTCGTTATCCCTTGGAACTTTGTCACCAATAATTAACGGGAAGAAATATAAAAAAGTTTTGGCGCCTGAAGCTGACATATTCAAGCGACATTTTTTCAAGTGGACCATAGTTATTGGGTCAGATATGTTTCCAAAATCAATTTCTCCGTAAGAAATACAAGATACCTTTGCTAAGTTCGTAACGAAAAGCGCCTTCAAAAATATCGGGCATTATGTCTGTACTGAAATTGCAAGTGACGTGAATGGTGTTGATGTCATTGAGCACAGAATTTTCAATAATTCCAGATATTTTCGAACTATTAATTTTTAAATCTTTTTCGTAATTTTCTAAGTTTCTCAACAAGGTTTCATTTTCACTAATACTTTTTTCCGTTTTGTTTTTAGTTAGCCTACATAACCGACAATACCTGTAGCTACTGCAAGATTTAACAAAACCAAGTAAAGTTTTAACGCCTAAATTGTCACCTAAAACAAGACCTAAAACAAAATACACTTTAAAATGTTGTCCATTGGAAACAATTTCGATGCCTTCCTCTTCCAAGTACTTAATTTCTTCTTTGAGCATATACTAGGCTTTATTAGTACCAAAAGGTTTAATTATTTTAGAGTTAATGAGACCTGCGACAAATATGAAATTTAGGTTTGAAATTAAATGGACTGGCAGTGTAGGAAATGAAAAATATATTCCGCATATGATATCTTTAGATGCATGGGAACCTAATGTGTTATTCACCTCAAAATCGTCTGCATATAAATTATAAGGAATAATTATTTTGTCAGCGCCTATTACATTTTTTTTAATGTTTACAACGAACCGTTGATAAAATTGGAATATGTACCTTCATTTTCTAATAATTCTATGTTGTTCATGGTATCTGTGAGAAGTGAGCCAATTTCAAATATTTTTTTAAAGTGGAAAATTAATTTAAATATATAAATATATAAGCAGGTTATTTCATTACTAATTGAATAAGTGTAAAATTGATCGTATAAGCTATTTTCAGTTAAAGTTCTGATAAATTTATGTTCTGTGTTAACATTATGAAAAGGATTGGCAGCAGCTTCAAACACTTTCGGTAGTTGGGCAGAGTATAACGGATTTGAAATGCAGAATTTTATCCAAGAAACTATAAAATTGTTAAGTTGGCTAATATCGGATTGTAAACCGACTGCGTCTTTTCTTGAAAAATTTTCATTTGCCTATAATTTGCATGACAACGTTACCCCTTCTTCATGAATTTGTGATGCAATATCTATATTTTGTGTATTTTCATTCGTTGACGGCAATGCTACAGATTCGTTACCAATTTCTGATACAAAGTTAATGTTAAATACATTTTCTTTCAATAACGCTCTATCATGAGAGCTTACAGACAATGCAGATAAAGGTTTCGTCAAAATAGAATTTGTGAAAGTAGAAGTAGTACTTGTACTTTCGGTCGTTATAATTCTAAATTTAAAATTTTCATCATTTTCTTGATGTGCTTTCAAATGTTTGCTAAAGGAATATTTATTTGAAAAATGTTGAGAACAATTTTTCTGGCAACATTTTAAGATACTGTGATTTTTTAAATTATGGAATTCTGAGAAATGTTTTAGAATATCTTTGATTGTTTTAAACCTCTTTCTACATTGAAAGCATATAAACATTTTAAAATTTGTCAGTTTTCTAACAGTGCCTTGATATGTGAAATGAGACCGGATAGTTTTGAAGTTATATCATCAGAAGGTGTAGAGATATTGTAAAATAATAGCTGGATTAATGTCCTAACTTGTTTAGTATGGACTGCATATTTGTAATTAAAAACATGAAACATTTGAAAACAACAATTGAGGCATTTTAAAAAAGATGAAAATTTTAACTTTACTCCATCGACATAAACAAAAAATTCTTGTAAGTTACTTAAGGTTTCTCCAACGACAATGATAAGTAGCTGCAAGGTTTCCTGTTGCTCGTCAAAACGGCCTCGTAGTTGAGTTACTTCGTCTATAGATGATGCCGAAGCAATTTATTGTAATTTTCTTGTTTTCCCCTGGTATTTATATTTTGAAGTTGGGATTAAGACGCCGTGTAATAACAGAGCAGTCATACACATTTTCGAATCTGAAATTTTTTTGAAAAAGAATTTTAAGTAAACTTTTTATTATAATCTTTGTAAGGACATACCAGATTGACAAGTATCTCCTGGCATACCTTGTCTTTTATGCTAAAGGTGTAGAATTGCACCAATACAGGCATATATTTTTCGAAAAAGTCCCAGAATATTCTGTGAACATCAGGTGAAAGTCTAGGTCAATCTAAATTTAAAACATTAAGACTTATTAATGAAAGTTATGTAATTAAATAATGAATTTTTGACAGCTACCAGTTGGGGCCCAAGCGCACTGTGCTTATAAAGAGGCCATTCTCTCATTGCATCGGGACTAGTCATTTCTCTTTTTCGTATAGTATACGAAGCTTTCCATTTTTCAATCACTTCGTCTGATGGAGTATCATTGTACTTCAACCAGACTTTTAGTGGCTGAACAATGGTCTCATCCACTTCATCTAGAGCTTGTTCGTTAATACGGCAACGGAGAAAATATGAAGAAGAAGATCCAACGCATGATGATGGGCTAGAAAGCTTACGCTTTTTGCGCGTATTAAAATATCGGTCGTATAACTTGCCCGCAGGTTTTTTGTTGCGTCGGTTAAAATAAGTGTCCTGAAATTTAAGTAATGAACTGCCATCAATAATCATTTGTAACACCAAATTATTATTTTAATTTGTTTCTTATTTTTTAATAACGTTTACTTGAAATTAAAATGAATTTTAATCACGCGTGCCTACTAAAACGAAAACCAATAAAAATCACAAGTCACAAGTACCACTTTCAACTGCTGCCGACGAACTGAATGATCGCGATTTTGTTCTTTACTAGCATGGTATAATTATCTACATGGTAAGCTCGCCAGCATCAATTAAACATGAAAGCAGCAACAACATTGCATATGCTAGTTTCACCCGAAGTTCTTTCATAATGCTCTTCGTTACATTTGCAATGTGGTTGTTGTTGTCGATATGTCGCCAATAAATGTCAAATTAAGTGTCAAAATTAAATGTCACCATTTTTAATTTAAATGCAAGCGTTTTATTTGAGAGATCCCTAGAAAATTAATTAACTAATTCATTTTAATTACGCTGTTTATTGAAAGTATCTAGACCATTGTTGTTGAAGTGCTAAGTAGGCGGACCATTGTACAACCCCATCATGGAGAATAATATACTTATTGAGGCTAAGAGAAAACTTATTTTCTAGTTTTTAGTGCATTTATAAATAAAACACTGTAACTTAATTTTTTTAAATTATTTTTTATTACATTTTAGTTCTATTGAAATCCCATTCAGGTAAGGAAAAGAGGAGAAAACGTTGAAATAAATTTGATTGCCAGAATTGTTGAACAAGATGTACGTGCTGATGAAGAAGTTGAAAGAGAAGGGGATACAGAAAACATCGTCACTGAAAGTTTTGACAAAATCAATATGGAGAGTTTGAGATGGAGGAACACGAGACTATCCGTTTGCGAAACTGATTGGAAAGAAGAAACAGCTTGTGGCGATCCAATAAAATATTTCAGTGAGTTCTTCAATGATGATATTATAAACAGGATTTGCAACGAAGCAAATTTATATTCGCTGCAAACGAAAGGCGCAGTGCTAAATTGTTTGCCACTGATTCTTTGGCGTACTTCATTAGTTAGTCGTAATACAAGTTCAAAATTTACGAATCTTGGATGGAAAACTCCAGCTTATCAGCTGTTGCAGATTCTTTATCAAGAGTACGCCTTGAGTAAATCCAAATTAAAGAGAAATGCAACAAAATAAACCAGGAGGAACATCATAGCATTGATGAACAAATAATTAATATAAAGGACGTCACAATCTAAAACAATATCTACCAATGAAACCCAATAAGTGGGGGGTGTAAAATGTTTACAAGAGCTGGAGTTTCAGGTATCGTGTACGATATTTATCTCAATGTAGAAGAAGGAATGTGTCCATCTTTTGGATTAGAGATGTCATCAGATATTGTGTTGCACTTAGCTTCTAATGTTCCACAAAACAAAAATTATAAATTATTATTCGATAATTGGTTCACTTCCATAAGCCTGATGATTGCGCTAAAATAAAAAGGCATTTTAGCAACAGGAACAATTCGAAGCAATCGAATGAAACACTGTTGCCTTATGAATGAAATAGAGCTCATGAAAAAAGGTCGTGGATCGTATGATTTTAAATATGAGGCAGCCCATAATTTAGTTGCCTGCCGCTGGTACGACAACAAGAGCGTTCAACTAGTCTCAAATTATATAGCTGAAAATCCAGTTTCAGAATGCAAACGCTGGTGTCGTAATAATATACCTAGACCTGCTATTGTCGAGTGCTATAACAAGCATATAGGAGGCGTAGACCTGGCTAACATGTTGTTAGAGTTGTATAAAATCAACCACCGATCTAAGAAGTGGTATATGCGTATTACCAGTAGTAGCCAATAGCTGGTTGTTGTATAGAAGAGACCAAAAAATCAAGACGGAAGAACGAAACATATATCATTGTTGAATTTTCAATTGATGATAGCAAACGAGCTTCTACACGCGTCTGATATTACGCCAGTAAACCAACAAATTAAAGTTTTGAAGCCACTTATAATAAATTAAATTAAAGATTTTAAGCAAAAGAGGTCATCCTTCAGCAATCCTTTCAAGCATGCAATCAAATTCACCGACACCAGCGTCTCCAGCACCATCTAACATTTCAAACGTTTCATCTCAAATGTCATCGTCGTCAACAAAACAATCATACATATCAGAACCTCCAAAATCCATGCGCCTTGATCAAGCCGCCCATTGGATTGAATGGGGAGCAAAAGGGAGGTGTAGATTGTGCCATACCGGTATTCCAAAATCAAAATGTTCAAAATGTAAGGTACACTTATGCTGCAACCCACAAAAAAATTGGTTTGTTCATATCACACATGAAATGTATCAAAAATTAATAAAAAATGCCATAAGATATCAATATTCGTTTGTGTTTTAAAATGTACCACCATGGCTCAATGTTGCTAATAACGGTAACGGTAAAACCAGAACGGATAGATGCTTGAAATTTATATCACTTCATATTCAGGGCTCAGTCAATAACCTAATAAATTCAAAATATTGTTAAACACTCCCACTTTAATTCTGACATCAAAGGGTTAACAAAGCAATTTTTCAGTAGTAAAAATCACTATAATTGGAACTGTTTTCACTTAGAAAAGTTGTGAGTTTTTGAGATTACAGTAAATTTATTTCCATCAGAACTTCCATTCATCAAAACCAAACTAATCTCAATGTTTGTCAACAAAAATGATTTTTATCAAATTACTTTTCAATGGACCTGTCAACATCTGCAGGTCAATTCTGTAATTCTCGTAGCTAATTCTCTATCTCGATCGCTAAAAAAATTTTTTTTTTTATTTATTTATTTATTTGCGATCTATCTTTCGACAATAAGCAAATTTGATTATACTTCAACAAATTACAGAGGCCATGCATTCCCAATGGAATGCATGATACTATATATACAATATATTTACTTGTATGATATCAATATTAAATTTCCGTTCATAGCTTTAATTAAGTTAATATGTATGATATAAATTTACATATATACAGTATTTATATTACATTATGTACAATTTCTAAATGGCAGATCTAAAACATGTAGACGTTTTAGGCGCCTTCTTGCAGTTGTTTCATCGAGGAGAGATATTGCCAATGGATTGCAGTGGTCACTAAGTCTTTGTAAGTATGACTCACTGTATCTGCGTAATTCATCTTTAACTGTCATCATTCCAAGATCACGACGAATTGAATTGTTTTTAACAAACCAAGGGGCATCCGTTATCATTCTTAGTATTTTTGATTGATATCTTTCAATAATATCAACGCTGGATCTGCTAGCTGTTCCCCACAGTTGTATCCCATAAGTCCATACAGGTTTTAAAATCGTCTTGTAAATAAGTACTTTATTGTTTAAATTGAGGTTTGATTTTCGACCTATAAGCCAATATAGTCTTTGAGATTTTAACGTCATCTGTTTCCGCTTTGCTTTTATATGCTCTTTCCATGTTAACCGCTTATCTAAATGCATTCCAAGGTATTTGACAGAATCATGCTTAGGTATTGCCTCTCCATTGATACAGATTGGTGGGCATTCTCCGCGACGCAAAGCAAAAGCAACATGAGTCGATTTGGAAGAATTTACCTTCATATTCCAATGTTTTAACCACTTTTGCAGGAGATTTATTTCGTTTTGAACAAACATGGAAGCTTCCACTGGACAGGAAATCCTTATCCTTATTCTGATACTGTAATCGCTTGGCTAAAAGTTAGTTAAATACTTCTCCCTCTGCTTTAATAAAATGCTTTTAGAAAGAGACAAACATATTACGCACACATTTGACGCTTTATATTAGTGTTGTCAAGCCTTATAATTTGTTTTCCTCAAAAACATTAAAAATTTAAATTCACAAAATCTTACAAATAACTTGTAAAACGTGAATTTTTGAAAGTAAGTTTCAAAGGAGTTGTCATAATTTATTTAGGTTTTGCAACATACACGTAGTATTTTACCTAAAAGGCACCAATTTTTGATATCGCTCTAAAAGGTTGCAAAACATGGCAGCTCTATAAAGGCTTTGTTATTTTCGGTAAAAAAACGTAAACAAAAATACTGTTTTTGAATATTGTGTTGTGACAAAGAGTTATATTAAAAATCCAATGAGTATTCGAATTCACGGGCGATGCGTTAAAACCTTTTTGTTACACGGTACCTGTTCGATGTCTATGACCACATTAGTAAATATTACATTGGAAAATAAAAAATAGCGTTAAATCATATGATGACGTTACATTTAAATAATATCAATACTTAAAATTATTTAAAGACCAGTGCAAGCATATGTGTCATTACTTTCTTGCTTAATACTTTTTGTTTTCTTCCCACAAAAACAAAGAGAATGCAAAGCAACAAATACATGTAAATACATACATTGTTATGTTCGTACATACGCTACACAAGTTCACACAATTTTCGATGCTCTCTTGCTACCTCATTTTTATATACGTATTTATTCTCTTTGCTTAGAGAGTGCTCCGCACCCACACAAGACAACTATGTATTCGCTGCCGCTACATCAGTGTGTATATTTTTCGCAGTCTGACAATCTGTGTTTCGCAGTCGGACAAATCTGTGTTCTATATAGGGGTTGGTCACCTTTATCATTTAGAGGTATGAAAAATAGATGTTGGTCGATTCTGGACCTATCCGATATGCACACAAAATTTCATACAAATCGGTCCAGCCGTTTCGGAGGAGTTTAACACTAATCAATCTGTGTTCGCAGTCGGACAAACTCAGTCGGACAAATTGTATTTGGATGTATTTACTTTGTGAGTTAAGTCACTACCCGCGCCTATAGATGTTAACACATCAAAAAGAAATATGAGCGGCTTTAACCGACGACATCTAATATGAGGATTAATTAGACTGAATTTAAATTAGAGATGGGCACGTGAGAAAATTTTAACTCACGCTCACGCACGCGCACGAAAGGAAGATAGTCAGTCACACACAATCACGCACGAAGATTTTCTCGGTGCTCACGTTCACGCACGCTCACGTGAGCAGAATTTGATCCTACTCACATTCACGCGTAAATCACGCGTGATTCACGACAATCACTCAAAAGTTACTCACAAAAATAAAACAGGTTTTTACATGAACCACTTGCCTTATATTCAAACCCATATTAAAAAATGTATCCAACACAATGTTCGTCAAAAGTAAGTTGTTAAATACGTTAATTAGGATCATATTCAGGAATTAGACACGACTACACTTAAATGTAAATACCTAAGTTAAACTGAGTGTCGTTTTTAATAAATTTAGCAAATAAACTAAGCCCTTTCAACATTTTATTACGAAATTTGTTTTAAAGAAGAAGTTTGTCTCTTATTTCCATTAGTATTCTTCCAGGCAGACAGTGGGACCAATTGCAATAATAAAAGTGGTAATAATATCAGAAATTCTAATTATTGGTCAGATTACTTTAGAATGTATATAGGTGGATGTGCTAAACTGGGAGTCGGAGTCTTGCATATTTTTACGACTCAAACTCCGAACCCAGGCACTTATCCCAGACTCCGAGTCAATACCAATGCATTCTTGGAAAAAAAGTTTCTTGTTTTAAATTGTTCGCAGTCTTGATATTTTTTCACATATTATAGCCCAATATACGTTTAATTTAATGCAATTAATATTACTTGATTCGATTGTTGGATTTTTACTCCCAAAAAATCTGTAATGTTGCTGATCAAGATTATGCGTACGATCAAAATATTTTTTGCCTGTAGTTAACATGATTTCTGTCTAGAATTTGGTTTAAAAATGTATAGAAATCAACAAGCGAAACTTTCCCAAGCTCAAAAATATCATCTGAAGGGTGAATGTCCAAAAATTTTGATATCTTTACCTTTCCTAACAAATTTCTTTTTTTTTTGGAAAACATTTTAAATTGGAGAAGTTGTCGTTACCAACCGGTTTTAAATAATTTAAAAATGTTTTGAACTTACGTTTGGCTGCAGTCTTGCCAATGCAGCTGTGTTTTTAGAACTATATTTTGACTCAAAATGCCCAAGTTATTACCAAAAAACTAAAGAAAGTCAGTGAGAATGTTTACATTTTAACCTTTTGTTTCCAAATATCTTTGTAACGGTTAGAGACACGACACACGACCCTAGATGTTGTTGGTTTGTGCGGATCAGTAGAATCTCGAAAACAAAAATCATTAATATCAGACCACAAGTTAAGAAGTTACATGCCATGAAAGTTTTGTCACCCTGACACCCTGTAGCGAAACGTATGAAAAAAAATCTTAAAGCCTGACTTCTCCCCTACACATACTTAGTGCCTTCTCAAACAATCGGACCTACAATTTAGATGTTCTGATATTATAACCACGTTTTTGCAAACGGTCCCACTAAAAAACGTATAAAAAATCCTTCGCTTGTAGCAGAGTTCCTTGAAATACAGAGGTGATTAACGACGCTTTTTTAGAGGGAAAGCATATTAGAAGCCTTCCAAAAATATTTTATGTGTAACAAAGTAGTAAGAACATCGAAATTAAATAATATGAACCATTCCGACATATGCGTGACCCACGCGAAAATAGAGATTGGACGCACGCTCAATCACGAAGATTTTTTCACTACTCACGTTCGCGCACACTCACGTGAGCAAAATTTGGTCCGATCACGTTCACGCGTGAATCACGCGTGATTCACGTGAATCACTCCAATCACGTATCTAGCGCCCATCTCTAATTTAAATCTCAAAGTATTTTTGTTAACTTCCCATTTAGCGGCTTCAATTGTTCGTTGCTAAAAATTTTAAATTTGAGACACAATTGACAGCTGTTTATTCGTTAGAGAATACGAAATAAGCGAATTTTAGCGATGACAACAAACGCAAAAATTACGGCGAATTCAATTTTTAAGAGATAGTGTTGGGCTGATGGAGGAAATACTTACGGGGCTTCAAGTGGCACTAAATTCCCTTCAACGGTGTTCAGTCTGCTTCGCTTTCAACTGCTTACGTTGGTGACGGCTCTGTTGCTGCTGTTGGTTTACACACGACGATTAGCGGCTCTAGTACGTGTGGGTGTATGTTCGCTGTTGTTGTAAAGGTTCACCGCGACCTGTGGCTCCAATAGTTCTGTTGTTGTACTATAGTGGCACTAAAACACTTTATTTTGTTTCGGAACGATATTTATTTAGATTGTCTCTCTTTCACAGTGTGTCTTATTATTAGTGAGTATTATCTGCTGCACTGGTGAGGTCCAAAACATAAGTGACCGAACGGTTTTCACAAGGAGTGCTCTATGCTGTGATCTGCACAGAAGTTAGCGACTCAATTCGCCGCAAAGGGCATACAAAATGGTGTTGCCGGATTTGTGATTAGAATTCGGGATATGACTGGGCATTTTACGCGACTCAGCCGCAATGAATACAATATTATTTACACATACGGTTGTGTGGCGTAAACATTCTGCCCGCCTTGCGCTACCAGTGCAACAAATAATGAGAATACAAATTTAAACTTATATTACTTATTTCATGACTTAAATTCAATGATATTCATGAAAATGTACCAGGTAGCAAACAAATTATGATTAAATTTCAATTTCAAAACAACTCAAATAAAATTCATTTCTTGGATATGTAAATACGTGATGATATACTTCATAATTTGGGCCACAGTCTTCAATCATCCAATCTATCATCGAACGCAACTTGTCCACCAGCACCAAAGAAGACGTACCCAAAAACGGTTTCCTGAGAGGATATCTTCCCAGGGCGACATGATGTTGGGCCAACCAGAACTTGCTTTGTCACGCTTGCTCCCGGTATTAAACAATATCGGCGTTTTTCGAACCACTATTTATCCCCTTCCTGACCCGTAGGAAACGAACGAGCTCCATCTCGGACAATCCTGCAGGCCCGGTTGAAGCCGTAAATCTTTTCTTCCACGGAACACTCAACCTTTATTTGGCGCTTATCTAATGCTCTGTGGAACACCGTGACAGTGGTGCGTCCTCGACTTATGATAAAATTGAGCCGCTCAGCTTCAGCTGCCGTTATGGATGGTCTTGCTGCGTTCGGGTCGATAAGGAGGCGCGTTGTTTGAGGGCGTCTACCAGGCCAGGCGACTATGCGAACTTCAGCCGTCATTTGGAACCGGATCTTTCTTGAAGGTAAAGGATGTAGCCAACTATTATGGTCTTGCATACACTGCTTGCATCGGTCGATGCTCTTACACTTCGGTCGGCGATGAGACTGTGCCGGACAGTTTGAGCACAGTCCATGATGGGCCACAGTACGAAGCTTTTGTTCCATGTCCATTACGACGAATCTGGTGCACTGCCGAATTGCACAACGAAAAGCCCCGGAAGCATCTTAAGAGCTAAAAGGATAAAAGGAGAGTTGCGTAGTCACGCGAATATTATAAATAAGGAGATAGAGACGTGGCATGAACGTAATTTTTATTGAGAGCAACGCGGCAGAATTACCATTTTGTGGATTGGTCGGGTGATCACCCCGTTTTGAGTTTTAAGGTCCGCGACACGTACCCGTCCATCAGAGCTCTGATGTGGTTTAACTACACGACCTAAACGGCAATCTGGAGACAAAGGGGTTCATTCCGAATGACAACCAGATCACCTACTTCGACATCTATTTGATGAGTTTTCCACTTATTCCGCTTGTGAATCTCCTTCAAATATTCTTCTTTCCATCGATGGCAGAATTCCTGTTACATGGCCTTTATTTTACGCCACCGATTTAAAATGCTGTCAGAGGTTTTCAGCTCTTCAGGCTCTGCCGGAGTGAGCATTGTGGAACCAATAAGAAAGTGGGCTGGAGTGAGTGCCGCCTGTTCATTGACATCATTAGACAAAAGGTAGAGTTAAGACAAGCTTCTATGGTAGGAAGTAACGTCGAAAATTCTTCGAAGGTATGTTTGGGCTGACCAGAGGTTTTCTTAAGGTGCATTTTAAGACTTTTGACACCTGCCTCCCAAAGGCCACCCATATGAGGGGCCGCAGGTGGTAAGGTGCATTTTAAGACTTTTGACACCTGCCTCCCAAAGGCCAGCCATTTGAGGGGCCGCAGGTGGTATAAAATGCAATGTATGTTATGGTGCCCATACTTGGAAACAGCTTGTTCTCGGAACTCCTTTACATAAGCCTAGGTACGCCAGATTTAAAATCAACAAAAAAAGTACATCGAGGAAAAAATGACAGTACAATTAAGAAAATAAAAGTACACTTTCTGTTATTAAGAAATCATAAAGTTCAGTACAGAAAAATAACATTTAAAGTTAAGAAATACAGTACATAACAGTAACGATTTATAAATTAAGGGAAAAACGACTAAACTAAGAGACCACAAATATTTTTTTGAAATAAAAACTAGTCAGGTGTTTCACATTGTATACTTAAAATTTTTTAATATTAAAATTTTTTAATACTTGTTTTAATTATTTAATAATCAAAGATATTATTTTACAACTTTTTGAACGAATTACAAATATTTATAGTTTTTGTGAACTTGATTAACTATTCCGTTTTTACCGCTTCAAAAAATGTACAAACTCATTTCATTACAAGTGTACGTAAAATTAGTTTTTTAATTCGATTTCTAAATTTTGAATTGTCCAAAAATTAAACATCAAACTGAATATTCTTTCAGATGCCGCATTAGAGCGAGGAATTGAAAATACTAATTTACAGATATTTCAGAAGTTTGGAAATGACCCACTTCTAGGATCTCTTTCCATTTTTCTTAAACGGATTTTGCTTTTGGAATATTTTCAGCAAAAGCATTTCAAACTTCAAATATAAAATAAATTCGTCGTAAGAATATGATATAAATTCGTCGAAGAGTTGATCTAAGCCAGTTTATTTGATTGAAAATAATTCAATTACGACATGAAGGAAATGAATTGTTTGAAATAAGTTTAAAAATGGGAAGTTTTTCAAACGGTCTTCTATATAAATACTTATTATGTACGATTTTTGATATGGATAAGTAACATTTTTGTATTTATCGTTGGCATAACAAAAAAAGTACAAAAAGAAGTACAGAGGATTAAAAGAAGTACTTTTGCGTACTTCTTTAGGTGCTATGCAGTCAGAAGTACAATTTGTAAAAAAAAAGTACGCGTACTGCTGAAAACAGTACGTCTGGCAATCCTACATAAGCCACAAAATTGGCGTCGATCTGCCTGGTTGCGCCGACAAAATTTCTTCCGTTGTCTGACAACATTTTGCTGGGACAAACACGTCGGGATACAAATCGGGCGAACGCTGCCAAGAACGCAGGCGTGGACAGGTCGCTCACGGCTTCCAAATGGATCGCCTTAGTTGAGAAACAGACGAAGACGCATGCATACCCCTTAGTGACTTTTGTATATCTGCCTGTGAAGCATTTTATATCAAAGGGGCCTGCAAAGTCGACACCCGTATTTGTAAAAGGGCGACTAAACGTGGTTCTCTCTGGCTTTCAATATCCAACACTCTTGGCGCACAGTATTGAGGACTAACCTTGAACCACCATGAAGTACCATTCTATGCATGAAGTCTACGTAAAGACGAGCTACACGACTGCCGTAAGCAAGAATAACGGGATGACGCTCATTATATGATGAGCTTTTAGTGGAACCAAGACGACCATTAGAACGAATTATGCTATTTTTGTTCAAAAAGGGGGTAAGAGTTAAAAGAGGGCTACCACAGTCAAGTTTACACTTTTTCGTCAAACAATTATGCTCTTGCTCGAAATAAGTTCTCTGAGACACTAAAATGAACCTAGTTTTCACAAACGCCAATTCCTCAGCCGAAAGCCTGTGCGATGTATAAGCAAACTTATTTAATCCAATCATTCTAGTCCTGTTAACGAATCTAAACATATAGGCTATAACATGAATTGCCCTTTCTAAACAAGAAAAGCGATCAAGTACATCTTCTTTTTCCGCCGATTTTGCAACATGAACTTGCACTCGTTTGGCTTCCTCTGAAGTTTCAAACTCGGCTGGGCTAATAGGCCACTGAGTTATATCGTCGTTCATCCGGAGCCATCCCCCGGGTTGCTAAATCGGCAGGATTATCGTTAGAGGCTACGTGATACCAGTTTTTGTTGCCAACTTTTTCCAATATAGTACCGACTCTATGAGCAACAAATGTTTTCCAGTTACAAGGTGGCTTTTTGAGCCAGGCAAGTACAATAGTGCAATACAACGACGAATTCATAATTTTAAGATTTGGGACTTCTCTTTCTACCAACTTGGCCAGCAACACCGCTCCACATAGTTCTAAGCTTGGCAATGTTACCTTTTTGATCGGCGCCACCTTTGTCTTAGCAACAAGAAGATTTGTACAGACATTACCTTCGCACTCAATTCTAATGTATAATGTCACAGCATGTGCTACCTCAGACAACTGATCATCAATTGAAACTTTTGTGAAATGAGACACTTTTAGTGATGGAGATGGGTTTTTACTGATTGTCGGACCAGTCACTATCCACCCGAAAATCGTTTTCTGAGCCACAAGTGATCCCAAAACGCCACGATGAACACCATCTCTCAAAATCTGCGGATACAAATCTCCTCTAAATAAAATGTCGATTTGACCACTCTTATAAAAATTTGGATCCCCATAATCCAGATTTGGTATTTCTTCGGTCCCATTCCCCTACATTTAGTGAAATGTTCGGGTGTAGAACCGAATGAACAGTAAAATGCCCTTTTGCGTTACATTTACCAACAACCTCACCAGTTAATCCTGAAATCTCTGCCGAAACAGGGACCGTGGGCAACTTTGGCAATGTATGGATTCTCCCAGATATAAAACTCTCATCAGAGCATCGGTCAATTAGCGCTCGTACCCTATATTTAGAGCCACTATTAGCAACATTCACCCACGCAGTAGCAAGTAGTGATTGGATATCATCAGAGGAACCAGGAATATCAATGGACTGTATTTTATTCGAACTTTGTTGATTATGGCCCTTATCTATGGTCCATATTTAAAAATTTATCACACGAACTAATTGCATGAGTTTTCGTGCATAGTTTGCATTGCCCGACATCAGTTTTCACGTGGTGAGCTTTCAATTGTTTAACCTTTGAAGACGTTCGATGGTTTATATGGGTGAAAATAAACAATGTTGCACTCAACGGTCACAGCTATATAATTTTATACGTAAATGAAAAATCTATAATATGATATTTTATTTTCTGTTTCATATAAATTATCAAGCATTTCCATACATTCGCAAACCCAACGGTGACCATTTTTGAAAGTAAATTGCTTTTAAACATGTAAAATGTAAACTCCGTCCGCTGTCACCCGGTATAGGCATGGTTTTTCACTAAGTTATTAACTAAGTTAACTTTGATGAATGGCATGGTTTTTCTTTAATTTATTATACTTAAATATGTTTAAGAATATTATTTACAAAATATTATTTGTATTTTTAATTCATCGTGAAGTTTCCATGACAGTTTCTATGAATCTAATGAATTGATTTACATTCATGTAAACTCTGTCCCTATACAATTGATTAAAATTAACTTACAATTTTTTTAACGAAACTTGTAGTTGCAATATTTATAATTTATACTTATTCTGCTCCCATCTCTCGATTCTGATCGAAAAATAACTTAAGAAACCATATTTGAAATTGCCGAGTTTGAGAATCAAAAAGTGCAACATTTTTTATTTTCACCCATATCAGAAGCAGGTTGGGAACTACTGGACCACTGTTGACTAGTGGCAATTATGTCTGAAACACTCTCTAAAGCATGGTATCTATCAGTCAAGAAATTATTTAACTCCTTCCATTTTGGAATCTCTGTCTTTTTTAACGGACTGTTCCCAGAGATTTAAGCTTTGTTCCGCTAAACGCGATGAGCATTGAAACACAAAGATCGGATCCCATGATTCTATGTCAATATCGTATATCTTTATAACCGATGTGCTATTATTTATCTTTCTTTGGAGCCTTTTCACTTCCTGAGCTGAGTCATGTTGACATGGAGCCAAATTAAATAGTACTTTCAACTGACTATTAACTAATTCACGTTTGTTTTCGTATTGCGACTTCAAATTATTCCACGCAATTTCAAAATTTTCAGCAGTTAATAAAATATTACGATTTATTTCCCGGGCCTCACCATCTGTTTTTTGAAATAAATGAAAAAGTTTTTCAACTGGGCTCACTTTCGAATTGTTCACATAAATCGCGGTGAACATGTCCCTAAAAGTGGGCCACGAAACATAATCTCCGTGGAATACACCAGTATCACATGGAGGTACCGCAAATCCCTTATTGGGAACCACTGGATCAGCCGCTACACCCTTCTCAGTTGGAATTTTCTTCTTCGCTTTTGCGATATAGTTAATGCACTTCACATATGTTTATCGGGCAAGAGGATGTTTCGCTTGGACTACCGCTAATTCTTTTTCCTTATCTAATGGACCACTGCTACAGTCATCAAAAAGTTTCTTATATATGGTCCATGATTTTGTCAATTCACTTTTCTCAAACTCTAATCCTTCTGTAGAATAGTCTGAAAAATCTTCTTCCTAAGCTGCGATTCTATCGTGCGAATTTCATCAGAAGCATGCAAATATTTCTCAAAACACATTTTATTTTTCGAAAAGAACCAACAAATTGCGAAAAAAGAACAATAAGAACCGCCGTTACCGCTTTGCAAAGAATGCAAGCAAATGTACTTTAAAAAATTTCACAACAACACTTTTATGAGCTAACGGATTGAAAAAATGATACTTTGAGCAATTTAAATCTCATGAGCAACAAATTTTGTGTAAGCAGCGGACTACAGAAACAACAACGACAAAATCTCTTAGTGGAGCCACTGATTTTGACGAGACTTATACCAACAATGTACTACGGAATTAATTCGAAAGCGAAATTTCCAAAGTAAACAAACTCTGAAATAACGGGTCGAAAAAAATGGCACTCAGAACTTATGAATTCCCGTTTTTTTAAGTGATGGGCTAACCTTGAATCTTCCCGAACCACAAACAACACGAATTCACTCTTTATGTAATATATGTATTTATTATGAACGAAAAATTCTGCTTTTATGTCTCCTCTTATTACACACCACTTGTACTACATAAATTCGAGTTACGCACCTGTTTTCCACCAAACTTTATTGCCTTTGTGTTTCTTTATCCAGCTGTGCTACACCCGGAACAAACTGCACCAACTCCAAATTCTGCCAAATTGACGATTAAAGTACTCACCACATCGTTCACACTTGAGTTTCGACGGTAGAAGGACCACATGTTGGGCTGACGGAGGAAATACTTACGGGGCTTCAAGTCTCACTAAATTCCCTTCAACGGTGTTCCATCTGCTTCGCCTGGTTCGCTTTCAATTGCTTACGTTGGTGACGGCTCTGTTGCTGCTGTTGGTTTACACACGACGATTAGCGTCTCTAGTACGTGTGGGTGTATGTTCGGTATTGTTGTAAAGGTTCACCGCGACCTGTGGCTCCAATAGTTCTGTTGTTGTACTTGTTGTACTATAGTGGCACTAAAACACTTTATTTCGTTTCGGAACGATATTTATTTAGATTGTCTCTCTTTCACAGTGTCTCTTATTGTTATTGAGTATTATCTGCTGCACTGGTGAGATCCAAAACATAAGTGACCGAGCGGTTTTCACAAGGAGTGCTCTATGCTGTGATCTGCACAGAAGTTAGCGACTCAATTCGCCGCAAAGGGCATACAAAATGGTGTTGCCAGATTTGTGATTAGAATTCGGGATTTGACTGGGCATTTTACGCGACTCAGCCGCAATGAATACAATATTATTTACACATACGGTTGGTTGTGTGGCGTAAACAGATAGCTAAATTTAGATACCACGTTACAGAATTGCATTCGTAGCTAATAATCGCTAAATAAATTTTAGATGCTTTTAGCGATGGAGATTAAGCTTTAGCAAGTTACAAAATAGACTTGCTGGTCGATTATATTCGAACAGTTACGATTTTATAGTGTAACCATGCTGCTCACTAAATCATATTTTGTTTACATAGATTCTATCATTTGTTTACACTCCATGTTTTACAATTTAGACACTGAAATTTTATGTAATATCATATTAGTCAACTACTATCATTTACAAATAGATAAATATTTAATTTGTTTATTAATTGCGCTCAACTGGATCTAGATTTTTGCTCTACAAACCCTGATATGATAGTACAAAATAAATTCATACTTTTGTGTGCAAGTTTTCATCACCAGTCGAATAACCAGATATCTGTTACAGACCTTTAAAGCAGAACAAGTCTACGCTGGACGAAAATAAGGAAAACCAGATGAAGTTTCGTGGGGCACGACCCCTCCTTTGCATGATATAAGCTAATGTACCGTCCGTTGATCTTTTCAAGTTCATAGCATGACGGTCCTACTTTCCGTCGAATTCTACATTTGGTGTACGGATGCAAAAGCTTCGAGTTTATTCCTTTCATAGAACCAGATTGCCGGAAACTTTCTAAATACCTCTTGGCCTTCTCTAAATGGTAGTTTCTCACTTCTCCTGTTATAAGTTCCTGTTGTCTTTTCATGAGCAATACCCAAATTTTCCTTAACTTTTTGGTGTAAGCTGGGAAGATAAGTAAGTAAGTCTTTAAGCTGGGAAGATAAGTAAACTGACCCTTTATTAAACATCTTAACTTTTCAATAACTGGATATGCAGATCCATGTATAATCATATTATAACCAAATGCGCAGAAGTATGGAGAACATTTAATAGCCTCATGAAAATTACTTCGAAGAATACTGGCAATTTTCGAAACATGGTTATCCCAATTGTTCTGCTTCTCCGATATTAAAATCCGAAGTTTAACTAAAAATTCTCTATTGCTCCGTTCAGAAGCGTTAGCATGAGGTGAATACAACACCGTTTTCACATGTCGCACTCCATACATTTTCAGGAATTCAGTCATTTGGGAAGAAACAAATGACTTCCCATTATCTGAATGAATATATTGCGGGACTCCAAATTGGTGAAAAATTGTCTCCTCAATGTACTTTATAATAGCCACACTTGTAGCCTTTTGAAGCGGTTTTATATACTTGGTACAGAATCGAAGTTTGGGTTTTGATTGTGTAACGGAGTGTTTGTGGTTTCATTATTGTGGTGTTCATTACGATTCGTGGTCCGGCAGGTCCGGCTGATTTATAGGGCTTCAAGCACCTAATGGCCATATCAGATTCTTTCTGCTCAATATTGAGCCAACTTTTTCTAAGCTAGGTGAGTTTCCGCCTAGCTCTTCTGCCTGTTGGCCAGCATTCCTGACATCGTTGGGAAAGTGGGTATCCAGGAGAATCCCAAGAGTATTTCGTCTTTCATTAAGAACCCCGCACACGGTGGGTTTTTACCGGGCACCCATCTTAAGCGTGCAGTCAGGTTGGTTCCCCCAATGGATTCACAGAAGTTTCGCCAGGATTTCCGTTTTTCCTTCTTGATTTCACCTTTATATAGATTAAGACTAATCTTTTTTGCCTTGTTTAAAAGCCGCCTAATGGACGATCTTTAGATCCTGAAGCTCATCGATCCACCAATGAGGTTATTTGTTACCCTTGGCAGCATTATAACCACTGGTCCTACAGGACTCATTGAGCGCGTTCCTGCGTGCATCAGTAAATTTGCCAACTATCTTCTCCAGCTCTGGCACTAGTCGAAATATGCGAATTCCGTTCCAGTCCGTTTTCCTATAATTTTTAAAAACATAATTTTTCAGAGATTCTATATTTATGTGGAACTGTAGATATCTATGATCAGAAAATGAGTGATCAGAAAGTACGCTCCAATCGGATACAGTTACATAGTCGTAGCCAAGTAGGAAAGTTAAGTCTAGTACTTCCCTCCTAACCGAAGTTATGAAGGTCGGTTCCTCGTCTCTATTACATACAGGTTTCGCTTATAATGAAATTAAAAAGAGACTCACATCGATCATTGGGGTCGATACTCACCCACATTGTGTGATGCGCGTTGGCGTCGGCACCTATAATGACGCTACAGTTCCGTCTTTTTCCCTCCGATACAACATCCCTGACGCACTTCGGAGGGGGTGATTCAGTATGGTCGTGCGCCATGTACGATGAAACTAGCCAGATGTCCCGCTGGTCGTTTTCCAGAGAGAGGCTGATGGCGGTTGTATCGCTATCACTAGAATTCTGCAATAAAAGAGCATTAAATTATTTATAATGAGTATGCAAGATCTTGGCCTAGCTGGGGTTGATAGGACGAAGGTCCTGTATCCATTGCACCTGATACCACATATACGATCATTGACCATCCATTGCTCTCGTATCAGGGCCACATCGGCTCCACTCTTCGCAAGATGGAGAATGAGTTTGGCAGATGCTGCCTTACTACGATGAAGATTTATCTGCACGACTTTCATCCACTGCTTTGAGTTTGGCCCCCGGCCAAACCTCACCTACCCAACTCATGGCGGACTTATACAAACTCCGTCATTCATCAGAGCAGCCGATAAGATTAATACCTCCCTGGAACCATCCCGTGTTTGGCACAGGACCAGGGTTGTCTTTTACGATGTCCATGAACACCGTAAGAAGGGCTTCTTCTACAAGGCCCAATTTATTCTTGGGGATATGTCCATCCTGTGAACCTTCATCGAAGGTGCAAATGATTAGGAAGTCCTTCGAGACATCGCTAAAGGACCTACCGAGCACTGAGTGGCTTTTATGCCTCTTAGATGAGGGACCAGGTTTAGTATCCTCCTCCAGTGAAAGCTGTCTTTTAGTAAGAGCCAGTGGAGGCTTTGTTCCTACAGACTTGGAGCCCTCACAGACTCCCTGAGCCCACTCCAAGGTGTTTACCTGTGCAGGAGTGAGTGCGGCGACTGGTCGTACAGAGAGCTGACTAACCAATCTAGTGGCCAGTCGAAGATCAGCTCTCCGCTTCCGTGAGGGGCAGAGATTTTTGGGTTTCCCCGTAGTTGGGGAAACCGCCCGCGTTATTCGCAGTTACTGAGGCCCCCTTGCGTGTGACCTCAGAAGACCTACGAGCACTAGTGCTCGAGGAAGAGCCCGTAGGCTCGGGGAAGTCACAGGTTATATTAACGTTCATGTTGATTGGGCCTCAACTTGTAGCCGCTATCTACGTCCGTAAAGATGCAATGTGTTCCAAAAGAGGGGCCCCGTGGTGGTCTATGAAGCAAGGAGTTCAACGCGAGGGTTGGCACACCTCCTTATGGGACAGAGTCTTCAGAGCCAGGCCGAACCAAAGAGGGAGTCATCTCAACCTCACCATTACTACAAGACGAACGTACTACAAGACCTTCCGGGTTTTAAGGAGGCGGAGATGAACGGAACTTTAGCCACGAGCCATTTCGACTGAGTGTCACCTCTGCCTACTCAGGTCGCAGAGCACAGGGCGACAGCTCGAGAGCAGAAAACGAAATAGTTACGAAAATCGTGAACCAGGGTCGTAGCAGAGTCTGTGCCAAAGAGGAAGAAGATCATTTAGGGTTACCCAGAATGCACCGCGAGGAGGCGATCTTCACTGCAACCCTAGATTATAATTTAAAAGAAAAGAAATATCTTACTATTTCGATAAATCTTTATATATAATAAATTAATTATTAAAGAATTAATTCAAAAGGAAAATGAGATAGTTTAATTAAAATATGGAATTGCTGACTAGGATGATGAAACGGGTAAAGTAAAATGTTAAGGGGAGTGACAACAAAATAATTTTATATGGCATATGTAACTCACGCTTGTAGGGTGGGTTTTGCTGAAGATTCCAAGCGTAAAATACCATACGCGCGATTAATAGTTTATCTACGATTATATGATTTATTACCATAAGTCTTGGAATAGAAAGAACCCTCCCAATCCGGCGAGCTCAGCCTTTCTTCATTCCTAGCTCGACTAAACCAATATATGGAAATATGCAAGACTAATTTAAAAAGGAAAAGCTGTTACAAAGATATGGTGGCCAACGAGGTCGGCAAGTGAAAATATTTGTCGATATCGTAAGTTTCAACTTCGGTAAATTAATCGATAGTTAACTTATTTCAATTATACGTTGACTGCTCATTTTGCAGTTTTCCACTCAATATACCTTTTACTCTACTTTTGGCATATTTATTCACAAAGTTGTGTTATCATATAGTATGGCCGAGTATTGATTTGAAACCTTCAATACAGAATAACACAGCAGGAATTAGTCAGTAAAGTCGTTTTGATTTAGACGGTTTACTTTGCGATTTTTGCCTGGCATTATTTTTCAATAATTGTAATATACATACTTGGTCTGCAATGTGTTAGTCTTAAGGTATGGCAACTAGAGGTACTCCTTATTTGTGGCACAATATGAAATCAAGATTATATTGCAATTGGAGGGAGTTAAATTATCACGGATTACATTTTTAAGGTCAGTTTTACAATTACCCGATTTTGGAATTCTAATCAGACTTTCCGACAGTAAATCATGTATACATAAGGGAATTCATTAGTTTTTCTGAAAAAAATTAGTAAAAATTTGTTTGAGTAATGACAACAAGAAAAGACCCAACAAATAGCGACAGTCAAATTAATTATACATTCGACGAAGATTACGAACGCCCATTTTCCTCGAGGCCCCGTGTAGGTAAAAGTCCGGTAGTCACTAGATCACAATCTAAAGCTTCTTCTTTACAAGGTGTACAAATATTGTTTGAAATGGATGATCAGCAGGCCAACCGAAATATCGCTAGCGGTACGACGCAATGCGATGTCGCGAAGGACTGCGTAATCATTGGCGCCTTCGATGAAGGTTCACAGGATGGACATATCCCCAAGAATAAATTGCGCCTTGTAGAAGAAGCCCTTCTTACGGTGTTCATGGACATCGTAAAAGACAACCCTGGCCCTGTGCCAAACGCGGGATGATTCCAGGGAGGTATTAATCTCATCGGCTGCTCTGATGAATGACTGAGTTTGTATAAGTCCGCCATGAGTTGGGTAGGTGAGGTTTGGCCGGGGGCCAAACTCAAAGCAGTGGATGAAAGTCGTGCAGATAAATCTTCATCGTAGTAAGGCAGCATCTGCCAAACTCATTCTCCATCTTGCGAAGAGTGGAGCCGATGTGGCCCTGATACGAGAACAATGGATGGTCAATGATCGTATATGTGGTATCAGGTGCAATGGATACAGGACCTTCGTCCTATGAACCCCAGCTAGGCCAAGATCTTGCATACTCATTATAAATAATTTAATGCTCTTTTATTGCAGAATTCTAGTGATAGCGATACAACCGCCATCAGCCTCTCTCTGGAAAACGACCAGCGGGACATCTGGCTAGTTTCATCGTACATGGCGCACGACCATACTGAATCACCCCCTCCGAAGTGCGTCAGGGATGTTGTATCGGAGGGAAAAAGACGGAACTGTAGCGTCATTATAGGTGCCGACGCCAACGCGCATCACACAATGTGGGTGAGTATCGACCCCAATGATCGAGGTGAGTCTCTTTTTAATTTCATTATAAGCGAAACCTGTATGTAATAGAGACGAGGAACCGACCTTCATAACTTCGGTTAGGAGGGAAGTACTAGACTTAACTTTCCTACTTGGCTACGACTATGTAACTGTATCCGATTGGAGCGTACTTTCTGATCACTCATTTTCTGATCATAGATATCTACAGTTCCACATAAATATAGAATCTCTGAAAAATTATGTTTTTAAAAATTATAGGAAAACGGACTGGAACGGAATTCGCATATTTCGACTAGTGCCAGAGCTGGAGGAGATAGTTGGCAAATTTACTGATGCACGCAGGAACGCGCTCAATGAGTCCTGTACGACCAGTGGTTATAATGCTGCCAAGGGTAACAAATAACCTCATTGGTGGATCGATGAGCTTCAGGATCTAAAGATCGTCCATTAGGCGGCTTTTAAACAAGGCAAAAAAGATTAGTCTTAATCTATGTAAAGGTGAAATCAAGAAGGAAAAACGGAAATCCTGGCGAAACTTCTGTGAATCCATTGAGGGAACCAACCTGACTGCACGCTTAAGATGGGTGCTCGGTAAAAACCCACCGTGTGCGGGGTTCTTAATGAAAGACGAAATACTCTTGGGATTCTCCTGGATACCCACTTTCCCAACGATGTCAGGAATGCTGGCCAACAGGCAGAAGAGCTAGGCGGAAACTCACCTAGCTTAGAAAACGTTGGCTCAATATTGAGCAGAAAGAATCTGATATGGCCATTAGGTGCTTGAAGCCCTATAAATCAGCCGGACTTGACGGGATAATTCCCGCGCAACTATAGGATGCACTATACCTATCTTGTATTTGGTTGGAGGCAATCTTCAGGGGCTGCTTTATACTGGGAGTCATTCCTAGAATTTGGTAGCAAACCAAAGTGGGTTTCGTCCCGAAAGCGGGCAAATGCTCTCGTTTCAAACCAAAGGACTTTTAAGACATTTGAAAGGTTACTGGACATTAAAGTTCGAAATAATCTTCCACAGAATCTACTGTCGAGTTCTCAGCATGCCTATATCAAGAGCAGGTCAACTGAGACGGCTCTCCACTCTATAGTCAGCATAATAGAAACTCTCTTGAGAATAAGGTCTTTGCTCTAGGGACCTTTCTGGACATCGAGGGAGCCTTCAATAACATTCAACCTTCTGCGATTCAAATTGGGAGCTTCTGGTGGATCAATCCGTCAAAGCTGAATGGGGTGGTCTTACAATTGCTAGGATCGTTAAGTTGGGGACACCGCAGGGGGGAGTACTGTCTCCACTATTATGGTTAACTTCTGTCAATGAACTGCTTCTTGAATTGGACAGGACCGAATGCCAGGTCTTTGCCTATGCCGATGATATTGCTATCATCTGTACGGGTGGAAACCTCAATTTACTTAGCATTCGTACAACCAGCCTACTTAGTCTGATTTCGAACTGGGCCGCTAACAACGGACTATCCCTTAACCCACTTAAAACCGAGCTTATCTTATTCTGTCGAAAATATAAAATACCCCCATTTGAACTGCAGTCAGTTAATGGGGTGCCTTTATAGTTGACGGAAAAAGTCAAGTATCTGGGAATAATTCTCGACAGAAAAATGTCTTGGAAACCGAATGTGGAGGAGAGGGTGAAAAGGCGTCTGTTGCTATTTACTGTTGTAAAGAGGCGATAGGAAAGCGCTGGGGACTGTCTCCTAAGATCAGCATGTAGATTTAAACAGCAATAGTCACACCAATACTTATCTATGGGATCGTAGTTTGGTGAAGGTCCTTCCAAAAGAAATATATTCTGAATTCCTTGATGAAAATTCAAAGATCAGCACTGATTGGCGTTAGTGGTGCAATGGGCACGACGTCAGGTACTGCACTCAGTGCTATCCTGAACATCTATCCTCCTGATATCATGGCCGAATCGGCAGCCGCTACATCCCTGGTGAGAATCAGAGATTGTGGCGTTTTGATATCGGGGCATTCCGGACAAGCTGAATTACTACACCGGATCAACTCTATTCCCGTAAAAACGGACTACTGTATCCCCTACCTTTTACCAGCGACAAATCTAAGGACTTCTATTCCGAACAGGAATACCTGGGAAAAGTCACTGGAAGGGGATACCAGTGGTATCAGATTTTTCACGGATGGATCACAGTTGGACGAGCAAGTAGGCTATGGGGTCCATTCACCGTACCGAAATGTAAATATCTCCTTCAAGCTGCCTGATCACTGTAGTGTATTGCTGAACTACTGAAAAGTTGTGTCACAACCCTCCGGAGAATAGGTATCTACACAGACATAAAATCCCTGGAAGCCATGTTTGCTACGTCCCTGACGGTGAAAGAATGCCACTCATCACTTAAGGTGATGGCAGAGTATTTTGACATCAGGCTCATCTGGGTACCGGGACACAGCGACATTCCAGGCAATTGCGTAGCGGATGCGTTAGCTAGACAGGGCACTACGGCACACGTTCTTCCGGCAAAAGAATGTGTTAGTATGCCAATCTCTACCTGCTGTTTGCAGATCAGGCAGTGGGCCGATAATATGTTCAAGGACAAGTGGAGTCTTACTTCAACTTGCAAACAAACCAGGGTCCTCTGGCCACAGAGGGGCAGGAAGAGGGTTAGGCAACTACTTAACTTGCTGAGAGGCAGGTTATCCACAATGATAGGAACACTTACGGGACATTGTCTTGTAGGAAAACACGCCCTAAGATTGGGATATAGAAACTCCACTCTCTGTAGATGCTGCATGGAAGAGGACGAGGAAACGACGAAACACCTTCTCTAGGATTGCCGTGCTCTGGCAGGACTGAGAAGTAGGATATTCCGAACACATTTAGTTAGCACCGTAGCCTTACAGAATATTCCTGTAGGTCTTACAGACAAAGTTGTTGAAAGGGCAAATTGTTTAGACGACTAGTCAGTAGTTGCTATGTAGGAAACTGCAGGTATCACAATGGGCTTCTTTAGCCTAAGTGTGCTAGACAGCGTGCTGTCTTGCAGCCTTTTCAACCAACCAAGGTCGAGTAAAGCTGAGTCATTGTGCTGGAGACGACGACCGAACTCAAAATTTTTCACGGATTTCTTTGGATTTATCCATAATTATTTGTTCCCCATTTTCATCAGTAAAGCCAATGTGTTTTGTAACAGAAATCTGGTTATTTGTTTGGTGAGGAAAACTTGCAGATAAAATTATGAATTTATTGTGTCCTACCATATCGGGGTTTGTAGAGCAAAAATCTAGATCCATTTAAGCGCAATTATAAACAAAGTAAATATTTATCTACTTATAAATGGTAGTAGTTGATTAAAATGTAACAACAACTAAACAATATAACCTGACCATAACGGTGATTTTTCATTGTTTGTTTACATTTTAATTTTGGAATTATTTTGAGCAGAAGTTAGCACTGAACGAATTAATAGTAGTCAAAAAAATTTCTGTAAATAGTAAAGCAGTTTGAGTTAGTTTCCGTTTTCAATATAATTTCTTATAATACGTGCACATATTTTTTTTATTAAATTATAGGTTGTCTAAAACAGTAAAATTCTTGGTGTACATTAGTATTTCCTTAGGAAATGGACTGGAAAATAAAATCTTAAACGTGTTAATTTACAAAAACAAATAAATGTGTGCTGTTATTTCGCTTCCAAAAACAAAAACAAACATTTTTGCATTTCAGTAAAATGGTCATAACTTTGGAACGGTAAGACCTCTGGGCTTCGTTTAGGTCATTTTGGAAAGGTAAGAGGTATGGCCATCAACATAAGTTACCTGCCATCTGGCTGAGCAAATTGAGGTTATGTGAATTTTTGTTCCATTTTTTTCGAAAGCTCTGTATCTCGGCCATTTGACTTTTTTATACTTTTTTTATTGATTCTGAAAGGCCTCTTAAAGACCTTTAAAACAAGCCAAAAATCCGACCACTGGCTCAGAAGTTAGCAACTTTACCCTACTACCCTCCGACCGCAATCCGAAAATTTTGGTCCTAGTGGACTTTTCTTCATGAAATGAGCCAAGGAATACGCTGGAGAAATTTGTCCGGAACTTCCTGAATCACCCTGTATAGAAATATTGTAACAAGTTTCCTCTGCAGCTCGCGGGGGAATGATTCGCCGCAGAAATTTATTTGTGTAGTGACAGAGAGGAACACAACGTTATTTGTGTTGGGTATTTTGAAAAGCATTGGACAAACACAACTCGTTGGTTCTTCGCTCCAAGTGATATTTTTTTTGTCATCATTCACTTAAACAGTAGCTTATTCACTAATGCACCTTTGTGTGAAGTTTGCATATGTATTAGACCGACCGTGAGAAACGTTGGTTCGTGGCTTAGCATGTGAATTGCAATATCAGCATATGTGCATGGCATTGGACCAGTGTTGCCAGTTTAGCACTTTAAGTGCAATTCTAGCTAATTTTTTTAAGCTTCTGCACTTTTTTTTGAAAATTTTTGCCAACTTTTGACATTTCTCGCTTCAGTTTTTGAATTTTTTGTCGAAAAATTGAATTTTTTCTATAATGTATGACTGTTTTTCGGAACTAAACTGTGAAATAATGCTTAATTTCAACCAGGAGTTATAACATATATAAAATTATCAATAGTAAACATTAGGGTACCCATTTAATCGGGTTTTTTGATTAATCGGTTAATCGTAAATTTTAATCTGACAATTAACCGAACAAAACGCAATCAAAATATTCGAGTAATCGATTATTCGAATAAAATAAAACAAAAAATAAAAATCGGTGTTCAAACATTTAACTAGGCACATTTATTAAAATAAAACAAAACGTAACAAAAACAACTTCATTATAAAGTATAAATTATATGTGGGTACAATTCACAAATCGTAGTTGCAGCAACATGAAATTGAGTGACTTTTGGTACCAAGCCAAAATTAAAAAAAATCTCAAATTTTGGACCCAAAAGTGTCTTTCCGGTACCTCCCATACAAAGGGTAGGGTCGCTCTGAAACTATATCACACAATAACACCCTATTGGATTGATTAATTTTTACAACAATTTTGCAATACGTAATTTTCTGAATATTATCCTTATTGTATATAGTTTGAGCAGAATCGGACCAGATATTTTGATACCCGCATACAAAGTGACCAGTGGGTCTTGAAATTTCATCAGACTATTACACCCAATTTAATGAACCAATTTTGAGACAATTTTTTTTTTGATTTATGGCTATGCGCCAAAGCACTGTGCGATGCTTTCTCTCAAAAAACTATCAAATCTGTTCGAAATTTGTCCGCAAATCGTTGTCATATGAGTTGCCACATTGTAGAAGTGTTTCAAAACGGACTGCTTGCCATAAACACGTACTTATATTTTATTAATCGATTAATCGCTATGATTTGTTCGAGTTAATCGAAACATTGAATTATTATATTGTTCGGTTAATTTTATAGCACGATTAATCGATTCACCGAATAACGATTAATTGAATGGTTACCCTAGTAAACATGTACGCGAGTTGGATTTTAATAAATCCCTTACTGCAAAAGTATGTTGGTCCATACTTTTTATTAACAATTTCATTAATTTTGATGTACGGAGAACATGACTCTAAAAATCAAAAATAAACTTGTCGATTTGTCTCTAGGATCATTACTGGTCAAAATCGATTAGACAACTCAACCGTCTCATTACTTTAATAAGTTAAAAAAACGGAAACAGCTTTTATTAAAGTGGTTACTTGGTTACCCGCTTTTGAGTTTGTATTTGAGTATTCCAAATTTGAATATGGCTTCTTAATTTTAGTCTTAAATGATATATGTTTTCTAATTATGAAAATTTACACAAAAATTATTTTTGATTATTAATTTTTATTATTCTTGAATATGAATACGAATATATGAATTTAAAAGTCATATTTTTCAAAATGTTATAAAACAATTTGTTTTAAACAAAAAAAAAAATTTAAAATAAAAGGAAATTTAAAAAAGTTAGAAATTTCTGTCGGATAAACCGACTTAAACATACCCTCAACTTAGTTATCCTTTGGTTCCGAATTCGATTAAAAAAATCTTATATTTTTAGTTAATGTATAAGAAGTTCATATTACAAGCTTACAACGTCAGGATGTTTCTAATTGAAAAATCGTGGGTTTTTGTAGCAATAATAGACAATTCAGTTAAACTCATGCCTAACTTCTGTGCCTGAATTGAGCAGTCGACAAACCTTCAATTACCCGTGGCAAATTTCCCCATATTCAATAGCAGAGTGACATGTGCAAAATATTATCTTGTTAGCAATTTAGGACGTGTTGTGTTTTTGGGGTATTTATCATGACTTCCAGCCAATTGTCCGCTCAACATTTGAATGGGATGTACCAGAAGGAGTCGGGTCTTAACGCCCTATAAACTAAGGTTGTTTAAATAATAGCCAATGGCAAAATTTCATTTTGAGCACTAGTGGTTGACGGCAGCTACAATGTTGACCAGCCAGACAGACAGACGGGCATGGCTCAAAAGTTTTAAAATGCCCCAAAACGAATTTGGCTAGAGATACCTTAGGTCTAATATGAATCATTCTAATCATTCGTATCAAATGACATATAACCTCATCCCTATTGGAGATGGTGTTCGATTATGTATAGTCTACGAAAATGTGTTTGTTATTGAATATAAGGCGTAAAGTGCCCGCGGTATTACAATTGTTGATTATTTCAGTTTTAGCACTTTCTTTTCCAAATTGCGCTTTTTTTTGGCTTGTTTTTTGTGACAACTTCTGGCAACACTGCATTGGACATCAGTATACAGTTCATTAGAATTGGGTAATTCATGAACTACCTAGTTCATGTAGGGTGACCAGCCACCATAATGCACATGTTCGATATCGCGACTGTGTTCGGCATTGTTACGTCCGGGCACCTTAAATGAATGAGTTCGAGAACTAGTGAACGAGTTCGACACGAGTCTACCGTTCATCATGGGAACAGGTAAATGTATCTTGATGTCTAGACACGATCGCATTACTACACATGTGTGCATAGGCAGTATTGTGCATACCACAGTATGCATGGATAAGAGTATTATGCGTACTACACCTCCCTTTTACAATGAATAATTTTATATTATTATATTTTAAAATTATTCAAATTATTTTTCTAAGTATTTTCTTATTTCTATAAATTAATATTTATTATACAGGGTGATTCAGGAAGTTCCGGACAAATTTCTCCAGCGTATTCCTTGGCTCAGGTGCAAAGGATACAGGACCTTCGTCCTATCAACCCCAGCTAGGCCAAGATCTTGCATACTCATTGTTGGCTCCTGGTCGTGAACCTGGAGACCTAAGTTTCAAGGGTGTTGTTTAAGGAAAACAACTAACGAATTCAACTTGAATTCAGGAACAAAATTGTCCGCTTCATGCGGTTAGACCAAAAGAGTGTGGAGAAGAAACTCAATTAATTGAGATAAAGACAGAGTTAAAGAGAGAAAAACAAAAATTACTAACTTTTTGAACTTATTGTACTAAAGGAAACAACTCAATTAATAGAACAAAATAAGAGAGTATCGAAATACATTAGAATTAAAAGATGATGTTAAGCACCAAGGCCTGGTTGAACGGTGCGTTCAACATCCTCCCGGGGAAGCTCGAGGTTGCTGGACGTTTCTGGAGAAAATGCCAGAAGCAATGGTTCCAAAAGTAGACTCCTGGACATGGATACGTGGATTCGCCGGCAGTGGATTTACGTGTAGCGACAAATATCAGAACCTGAGTCATCTTACAATTTCCTGGAGACAGGGGGTCAACGTCTTCAATACCCACAGTAGGCCCGGTGGGCGTGTAGCTTACATCTATTGCTACGGGGGTAACTTCTTCGTCCTTTATTGCTTTCAACAGCTTTAACTGACCCACCATCGACTTCAAACTGGCAGTAGTGGGATCAACTGCATGCCAGTGAATCATGGTGTGGTGTGCAAATCCATAGACATTGCATTGTATAGTTTTTTATGGGTTGGTGCTAGTCACAGACGAAGCATCTACCCATGTTGGATCTGTCGTAGAAAGAAAATAAAAGAGAGACAAGCACAATGAGTGATTAGCATTCTAAAAAACGATAATTTTTAGATATTTGATTTGAATCTTGATTATTAAGTGATTGGTGTTGGTAATTTGGTGCTGTCGGTAAGAGGCAAAGTTTGACAATTGGACGGACAATTGTTCCGTTTTGGGTTTTGATTTCTGCCACGCGCACATTACTATCTTTGCCGTATATAACTTTGGTGATACGGCCCATTCGCCATTCTGTGGGAGGCAGGTTGTCATCCTTTACAATGACGAAGTCATCTTCTTTAATATTATTTCTAGTTGTCTTCCATTTAAAACGACGTTGAAGTTCAGTGATATACTCGGACTTCCATCTTTGGCTGAATAGATGCTGAATTATTTTCAACCGTTTCCAACGATGCAAGTGAGACAAATCTGCTTGTGATGCTTCAGTCGTAGACTCAGGGAGAGCAACAAGTGGAGCTCCTCTCAGTAAATGACCGAGGGTTAAAGGCAAAAGTTCGTCTGGGCTCTCTGATATAGGAGATATCGGTCTAGAATTTAATATCGCTTCGATTCTGATCAGCAATGTTGAAAATTCCTCAAAGGTAAAAGACAAGTTGCTTGTTGTCTTTTTCAAATGGGACTTCATGCTTTTAACTGCAGTGCATACGGTGGGTTGAATGACCAAGAAAACCCATGCAACCCGTATTGTGCCTGGATATGTTGTTCGGCACTCTTTAGGAATGCGATATGCTCTTGCATCAACTTATAACTTGCTCCGACGAAATTCCGACCGTTGTCTGAGATCATTGTTTTTGATAAACCTCTTCGTCCGGTAAATCTTGCGAAGGCGGCTAGAAATGCGTCAGCTGATAGACCAGAACACACTTCAAGGTGAACTGCCCTCGTCGAAAAAAAGACGAATACTGCTGCGTAACCTTTGACCAGTTTGGCGTTTCGAAGGTTTGATGATTTTAGACTGAATGGTCGAGCAAAATCTACACCTGCATACGTAAAGGGCAGTGAGAAATTAACGCGTTCAGGGGGAAGGTCTGCCATAATCTGATCTTGAAATTTACGCTTGTAAATAGTGCAAGCCTTGCATTCCCTGATGCATTTTTTAATAAGATTTTTCAACCGGGGAATATAAAAACCTTGACGCACGGCTCGAAGCATTATGTTGTATTCGGCATGAAGTAGAATCTTATGCGTATATCTCAAGAAAAGTACGGCAAAGTTGGATTTTTCTGGTATGATGACAGGATGGCGTTCTGCGTAGTTTAAACCAGAGTTTTTGAGCCGACCACCGACTCGGAGTAATCAATCTTCATCAAGGAATGGAGTCAAGGTTAAAATGTGGCTTTTTTTACTAATAGGATTCTTGATCAGCAGACTTTCATACTCTTTCGGATAATGAGCTTGTTGGGCTAGGGTAGTTAAACGATTTGTGACGAAAGTAATTTCGTCTGTTGTTATGCCGTCGATTCTAGATGAAGACTTGTTGGGGCATGACCGGGCAAAACGAAACATATAGCAAATTACTCGGAGAGCTCGATATAATGATGAAAATCTTGCCATAATGTCCTCCTGTTGTTCAAGATGAAAAGTTGAAACCTTTTTTGTTTCTAAATCCGTGGGATCAAACGTTCGCGGCACTGGCCAAGTTGTAATTGGTTGTTGAAGCCAGGAGGGTCCATGCCACCAGAGATTCTTCTGGACTAAGTCTTGCGCAGCACATCCGCGAGTACCTAGATCTGCTGGGTTTTACTCCGTTCTAATATGCTTCCATTGATTTCCGCTGGTCACATTGAGAATTTTAGTAGCGCGATTAGCGACGAAAGTTTTTAAAGTTTGTGGGGGTTTTTGCAGCCATCCAAGAAGTATGGAGGAATCGGTCCACATGAACAACTCGTATGTATCAACCATCGATGTAGCGATATGTTTTATCAGATTCGTGAGTAACTACACAGTTCGAGTTTAGGAATGGCCGTTCTTTTAAGCGGCGCGACTCGGGTTTTTGATAGAAGTAGGTGGCTGGGGATTTTGCCACTGCTGTCAACGGTTCTGACTTAAATTGCACCACAGTAAGCCTTTTCTGACGCGTCGCATAATCCGTGAATTTGGATCTGCTGTCCCGGCTAAAAGCTTACCCATCTGGGGATTTTCACGGCTGTTATGTGGGGTAGATTTTGGATAAAAGAGTTGCATTTTATTAACAAATGTGGTGGGATATTCTCATCCCAATCAAGTTTGTTTTCCCACAATTGTTGCATGAGTACTTTTGCCACGATAACAATTGGTCCTAGCCAACCAAGTGAGTCGAAAAGTCGAGCAATTAGTGATGGAATTTGACGCTTTGTTTCTACTGAAGTGTTAGCTATTGGATGAAGAACATAATAAAAACTATCTTGCATCGCGTTCCAGCGAATGCCCAAAGTTTTTATGGTACTGGAGTCGTCAATTTTCAAAAAATCTTCGCCCAGAAGATCCTCCCGGGCCAAATGTTCGAGAAGAAATGAATTGTTTGCTGTAAGCTTCTTCAGAGGAAGAGACGCAGAGTTTAGAGCATCTATTAACTGAGTTTGTTTAGATTTTGCCTCCTCTAACGTGTGTCCACCTGACAACACGTCATCCACATAAATTTCCTTCTTCAAAATCTCAGAAGCCATTAGATTTGTCAGTTTGTAATACTCACTTAATTGTTGTAAGGTTCGTATCGCTAGAAAGGGCTCACAATTTACCCCAAAAGTCACTGTTTTGAGCTGGAACTGTTTGATAGATTGATTTGAATCTGGACGGAAAGCAATTTGTTGAAATTTTCTATCGTCAGGGTGAATAAGAACTTGGAGGTACATTTTTTGTATATCGCCCGTAAATACGTATTTATAATAACGCCAGCCGAGAAGAATCTGCATTAAATCTGCTTGTAAAATGGGACCTGGATATAGCACGTCATTCAGGGAGAAGCCGCTTGTGGTCTTCTTAGACGCGTCGTAGGTGCTGGTTGCTGCGACGTCGGTTGTTGTTCTCGATTTGTATGAAAAGTATTTTTTCTTTCACTGGATTCTAGGTGAAGCATGGTATGGTGTCTTTGATTGCATTTACGACACGTTTTTTGACTGGTACACTTGGTTTTAAAATGTGTAGGCGAAAGGCAATTGGCACAGAATTTATTCGCATATACGTAGTTTATTCGATCGTTGATCGATATCGAATTAAAGTAATTGCAATTGCGAAACGGAATGGAAAGCCTGAGATTTTTGTTGCGATCCCTGAGAATCCTTTGAACTGGATTTCCGATAATCCGAAATGGTTTCTATAATTTCAATTCTGTTTGACAAAAAATTACTCATTTGTAACCAAGTGGGCAACTCCTTATGGTTGCTGAGAGAATCTTCCCAAGATCGTAAAGTCTCCTCGGGAAGCTTTGTAGAGCACAGGTGTATCAGTATGGGATCCCAATTCTCTGTTTCGATTTTATAAGATTTGAAGATTGCCAGACTGTTGTCTATACCGCTCTGTACTTGCCTAATTGACTTCGGGGTTTCGGTTTGTGCCGCTGGTATCCCAAAAAGTTGCTTCATCTGTTGATGAACTAAAATCCTAGGGTTTTCGTATCTAGATTTCAGCGCGTCCCAAGCCAATGTGAAATGTTCATCCACCAAATCGAATTTCTTCACGATTTGGTAAGCCTCCCCCCTCGTTTTGCTTCGTAGGCGGTAAAGTTTTTGTGCCTGTGATAACTCGGCGTGAGTTCCAAAAACTACCCAAAAAATTTCACGGAAAGCTGGACATTTTGAATAACCTCCCTCAAATGGTGGAGTATCACATGGTGACAACTTGAGAGCTGAGAAGCCTTGATGGCTTAACGTCGTATCATTTCTGACAGTTTCATCAGCTTTAGATGGCTGCCTTGCTGACACCAGTTCCGAAATTTTGGATTTACAATTTAAATATTTCCTGTAGGCCTCTTTATATCTGGTGGGAGCTATTTTCGCAAAATCGGAATCTTCTCCATTTTCTTCCGCTGTCATAATCTCCTCATAATTTGAGACTAATTTCAGCCATCTTCTCTCCAATTCCTTTCCTTCATGTGTTAAGGTCCATATCCTGCTTTCTTCTGTTGGTTTGAACTCTTTGCAGAACGAAATGCCCTGTTCTTGATCAAAGAGAAATTTTCTTCGAGGTGCCATTTTTGACGATCAGGATGAATTTCTGTTTTCCCTAACAAAAATTTAAAATCTCCAAAGAAATATGTATTTTTTCTTTATATTTTATTTTTAAACCGATATTCTCATTAAAATTTTTAATATTGTCGAAATCAGGCAGATTTACCTTTTGATTTTTTTCCGAAAAAAATTCCAAATGAATTTTAATTTAATTATTGAAAAAATTAATTTTGTGGTGTTTAATTTCGTCCCAAAAATTATCGCTTTTTTAATGTTAGATTTATTTTCTTAATAAATGTTTTTTTTATATTAATTAAACGATTAAATCCAACGAATTTTGATTATATCCGCTTATAATCAGGTTGATTTTGGGTATTTTGAAAAAATCCAACAAATTATAATTTTGTTGGTTGACGCGGTAACCCTTTTACTTCTTCTATTTACTTTCCTTTTCTCTCTTCTTTATGTATTCACTGACCCGGTTGCGATCAAATGAACTGTGTTTGTTGTTGTTGTACCAAAACGTAGTTGGCAGCGACACAGCAGAACCAACTCAAACAGTAACCAAAACACAAATTAACTATTGAAGTGAAGGGGGGGGGGGAGGGGTAGTGGTTTCGTTCTTCTGTATGTCGACGACCAGGTTGACCGTACTGGTGTTGTTGTTGTTAGATGTAGAATATGTAACCGGTTAATTTTTTTTGTTTTCGCGTTCACCTTTCTAATTTACTTTTATGGTTTTTCAATTTGTAAAATTTGGTTTATTATTTGTTAAAAACTGACCGTATTACTTTGCTATTTTGGTTTTTTGTTACAAACAGGTGCTTCGTGTAGGTTTATGTTGCGTTTATATTGTTTTTTGTTTCTGTGATTTTTTCCCCATATTCTTCCAGCAATTATTACTGTTTTTTTTTGATATAGGCTATTTTTATTTTCTAATTTCACAACTTTTCACTGTTTTCACCTTTATTTATGGTTTTTTTTTAAATTTCTTTTTACTTTTTATATTTTTGTTAATAAATTTCCTTTTAATTTCAAGGTATATTTCACTTTTTTTTGTGTAATTCCGTTTGTCTCGCGACTGAACACTTATAATTTTTGGTTCTTCTTCTTGTTGTAATGTTTTTTGTGTGATTTGTGAGTACGTATGTAAACTAGTATTAATGCGTAAGTGCGATGAGTACAACTTGGAACGGGTGAATATGAAACAGTTGTACTTTCGTGTATGTTAGATTGTAGTCGGCTTTGTCGGTCCGCTACAGTGATTTTTTTATTAAAATGTTACCGTTTTACGTGGCGTTTACACGGGACAGTTTAGCTCCGACAGTCGCAACACATTCACACATGTTTACTACCACACTTACACTTCTCTCACTTGCCTCGCCACTGTCTCTGATTTTTCAACGACAGTACCCAGCGGACCAAAACTTCGTAAACGATATCGCATACGAGAGTTACGCGAAACTTTTGCGGGTAAAACTCTCGAAAACAGATCCGAAAACGATTGGAAAATGAATCATCAGTCGCTCAGTTTGTGGCAGTAAAAGTTTCGTTTACGATGTCTTGCAAGAGAATCGTTTGCGAGACTTTTGCGAGAACAACACGAAAAACAAAACAAAATGCAATTGCCAAAACTTTGTTGTTGTGTCGTGTGCCTGCACGTGTGTGGCTCTGTTTGCCACACGACAAAACGACAACAATGTTTCTCTCTCTTTTTTCTTCCGTTTAGCACCCGTTTTTAAACCAGTTTGCGAACATTTGGGCGAGTTTAATTTCTCCCCCGGTTTTGGTCCGGTAAATACTCGTTTCTGAGCCCGTTTGCGAGCATTTAGCGTAACACTCGCTAAGGCTCGGTTTTTTGCCCGCTGGGTAACTTCGGCAAGAGATTTGACATAAGCGACCAGATCATGACTGAACTAGTAAAGGTTAGCGCAATAGAACAACTGATTTTACTTTCTTATGACTCAATCTGTTAAATTCAGTGCATGTTGTTGTTGTACTTTTTCGGCGTAGAATACGTCTTACCTTACGGTATAGGGAGTCATGTCAGATTGTTATTGTTGTAATCTTTATTTCATTGATTATGAGGAAACGGCGAGATAACTTTTTTTAAAAAATTTTTTTTTAGGTAAATGAAGATGTTATCTTTCGTTTGATATACAATTCATATTGGTTGATATCTTCCTAATATTTAAATTTCTCAAATGAAAATTGTTTAAACACATACACTCAAACATATGTGTAGTGTTTGGTTGAGTGTTTGAGTTTGTAGCGTGAACACAAACTATGCTGCTGTTTCAGTGTGGACACAAACCTTCGGCTGTTGTTTTGATTGATGAAATATTAAAATTTCGTATATTTACTTATGTATTTAAGTGAAACAAAATGTTAAATATGAATTTGAATTTAACATGGATATATAATTATAAAAAATAAAAATTAAATTAAAAATTAATTCATACATTTTTATGTTAAATGAAAGTGCTGCCAAATAAGCAAAATAACAATGCTGCTTGATGCTGTTTGACAGCAGCTGACGTTTAGTAAATTAAAATATCAAATAAATAAATTCATTTGCTTATGTTATGTATCATTTATTGTTGTATATGATTTCTGTCTTATCGGATGGCGTATTCTACGTTCAACTTAATGGCCGTGTCTCTGACACAGCCTTCAGGGACAGTCCGTGGCCGAAGGCCTCGGACAACTGTCTGCTGTTTTTTTTGTTTACTGGGTTCGTTCATATGGATCTGTGTTGAATTTGACGATTAGAATCATGAAACAAAAACTAAATACCTGTTGTTGGTTCACACAATTACAACAAATCCTACTGCGTCAACCTCTACTAGTTCAGCCATCGGCCATATCGGTGACGTTTCGTAGTATTTTGAGAAAAAAGCAAAACATCGCAAACGACTTTATAAATTGGGAAATATATTTGTATTTGAAAATTTTGCTAATTTATATTGAAATATTGTTTGACAATATAAACATATAAACATGTCTAATTTTGCAGAGTACATCAGTTCCATTGTAATTTGGAGAAGTAAGACAAAACACAATGGCAAAAGAGCGAAGAAACAAAAAATCAGAGCACGAAATTTAACGAAACGACCCTGCCGGTGGCTTCTTAAAACTGTATTGTCTTTATAACTGGTAGGACGCGTACGTCACACAAACAATTTTTATCTTTTGTGACAACTAATACATATTCTCAACTATCTAGTCTCAAACTGTCAAGTGTAAACGCACCGTTAGACATTTAAACTTTATTGTTGTAATGTGTTTATGTTTTTTTTTTCGAAGGTTATGTTATAACCAATACCACTACCGAGATCGCGATTATTTTTAGGTAATTTTCCGAAGTTTTGTTATTCGCGGTGTACAAAATGATCGTAATATCGAAAATGCCAATTCTCACTGTACTTATCCGCTCAATTCCTCTACTTATCTTTTTGATGTCATATTGCCCTCTAATGTTTATAGTTGTCGTCTCTTTGGATGCTTCTTTTGATGATTTGTTGGTTCTGATGGTATTCACAGACGGTCGATGTCGTGCTACTCCATGTAGTTCTTGTTGGTTGTTTGATATGGCCGATGATATCTCCTCTTGAGTTATATTTGTTGTTTGTGGATTATTCTTCTGTTCATTTACCAGGGTGATTGTACTCAGGGTGTACGTTCGACTCAAGTAAATCAATCGGTATGCTCTTGTTTAACAAAAATTTTTATGATTTTATAAATTCGTTATCCCAGGATGAGTTGTAGTACAAGATTTTTTCTTTTTGCAAATTTTCGTCCTTCTAAGTCTTCGGTGTTCCGGTGCTGTGCCGGTATGGAAGCTGGATATCCAAAGTTAGCTCTCGAAAACTGCGAGTTTGAGGTTATGATGTAAGACTTTAACTTGGCAGACTTCTCTCTGCCAAACTTCGCCGTTGTCTTAGGGATTAAAACAGACGGCTTGACTGGAATCAATCAAATCCTAATTTCTATTAGGACTGTTCGAAGGACCATATGTTGGCTCCTGGTCGTGAACCTGGAGGCCTAAGTTTCAAGGGTGTTGTTTAAGGAAAACAACTAACGAATTCAACTTGAATTCAGGAACAAAACGTCTTCTTTTATTGAAGTGTTTTCAACGACTTAAAACTAAGATAACAAAATTGTCCGCTTCATGCGGTTAGACCAAAAGAATTTCGAGAAGAAACTCAATTAATTGAGATAAAGACAGAGTTAAAGAGAGAAAAACAAAAATTACTAACTTTTAGAACTTATTGTACTAAAGGAAACAACTCAATTAATAGAACAAAATAAGAGAGTATCGAAATACATTAGAATTAAAAGATGATGATGTTAAGCATCAAGGCCTTGTTGAACGGTGCGTTCAACACTCATTATACATAATTTAGTGCTCATTTATTGCAGAATTTTTGTGATAGCGATACAACCGCCATCAGTCTCTCTCTGGAAAACGACCAGCGGGACATCTGGCTAGTTTCATCGTACATGGCGCACGACCATACTAAAGTCTAGCGCGAGATGAATTGATTGAGTTGTGATTTGTGTGACACTAATACACTGTCATGTCATGCATGTTGTTACTACTTGGTATACATAGGAATTCGACGGCAATGTTACGTTCGACTAAATCAATCAAACGTGTTCGAACATGAATCGTTTTACTTGAGTGTTGCATGGTACATACGACCACTCATCCAAGACTGTATGTATGACGTTTTGTCGCCCACACTGAATTTATGTTATTCTAACGTTTGATTTGTGTGCGCACGATTGGAATTAATAAAAGGGAAAATGGAGAATATTGATGTTTAAATTATCGCAATTAATTATTTTCCACTTGTTTTCTTAAAATATGTACCTTTTCTTTAAAAAAGTATTTTTACTTAACAAAAGTACTTTTTCTTAAAAATTCTCTTTTCTTAAAAAACATTCCTATTCCTAAATAATCAGCTTTTTCTTAAAAAAGTAAATTTTCTTAAAAAATTGCCTTTTCTTATAGAAAATACATTTGCATACATTTTTATTCTTACTTATTTTTTTATTTTTGTAATGAATTCTTTTTTTATGTTGCTAAATAAAGTAAATCAATAAAATACATAGATTGCTGGTACAACACGTATCACAACACAGTTCAACCCAATCATTGGGTAGTCATAGCATCGTATGACTCGACGGTTGCGTCGCAATGACTACTATGAGTGGGTTTACGTGTACGTTACATGGCATGGCTCGAACCGCTGCTGGCGTCGGCCTTACACACACAGCATAACATTTTGCAAGATGAATTAAATGATCCGAAACATGCACTTGTGCTAGCCCTTAGACCTTACCGAATCACCCCCTCCGAAGTGCGTCAGCGATATTATAACTTTACTACTTGGCTACGACTATGTAACTGTATCCGATTGGAGCGTCCTTCTGATCACTCATTTTCTGATCATAGATATCTACAGTTCCACATAAATATCGAATCTCTGAAAAATTATGTTTTTACAAATTATAGGAAAACGGACTGGAACGCCTATCGTGGGTGTCTAAGGAAACTCTTAGGTAACCATTCGCATATTCCGACTAGTGCCAGAGCTGGAGGAGCTAGTTCGCAAATTTACTGATGCGCGCAGGAACGCGCTCAATGAGTCCTGTAAGACCAGTGGTTATAATGCTGCCAAGGGTAACAAATAACCTCATTGGTGGATCGATGAGCTTCAGGATCTAAAGATTGTCCATTAGGCGGCTTGTAAACAAGGCAAAAAAGAGCGGTGACCAAAGGGACTGGAACGTTTACAAGATTAGTCAAGAAGGACAAACGGAAATCCTGGCGAAACTTCTGTGAATCCATTGAGGGAACCAACCTGACTGCACGCTTAAGATGCGTGCTCGGTAAAAACCCACCGTGTGCGGGGTTCTTAATGAAAGACGAAATACTCTTGGGATTCTCCTGGATACCCACTTTCCCAACGATGACAGGAATGCTGGCCAACAGGCAGAAGAGCTAGGCGGAAACTCACCTAGCTTAGAAAAAGTTGGCTCAATATTGAGCAGAAAGAATCTGATATGGCCATTAGGTGCTTGAAGCCCTATAAATCAGCCCGACCTGACGGGATAATTCCCGCGCAACTACAGGATGCACTATACCTATCTTATAGGTGGTTGGAGGCAATCTTCAGGGGCTGCTTTATACTGGGAGTCATTCCTAGAATTTGGTAGCAAACCAAAGTGGGTTTCGTCCCGAAAGCGGGCAAATGCTCTCATTTCAAACCAAAGGAGTTTTAAGACATTCTTAAGACATTTGAAAGGTTACTGGACATTCACGTTCGAAGTAATCTTCCACAGAATCTACTGTCGAGTTCTCAGCATGCCTATATCAAGGGCAGGTCAACTGAGACGGCTCTCCACTCTATAGTCAGCATAATAGAAACTCTCTTGTGAATAAGGTCTTTGCTCTAGGGAACTTTCTGGTCCTTTCGTACAACCAGCCTACTTAGTCTGATTTCGAACTGGACCGCTAACAACGGACTATCCCTTAACCCACTTAAAACCGAGCTTATCTTGTTCTCTCGAAAATATAAAATACCCTCATTTGAACTGCAGTCAGTTAATGGGGTGCCATTATAGTTGACGGAAAAAGTCAAGTATCTGGGAATAATTCTCGACAGAAAAATGTCTTCGAAACCGAATGTGGAGGAGCGGGTGAAAAGGCGTCTGTTGCTATTTACTGTTGTAAAGAGGCGATAGGAAAGCGCTGGGGACTGTCTCCTAAGATCAGCATGTGGATCTATGCAGCAATAGTCAGACCAATACTTCTCTATGGGATCGTAGTTTGGTGAAGGTCCCTCCAAAAGAAATATATTCTGAATTCCTTGATGAAAATTCAAAGATCAGCATCGATTAGCGTTAGTGGGGCAGTGGGCACGACGTCAGGTACTGTACTCCTGATATCATGGCCGAATCGGCAGCCGCTACATCCCTGGTGAGAATCAGAGATTGTGGCGTTTTGATATCGTGGTATTCCGGACACGCTGAATTACTACACCGGATCAAGTCTATTGCCGAAAAAACGGACTACTGTATCCCCTATCTTTTACCAGCGACAAATCTAAGGACTTCTATTCCGAACAGGAATACCTGGGAAAAGTCACTGGAAGGGGATACCAGTGGTATCAGATTTTTCACGGATGGATCAAAGTTGGACGAGCAAGTAGGCTATGGGGTCCATTCACCGTACCGAAATGTAAATATCTCCTTCAAGCTGCCTGATCACTGTAGTGTATTGCTGAACTACGGAAAAGTAGTGTCACAACCCTCCGGAGAACATGACACACAACCAGGCTGCCATAAAACCCCTGGAAGCCATGTTTGCTACGTCCCTGACGGTGAAAGAATGCCACTCATCACTTAAGGTGATGGCAGAGTATTTTGACATCAGGCTCATCTGGGTACCGGGACACAGCGACATTACAGGTAATTGCGTAGCGGATGCGTTAGCTAGACAGGGCACTACGGCACACGTTCTTCCGGCAAAAGAAGGTGTTAGTATGCCAATCTCTACCTGCTGTTTGCAGATCAGGCAGTGGGCCGATAATATGTTCAAGGACAAGTGGAGTCATACTTCAACTTGCAAACAACCCAGGGTCCTCTGGCCACAGAGGGACAGGAAGAGGGCTAGGCAACTACTTAACTTGCCGACAGGCAGGTTATCCACAATGATAGGAACACTTACGGGACATTGTCTTGTAGGAAAACACGCCCTAAGATTGGGATATAGAAACTCCACTCTCTGTAGATGCTGCATGGAAGAGGACGAGGAAACGACGAAACACCTCTCTAGGATTGCCGTGCTCTGGCAAGACTGCGAAGTAGGATATTCGGAACACATTTAGTTAGCACCGTAGCCCTACAGAATATTCCTGTAGGTCTTACAGACAAATTTATTGAAAGGGCAAATTGTCTAGACGACTAGTCAATAGTTGCTATGTAGGAAACTGCAGGTTTCACAATGGGCTTCTTTAGCCTAAGTATGATAGACAGCGTGCTGTCTTGCAGCCTTTTCAACCAACCAAGGTCGAGTAAAGCTGAGTCATTGTGCTGGAGACGACGACCGAACTCACAATTTTTCACGGATTTCTTTGGATTTATCCATAATTATTTGTTCCCCATTTGCCAATGTGTTTTGTAACAGAAATCTGGTTATTTGTTTGGTGAGGAAAACTTGCAGATAAAATTATGAATTTATTGTGTCCTACCATATCAGGGTTTGTAGAGCAAAAATCTAGATCCATTTAAGCGCAATTATAAACAAAGTAAATATCTATCTACTTATAAATGGTAGTAGTTGATTAAAATGTAACAACTAAACAATATAACCTGACAAAATTGTGTGTTTAATCCCTCCCACAATTCTTACATAACGGTGATTTTTCATTGTTTGTTTACATTTTAATTTTGGAATTATTTTGAGCAGAAGTTAGCACTTAACGAATTAATAGTAGTCAAAAAAATTTCTGTAAATAGTAAAGCAGTTAGTAAAGTAGTTCCCGTTTTCAATATAATTTCTTATAATACGTGCACATATTTTTTTTATTAAATTATAGGTTGTCTAAAACAGTTTTTGTTCCATTTTTTTTCGAAAGCTCTGTATCTCGGCCATTTGACTTTTTTATACTTTTTTTTATTGATTCTGAAAGGCCTCTTAAAGACCTTTAAAACAAGCCAAAAATCCGACCACTGGCTCAGAAGTTAGCAACTTTACCCTACTACCCTCCGACCACAATCCGAAAATTTTGGTCTTAGTGGACTTTTCTTCATGAAATGAGCCAAGGAATACGCTGGAGAAATTTGTCCGGAACTTCCTGAATCACCCTGTATTGAAATATTGTAACGGCAAGTTTCCTCTGCAGCTCGCGGGTGAAGGATTCGCCACAGAAATTTATTTGTGTAGTGACAGAGAGGGACACAACGTTATTTGTGTGAGGTATTTTGAAAAGCATTGGACAAACACAACTTGTTGGTTCTTCGCTCCAAGTGATACTGTTTTTTTTTGTCATCATTCACTTAAACAGTAGCTTATTCACTAATGCACCTGTGTGTGAAGAGAGCGTAGTATGCACATGTATTAGACCGACCGTGAGAAATGGTGGTTCGTGGCTTAGCATGTGAATTGCAATATCAGCATATGTGCATAGCATTGGACCAGTGTTGCCAGTTTAGCACTTGAAGTGCAATTCTAGCTCTTTTTTTTAAGCTTCTGCACTTTTTTTGAAAATTTTTGCCAACTTTTGGCATTTCTCGCTTCAGTTTTTGAATTTTTTGTCGAAAAATTGAATTTTTTCTATAATGTATGACTGTTTTTCGGAACTAAACTCTGAAATAATGCTTAATTTCAACCAGGAGTTATAACATATATAAAATTATCATTAGTAAACATTAGGGTACCCATTTAATCGCGTTTTTTGATTAATCGGTTAATCGTTAATCGTAAATTTTTATCTGACAAATTAACCGAACAAAACGCAATCAAATTATTCGAGTAATCGATTATTCGAATAAAATAAAACAAAAAATAAAAAACGGTGTTCAAACATTGTACTAGGCACATTTATTAAAATAAAACAAAATGTAACAAAAACAACTTCATTATAATGTATAAATTATATGTGGGTACAATTCACAAATCGTAGTTGCAGCAACATGAAAATTAGTGACTTTTGGTACAAAGCCAAAATTAAAAAAAATCTCAAAGTTTGGACCCAAAAGTGTAACGCTTTGCGGTACCTCCCATACAAAGGGTCGCTCTGAAACTATATCACACAATAACACCCTATTGGATTGATTAATTTTTTGTTGCAATACGTAATTTTCTGACTATTATCCTTATTGTATATAGTTTGAGCAGAATCGGACCAGATATTTTGATACCCCCATACAAAGTGACCAGTGGGTCTTGAAATTTCATTAGACTATTACACCCAATTCAATGAACCAATTTTGAGACAATTTTTTTTTGATTTATGGCTATGAGCCAAAGCACAGTGCGATGCTTTCTCTCAAAAAACTATCAAATCTGTTCGAAATGTGTGTAAAGTTATGAAATTTGTTCGCAAATCGTTGTCACATGAGATGCCACATTGTAGGAGTGTTTCAAGATGGACCATAAACACGTACTTATATTTTATTAATCGCTTTGATTTGTTCGTGTTAATCGTTAATCGAAAAATTGAATTATTAAAATGTTCGGTTAATTTTATAGCACGATTTATCGATTCACCGAATAACGATTAATTGAATGGTTACCCTAGTGTTCGATTCGATGTGGTTTTTAAAAATCCCCGACTGAAAAAGTATGTTGGTCCATACTTTTTATTAACAATTTCATTAATTTTGATGTACGGAGAACATGACTCTAAAAACCAAAAATAAATTTGTCGATTTGTCTCTAGGATCATTACTGGTCAAAATCGATTAGACAACTCAACCGTCTCATTACTTTAATAAGATAAAAAAACGGAAACAGCTTTTATTAAAGTGGTTACTTGGTTACCCGGTTTTGAGTTTATATTTGAGTATTACAAATTTGTATATGGCTTCTTAATTTTAGTCTTAAATGATATACGTTTTCTAATTATGAAAATTTACACAAAAATTATTTTTGATTATTAATTTTTATTATTTTTGAATATGAATTCGAATATATGAATTTAAAAGTCATATTTTTCAAAATTTTATGAAACAATTTATTTTAAACAAAAAAATTTTAAAATAAAAGGAAATTTAAAAAACCGACCCGAAAAACGTTCAGAAATTTCTGTCGGATAAACCGACTTAAACATACCCTCAACTTAGTTATCCTTTGGTTCCGAATTCGATTAAAAAAGGCTTATATTTTTAGTTAATGTATAAGAAGTTCATATTACAAGCTTACAGCGTCAGGATGTTTCTAATTGAAAAATGGTTGGTTTTTGTAGCAATAATAGACAACTCAGTTAAACACATGCCTAACTTCTGTGCCTGAATTGAGCAGTCGACAAACCTTCAATTACCCGTGGCAAATTTCCCCATATTCAATAGCAGAGTGACATGTGCAAAATATTATCTTGTTAGCAATTTAGGATGTGTTGTGTTTTTGGGGTATTTATCATGACTTCCAGCCAATTGTCCGCTCAACATTTGAATGGGATGTACAAGAAGGAGTCGGGCCATAACGCCCTATAAACTAAGGTTGTTTAAATAATAGCCAATGGCAAAATTTCATTTTGATCAGTAGTGGTTGACGGCAGCTACCATGTTGATCAGCCAGACGGGCATGGCTCAAAAGTTTTAAAATGCCCCAAAACGAATTTGGCTAGAGATACCTTAGGTCTAATATGAATCATTCTAAGCGTTAACTTTTTTCCGTATCAAATGACATATAACCTCATCCCTATTGGAGATGGTGTTCGATTATGTATAGTCTACGAAAATGTGTTTGTTATTGAATATAAGGCGTAAAGTGCCCGCCGTATTACAATTGTTGATTATTTCAGTTTTAGCACTTTCTTTTCCAAATTTAACTTTTTTTGGCTTGTTTTTTCTGACAACTTCTGGCAACACTACATTGGACATCAGTATACAGTTCATTAGAGTTGGGTAATTCATGAACTACCTAGTTCATGTAGGGTGACCAGCCATCATAATGCACATGTTCGATATCGCGACTGTGTTCGTGATTGTTACGTCCGGGCACCTTAAATGAACGAGTTCGAGAACTAGTGAACGAGTTCGACACAAGTCTACCGTTCATCATGGGAACAGGTAAAAGTCTTTTGATGTCTAGACACGATCGCATTACTACACATGTGTGCATAGGCAGTATTGTGCATACCATAGTATGCATGGGTAAGAGTATTATGCATACTACACCTCCCTTTTACAATGAATAATTTTATATTATTATATTTTAAAATTATTCAAATTATTTTTCTAAGTATTTTCTTATTTCTATAAATTAATATTAAATTAATATTCCGGACAAATTTCTCCAGCGTATTCCTTGGCTCATTTCATGAAGAAAAGTCCACTAGGACCATGTCAGGTTAAAAATTTTCGGATTGCTGTCGGAGGGTAGTAGGGTAAAGTTGCTAACTTGTGAGCCAGTGGTCGGATTCTTTGTTTTTGGGCTTGGTGGAAAGATCTTTAATTAAAAAATAAGTAGAAAAAAAGTAAAATCGCCGAGATACAGAGCTTTCGGAAAAAATGGGGAAAAAAATTCACATAACCTCAATTTGCTCAGCCAGATGGCAGGTAACTTATGTTTTTCTATTGGAAGATAGCCATACCTCTTACCTTTCCAAAATGACCTAAACGAAGCCCAGAGGTCTTACCGTTACAAAGTTATGACAATTTTACTGAAATGCAAAAATGTTTGTTTTTGTTTTTGGAATCGAAATAAGAGCACACATTTATTTGTTTTTGTAAATTAACACGTTTAAGATTTTATTTTATTGAAATTTTTGGCTGAAGAATCAAACACATAAGGAAATAAAAACATTTGATGCTAAAGGAAGTTTTCAATGTGGTTCCCATTTTCTACAAAACACAATTGCAGCCGTTTGCGCACCACATCCGCCACGTTTAGTTCACTCATATTTTCACGAACTTTCACCGCAGCTTCCTCAATGCGTGCAAGTAACTGCTCACGACTGTGGATCAGCACAGAATACACACAATCTTTCATGTAGCCCCACAAAAAGAAATCGGGTGGTGTGAGATCTGGAGATCGTGGTGGCCAGGCGATTGGTCCAGCTCGTCCAATTCAACGTCGAGGGAAATTGGTGTTCAGCCAATCCCGCACAATAAGCCCGTAATGCGCTGGAGCAGCGTCTTGTTGGTAGAAAACATGATTTCGTGCCGCAAGAGGTACTTCGTCTAGGATTTCTGGCATGATTTCTTGCAAAAAAAGGCAAATAATTTTGCAAATTTAACCTGGGCGGAAGTACTTTTGGCCCAATCAAGGTGCCAGCCCAAAGACTTGACTTGACTTGACTTGACTTGACTTGACTTGACTTGACTTGACTTGACTTGACTTGACTTGACTTGACTTGACTTGACTTGACTTGACTTGACTTGACTTGACTTGACTTGACTTGACTTGACTTGACTTGACTTGACTTGACTTGACTTGACTTGACTTGACTTGACTTGACTTGACTTGACTTGACTTGACTTGACTTGACTTGACTTGACTTGACTTGACTTGACTTGACTTGACTTGACTTGACTTGACTTGACTTGACTTGACTTGACTTGACTTGACTTGACTTGACTTGACTTGACTTGACTTGACTTGACTTGACTTGACTTGACTTGACTTGACTTGACTTGACTTGACTTGACTTGACTTGACTTGACTTGACTTGACTTGACTTGACTTGACTTGACTTGACTTGACTTGACTTGACTTGACTTGACTTGACTTGACTTGACTTGACTTGACTTGACTTGACTTGACTTGACTTGACTTGACTTGACTTGACTTGACTTGACTTGACTTGACTTGACTTGACTTGACTTGACTTGACTTGACTTGACTTGACTTGACTTGACTTGACTTGACTTGACTTGACTTGACTTGACTTGACTTGACTTGACTTGACTTGACTTGACTTGACTTGACTTGACTTGACTTGACTTGACTTGACTTGACTTGACTTGACTTGACTTGACTTGACTTGACTTGACTTGACTTGACTTGACTTGACTTGACTTGACTTGACTTGACTTGACTTGACTTGACTTGACTTGACTTGACTTGACTTGACTTGACTTGACTTGACTTGACTTGACTTGACTTGACTTGACTTGACTTGACTTGACTTGACTTGACTTGACTTGACTTGACTTGACTTGACTTGACTTGACTTGACTTGACTTGACTTGACTTGACTTGACTTGACTTGACTTGACTTGACTTGACTTGACTTGACTTGACTTGACTTGACTTGACTTGACTTGACTTGACTTGACTTGACTTGACTTGACTTGACTTGACTTGACTTGACTTGACTTGACTTGACTTGACTTGACTTGACTTGACTTGACTTGACTTGACTTGACTTGACT